>CM040241.1:114424255-115024255 GCA_022545495.1 Chrysanthemum lavandulifolium | reverse complement strand
AACCCATAATAGCACCGAAATGATCATTACCAAATCTAATATCCCGATGAATTTGCTCACGGTTCATGAGCCGTGACCGTCTCCAAATATATGCTTGGAACAAACTGAGTCCGTGTACCACGTAATCGATTTGAACGATCCGCAGCTGAACATGCATAAGAATGGATAATCGATAGTTGGGATCCCCATGCAAGAATGGGTTCCATTTGGTTAGTAGCAACAGCTTGGAACACCCACATCGTAAATAGAAGCATTCATATCGATGTTGAGGTAATGGAATCATTATGAGTAGATGCAATACTAGTGTCTCAGATAGTCCTGCTTACAGGTGACCACTTCTTAAGGGAATAGTTCTACCAAGAGGGCATCCATTTTCTAGTGGGCATTATCTCGATTGGTCTTATGACCAACAGTATCCAATAAGAACCTATTCTCACGAATGTTCTTCCCGGGTTTCATTGTTTTCTAACTATCTTCGCTTTTGCCTTTTAGCCTTTTTAGCATGAATTTTAGCATTAGCAATATTAATCGGACAATTAACATCATTAGGCAAAACATTGACATCACATCCATGTTTAGAAATGTAATTCAAGCAATCATCGCATGTGTTTTGCAAATAGTATCGAATTCAAATTAATTACAAGACGCCTATGGCTAATACTAGAATCAACACGATTCGTTTTATTCAATTCAAACTTAAGGTTCCTAGATTGTTCTTCTACTTTCTTCCAAAGGCACATTCTTAGCTCGAGAGGTCCTATCATTCCTTGTATTGTCTTGAGACTTTGACCGCTCCCTTTAATGTCACCGACACTCTGTAGAGGAATGGGAACATTAGTTTGTTTTACTACTCTTTGCACCACCTGCTTAGATGTGCCGATCCGAGCTACATGCAGTGCACTAAGGCTCACTTTCTTAACACTAGAGGTACCGGGATTAGCACTCCTAGAAGGCACATTTGAGTTCACTTTCCTAGCATCGATGATCTAGAATCAACTACTCAATGGTACACTACTCCTCACATTCAAAACATTGGGAGTCGATTGCATATCATGTTTGGCCTTAGGCATTGAGCATGGAATCAAAGGGTTAACTCTCTCACCTAATGTCTTTGGGCATATTGTGATCAAACATTCTAAGATTTCTTGAGATCGTTTGGCATATAAGCATGCATGTCCAATTGCATTATCATGAGGTTTCTCTAGCTTATCCTCTTCAACAATCTCACGCAGTATTCTAAGCAATCCTTAAGGGATGAGAAATATGTTTGAATGGCAAGTTTGTTGTTCCTTAGATGAGGGGGACATATGTCACGATAAAGCATATTTATTACTAGAGCGAACCTTAGATACAACATTCTCCTCATTGATCATTGGCATTTTCCTTTTACCCGACTCTTCGATTCTCGATTTCCTTTTGCAATGAAGTTATTTGTTCATTGTTTTGTTACGAGTGACTTTAATTGATTCAAACAACTCATTGAAATGACGTTTAACCTTTTCATTTTCTTCTAGAAAACTTTCGCTTTCCTTTGTAAAGCATTTACTAGGTTTTGAAGATGAAACGCTTGAGAATTCGAGAATCTAAAGAAGGAGGCATTTGGGAGCCTGTCATATTGTTCGCTTGGCCCTTTAATTGAGAGATTTGGGCTTTCAACTTTCTCGATCGTGTTGCACCGAGCTTGAATCTGCTCATCACGCTTGTTAATTTGAAAACTCGTGATCAAACTCGAGCATCCGAGGATGTCTTGATATTTGAAGTTTTGACATTTTCTTTGAGATGTTGATATTTTAGTTGTAAATTAAAATACTCAACTTCTAGTTTAGAAAATGTTTAACCAACGTGTCGTGATCATCCAGCTCAATTTTCTCGCTTAGTTTAGAATTAGTTTTTCAAGCTCAATGACACGATCATGGGAGACTTTCAGTACACGATAATTCATGAAATTTGAAGCATTAATAGAGCAATTTGAAGCAAAGAAAACACATCTTGAGCAACACATTCAAGAATAAGATTCTCATTTAATGTATGCAAGTTCTTTCTCTCAATCTCATTATATTTTAGTGCACGCCATAATCACTAACTTCAAAGAACCATTGCATCAAATTCCTTTTCCATACCCTTAATATCGCCTTCTACCCCTTTTTAAGACTCTCAAAGTGATCTTTTAAAAGTTTAAAGAAGGGCATGACCTCGCTTAAATAACATTCTTTCATTTGTTCAAAACCTCTTTCACCTTCGCTATACCAGGGAGTGATCCTTTTCTTGCAAGTTTTCTCAAAATCAACAAATAGTTGGAATATAACGATTGGCTAATTAATGTCTTGCTTTTAGTGGCAATTGTTCTAGGTACAAGATGCATAGGTGTATTAGGAGGATACACAGCTGTTTCAGGCATTTTCCGAAGGGAGGGTTTGTTTCTACAATATTTTCACTTTCGCTTATCTAAATCCATTTTCCGTAAGACTTGTTCGGAGTCAACAAAGTCTCGAGGCTTAAACTTGTTCAAGGAAATCCAGCTTTTCCTTCTTGTAATCATGAGGAGAGAAGATTATGTTTTTCTTTGCATTTGGGATCATCTTGCTTCTTATTCATCTTTTCCCTAGTGATTTCATTTAAAATCTTATCTTCCTCAAAGGCACTCAACGCAACTAGGTTTCGCTTTAGGCTTAAGGACTTCATTACCATCATAAATTACCTTATGAGCATTTCTAGCCTTTTAATTACCTCCGATTTGGTTCCTCTACAAGGGGAACGCTATGCTTATCGCTAGAACTCTATGCTTAGTGATCATGTGAGCAATCAATGGTGTTTCCTTGCATGTACAACTTGTTTTCAAGTTTGTTTTTCAAAGTTTTCGATTAGAAAATCTCTCAAGAGCTTTGATTCTTTTGCATTAAATTCTTGCTTAAGCATTTTCACACTTTCTTGAAGTTCTTGTTTTTGCTTAATGCTTTTAGAAAGTTTTTCTTGCAAAGAATTTAATTCTTGTTTCAATACTTCTTCTCTAAAATTACTTTTTCTAATTATCGCACGCACTTGGTCATCCATTTCCGCTCACGAGTGGTCAACTCAAATTTTGCACGTTGTTCATAAATGGCAACACGCCCTTATAGGCATTTAATTCGTAAATTATGGAATCATCAGAGCACATGCAAAGTATTCATCAAAGACATAGTCATTGTTGATCGCAGAAGATGCATCACTTGGTACAACTTCACTTTCACTTTGATTCACGATTGATCGTATGGGACAATATTGATATTACCCATATTTTCAATATTTGATTCAATAGTTTCATTGGTTGTACTTTGTCATGCATCCGCTGTACATCAAGATCATCGTATAGCTTTAATACCTCCGAGATGAGTTTGTCCTTGGATGGGCCACTTGTGGTGAAGAAGAGATCTTGGGAGAAACCATTGAGAGATGCTAGCCATAAAGATTGTGTGTGCAGAGGTCCATCATCTACATCGTAGTCGTATGCATCACAACAAGACTTGAAAGGCGCTCGATGATTGTGACCTAACCCCGAATAGGTCGCTTATCCACATCTTCATCATAGGTCTTGGCATTACCCTCAAGAAGAAATAGCAATTCCTCTTCATCCAACGCAGCACCATTGTCCCGAGCTTGTGTGAGCAACATCTTATCTCTCAAGTAATCAAGATTCTCAGACGCTTTGAGATGTGCGCCTTGCAATGTGTCCTTCACCACCACGCTTATAGCATTTGATTGGCTTAGGTTGACCTTGGTTACTATTTCTTCCTCGATTCGTTTCCAACATAACCTCTCCACCTCCACCTCTTCCCCGATCATACTGCTTTCCCGAATCGGTTGCCCCATAATTTTCCCATCTCTTATCAAAGAATGGTTGTGAAGATTGGAGGCGGTTCGGATCTCATTACAGTGTGGAGTTTGTTGGTGTGAGGTGAAAGTGTCCTGCTCTCTTTAACCATGAGTGTTAGTTGAGTGATGAAATGTTCCATGACAAGATTTGCATCAGTTGCTTGAACCTTGGATCGAAATGGGTTTGTGATTATCATGATTCATGGGTGCAACTTGAGAAGCATTGTTGGAAGTCCCATCATTTGTGAAGAAGGCGCTTGAATCATTTGTAGACCTTGTATCTCCCCGACCTTTGAACCGATCAAGAATTCTCTTTTCAAACATGGCATGACTCTCATTTTGAAGGAGGAAGGCATAGAGTTGCTCATAGTTTGTATCCTTCAACTTTTAGTGAGTTTCACAGAGGTGACAAACTTGTGCCATTCGGGATTCATATTGTTTACAAATTTAGAGTTCAACCGAATGTTAGGCATAGTCATTCGATGTTCCTCATGTCATTCACTAACTTATGGAATCTCACATAGTACTCATAGACACTCTCATCCGGTTTCATCTTGAAATGCTCAAATTGGCCATAGAGTTGGGATTCTCTGCCTTCCATAGTTAGTTCGAACCGAGAGAAGCATCTTAACATTATCCCAAACCGCTTTTGCTTCAAATGTTATGATTGATCGCCTTGTAGATGTCTTTAGGAAGACCTTGAAGAACAATGTTCAAGCCCCGATATCTCGCATCAAATCTCTTTTTCTCCTTATCATCAAGCTCATCATACATCTTAGGTCCGTCCATACCGTAAATGGGAGTACCATCTTCATTAGTATCAAGTATGTCTCTAGTTGTTTCAACTCGATATGGTCCTTCATCAATGGATTTGAGAATATTGACACCATTTTCCTTTCCAAGGCAATACAACCGATTCGCTGAGCCCAAGAGTCGTAATCGCCTCATCAAGCATGGGTGGATTTAGTATCCGAACCACCGCTTGTACATCCTCGGCAACAAATGGAGATGATAGTAGGGACGTTGGTAGACATGTTAATGATTATACGGATTTTATAACTCAATGATTAAACCGGAAATAGATTCTTTCACGGATTTTACTAAATCAAGAGAAACCGTAAACAATCACTCAAGTCGCTAGATGATAGAGCTCTAAGTCGCTAGGAACTAATTCGCTAGACCAATTAATTCGCTAGACCCAAGTCGCTAGAATCCCAAGTCGCTAACAAAACAAAGAAGTCGCTAAAGAGTAACTCGCACGAACCAAGTCGCTAACCAAATTTTGGCAAAGAATTGCCACACAAGTCGCTAGAAACACAAGTCGCTAAAGAGCAACTCACATCGACCAAGTCGCTACCATTAAGTCGCTACCCGTAGTGGAGATTCCACTACTTGTACTTTAACTCGCTAGATCTAACTCGCTAGATATAACACCGTAACTCGCTACAATTTAATGAAGCAAGTCGCTATGAAGAAAACTTATCCGTGAACTAACTCGCTACCATGAAAACCATATAAACATCACTTTTCAATCCAAAACAACCCAACCAAGATGATTCAAGCTACCAAATGAAAACCTAAACACTTTTGATGATTCTAAACACAAAAGTACCAACAAAATTCAAACTTTAACACAAGAGATCAACCAAATGATGCAAAACCACTAAACTTTTTCAAACTCAAAACCACCTAAAACCACTATAAATCCAAAGATGTGCAAGATATGATCAAACCATGGCTCTTGATACCAATTGTTAGATATTAACTTTTCACATACACATCAAACCATAACACAAGGTGGCGATAAGATGGAATTCTAGAGAGAAAGTTAGAGGTTTAGGGAACTTAGTGAGAGAAAGTGAAAGATATTATTATGAGCTCCAACTCTCTACCTTGGGAGGTAGAGAGTATTTATAGTCTTACATAAATCGCCACACTTTGGGTCGTGGATCGTGCATACAGCTGGTAAAGACCCGTCTGCCCTCCACGGTGTTACTTAACTAAATTACTACTTAACTTAAAAGAACTACGACTACGAGCTTAACGATTACATATACTTGAGGTGACCGACTTTAATACCGGAATTTCTAATTCCTAACAAGATAACAGTATCAACAAGAGAACCTCGAGTCTTGATGATGACGAAGCATGGCAACTCATGGACTTGAGCTTGCTCGACTTCAAGTGGTGATCTCGTCTTTAAGAGGAACCTAGATAATCACACAAAACAAAAGACAAACTATATAGAAAGATCCTTAGGATCGGTGGTTGAGAGTTACAATACTTGGGGAAAGTATGTGTGTAGTGACAACCCAAAAGGAAGAAATGGCTCACTATTTATAGAGTAAAAACAACCATCGCTCCACGGATCCCACGCATCCCTCCCTTAAGGGATCCGTCTAGTGTAACCTCAGGGATCCGTGGGACGCTCTTCTTTGCCCATGGGTTTTTTGGTTATGGGTCATGGGTCATGGGTTATGGGTTGGTCCATGGGTATTTCTTTAGATACAATGTATCTAATAGATGCAATGCATCTAGTCAAGTGGATATGGGTCAATACCATGGGTTATGGATATGCTTCATGGGTTGTAGTTTTTACTCATTATAATACATACTAGTTATGTATATATTTACCCAATATGTAAACACTAGTTGTTGTACATATGTATTATTAAATCATAAAATTACTTATACTTGTATTAGTATTTTATGTGAAAACGTAAGTGTGTTAGAAAACTATTGGCTGAAACCATTTACGTATTTTATTTGTTTTGTTAAAATGATTTTACGTTTGTTATCGACAAAACATTAGAAGATCATAAATTATTAATAAACGTTTTTACGGCTTATTTGTATTAACAATCTCCCCTTTTGTTGATGACAAAACATAAAATTATTTTAAAGAAAAATAAAATTCATAAAAGTTCGAATTGAGTTTTACTCTTTTCCCCTTTTGTCAAAACAAAAGAGCGTCGAAAAGAAACTAACACAATGTTTTAAGAAAAACATGTAAAGAGGAAAATCTAGAAAGCAAGTGACGGAAAAATTCGTCTTAACTCCCTCGACGAGTCCATCCCTTTGTGAGGCGCCAAGTAAATAAAACTAATAAGCTAATGCATTGCAACTATGTTTGCAAATGGTTTCGTCTTAGTGACGATAATGCTCCCCTTGATGATTGCAACTTTGCAAAGGGACGCCATGAAATGTAATCCAAATGAGGATTATATTGCAAATGGTTTTGCAATGTATGGTTTGACACAAAGCTCCCCTAGCTTAGGGTGTCAAAGTCTTCATGTATTTTGAAAATCTACAAAATAAAGGTTAGAAAACAAGTATATAGTGCATAATTTCACGCAAATTAGACTCAAGTTAGCGAAAATGAGTCTTCTTGCTGCACGGATCCCACGGTTCCCTCCTTGGAGGATCATCTAGGCAAATCTCGGGGATCCGGCAATGATAATGATTTGAGAATGGTGATGTACCAAATAATGTTAACATCAAAGAGAGATATGTATTCAAGCAACAAACATATACTCAAAGCAATAGGGCAAATAAGCTATCATTCAATAAAACATAAGAGACAATTAACAAATCTCTAAAACTAAGAGAATGATTTAACCATGTAATACATATTCTTCTAATACTAATGAGTGACCTAACCTTAAGAATCAACCACGTGCTTGAGTCTAAGGAAGATCAAACATAAAATGAGATTCCTAAATGATCTAAGTTAAGTTTGAGACTAGGACACCGTTTTAATCCTTAGGCTCATGGTTGTTTAGGTTTGTTGACCTCATCGAAACGTTCGAGGAGGTGATAAAACATGAAACGTTGCTCCTCACGTAGTTCATGTATCAACCTTTCAACATGTTGACAATGATAGCAATCCTTGTCATGGTTTTGAAAAGATGGTGGTAAAGATTGAGCGTCTTGAAGCGGAGGTTCAAGTGGAGAAGGTTGGAGATGCTCAAATGAAGGAGGGATTGGTGGAGGCACATTAAGTGGTGGCTCAACAAGGGTTGATGGTGGAGGTAGGGAAGTGTCAACTTCCATGTGATCGAGTGGTTGACTTTGATGTCTCCGCATAATCCAAAATGGACCATTAGAGGGAAATGGAGAAATGGACATCGATGCAAGTGTTGATTCAACACCTTGGTTTTGTTGTACAATCGTCTCTAGTGAAGAGTGTGTCGGTAATGGTGGAGGATGAGATGGCCTAGGCGGTAAATCCTCTAAGTTGTGGGAATGTGGAGATGATTGTGAGGTGTTAAATGATATGGCTCTAGTCACCAATGATGTTGGTTGGGTTGAAAAGGGTGTGTTTGGTTTAGTGGGAATTGTAGAATTTGGTGATGATATTTTTGGGGAAACAATCTTCTTGGGGATTGGTTTGATTGGTTGAGTTGGTGGAGGGGAAATCCTAGAATTTGTGGATTTGACCGGAGATGATTCGGTTGAGGAAATTTCATGTACAACACGAGCAAGTTTCTTGGATGGTTCTTGGGTGGATGAGTTAGCACTAGGAGCTTTCCTCATGATGAAATGACTAAATAAGATGTTTCTAATTGCTGAGAATTATGTTGTGTTTGATGACTAAGGAATTCTAGCAAGATGACTTATAAAGGGAGGAATTTGGCAAGTGCATTCAAGACTTAAACCACTAAGGTTCTTTGAAATGTGATGATTAGCATGCACAAGAGTCAACTTCAGAGTTGTACTGATCTAGGAACTTAATTAAGATGAGATGGAGTGTTCAAGTTGGCAAGATGAGCTTGAAATGATTGTTTTAGCTAGAGTTAACATGAATCTGTCATACGGATCCCACGGTTCCCTCCAATGAGGGATCCGTCAATAATCGTAGGGATCCGTCTCTCAGCTGCTAAGAAAACATAACAGTGATGTTTGTAAGGTCTAATACCTATACTTTCTTGAGTGTTTCAGTCCATCTAAGTGTCTTAAATGAAAAGGTACTTGAATAATCAAGGGCACTGAGTGATGTAGCTAATGATTGCCTTTTATGGAGGGAAAATGAGACTTTATGATCACCAATGGGTGTTCAAGGATGACACTAGGAATTTTGATGGTGTCAAGTCATAATAAATGATTCTAGAGATCAGATGTAAGCTTGAGATGGAGTTTGAAAGATTAAAAAAAAATAAATAAATAAAATAAAAGAATTGAAAAACTAGTTTTTGACCCATTTTGAGATAAGGATGACTAGAAACAATTTCCTAAAATTGATAAATATATCCACCTAAGTGTTTTGAGATGTGAGAAACAATGTGTGAGTATTGAAGCGGAAATATGGTGAGTTTTGATGAGTTGATAAATCAAAAGCACTTTGAATTAAATCCTAGGTAAGCTATGGGTGAGTTTGAAGCTTTCACATGCTTGAAGAAGACTTAGTTGGTTCCAAGGTCTTATGTTTAGCTAGTGTGAAGTGATCTAGTGAGCTGTTTTGATGTATGGGAATCTGTATTGCTGATCTGTTGTCACAGATCCCATGGTTCCCTCAAAGGAGGGATCCGTCTAGGCTAATCCTAGGGATTCGGCATCACAGAAGGTAATGCAATATTTGCACCAACCTATATACACTAGTAACCATTAAACTTAACAGCAACAAAAAAACATGTTATCGCATAAATCATATCATAGATAATAGCGGTAATGAAAATATCCAAGATAACCCAAACAAGCGTGCTAAAACATAATCATTCATACACAAATCAAATGTCTAAAAACAAGCATAGTCCTATAGTCTCTTTCGTCAATCCTTTCTTTTCCTCTTTCCCGACTTCATGACGTAGTGAGCTAGGTTTTGAATCATACCCCTTAATTGTTTGAATTCTGCGGTCTTGTTTGGAAGAGTTGGAAGTTGTTGATAGTAGTCAAAGGGGTCCAATTCGATGTTAGCTTCGGGGTTGACATTTACTTCTTCTTCTTCTCCGTCCGAAGAGTCCGAGAGAGCTTTAGGTTTTCTTCCATTGACCATGAATCATTTAGGGGGTTGTTTGGTAAGAGGTACCATAACGTGATCGGAAAGGAAATGATCATCGTTGATAGGAGATGGTTGCAATGCACTAACATACTTACAAAGTCGTGTTAGGAGCATACCATACGGAAGTACCATGTTGGCTACTTTGAATACCCCGGCCATTCTCTTCACCATGTAATAGGTGAGATTAAATGGCTTTTGGTGACTAAGGCAATAAATCATTTGCACGAGACATGCATTTGGATGATCCTTGTTACCGACTAAGCTAATGACGTTTTTCCTAAGAATTTCTTCCTATTTTCTAAAAATGGGGTGCATTTCGAAGAGTTCCATTTGAAAGGGATCACGGTGAATGAGCTTTTTGTTTAGGTTGAGACGGGATTTGTCGGTTCTAATTCTGAAAATGGTGTCTCGAATGGTTTCGGGTTCATCAAGAGGAGTATGGTATATTGGTTTGGGATCAAGAGCAAAAGATTGAGTGGATATTGCCCAATCTTGAGAGTACATACAAATTCCTTCACAAAGAATGCGAAGGATTTGAGCGAATGTGTTGAGAGGTAGAGTGAAGCTTCGTTTGTTGATGATGAAGGCGATTGAAATGCTATCATCGGTGTTTCGAATGATCCTAATGCTTTTATAGAATTCAAAGATGAAAATCGGACAAATTTGTTCATCAATGTCAAGAAGACAATCAAATTTGATTGCCGAGAAGACTTGACGAATGTTGGTATCTTCAAGGAAACATTCCTTGACCACACGACCTTCGTGAATAAGTCGTTTTTCAAGTCTTTTGAAGACTTTGCGATCGGTTTTTGACAATCCCTCTTTCCGATAGTAATGGGTGAGGTAATGGACGGTATCATGGTGGTCTTGTTGAGTGGCTTTAGGCATGGTTGGTCGTAGAAACACAAATATTCCAATTAGGCAAAATTTGTTGAGATGGTTTATGGTTTTGATTTGTATTAACAATGTTGTGAACACAATGTAATCTTAGTCATGTGAAAGCCCTTTTTAATGATCAATTTGGAAAACCTAATTAAATTAATTGTTAAAAATTGAGAAACCATAAACCCTAGGATGAGGATGATGAAAATTAGAACATGTTAGTGTAATTACTTACAATGATGTTCTAGAGAAGAATACTTGAGGATATGGAGTCCAATGAAGATGAAACCACTCTTGGGTCATTTTGTGTTTTATGGGGAGAGGGAAAATGAGCGGGGTTGGTTTTGAAAAGCGTATAGGTGGTTTACATCCCACGGTTCCCGGATCCATTGTATAAGGGGATCCGCTAATACAACTAGAGGATCCGCCATCGTGAGATGTGAAAAGAGTGTTTGGCAATATTTTTATTATAAGTTATTGATGACGTATAGTATGTATTACAGGCCTACGAGGCCCAATACACACTATACACACACTGGGCTCATGCCCAATGATCTCAAATCCTAGGCCCATAGTAAGCCCAATGGCTAATTTGGCTATGGCCCGGGCTTTGAGATGCGCGTAAGGCACATGACAGGCTGAACCTTCAACCGTCAGACCCCCTACGTCCGCATCCGCGATTAACACGGAACCCTTGTGTGACACACGGTAAATTTTCACTAAAATTTAACTGATAATTAGTAATTTATTATTACTAAGCCTAATTCATTAAGCATGCATAAGCTTTGCCTGATCATTTGAGTAGATAACTCGCATACAGTAGAAAATTTCACCACTCTTGCATTCATATCAATTCATGAATATTTCATTTTTTGTCTTATGATTTAAATTGTAAGACGAGAGGTTATCTCGTTTTCCCCAGTGACCGACACTGCACGCGTACCGACACTATGATAAGGACTCGATAAAATAAATGACAAATGTTCGTGATATGGAATATTACAAAGATGAAAATATTTTAGAGACGTAACAATAAAATACTACGTATAAAGAGTTATCAAACAACGATACCTTGGTCACAATGTAATATCGCGAGACATAAAGTATATAACATACTTACACTTAAACATGAACTTTTATAAGACTCAAATACAAGTAGAACACAAGTACATGCACACAAAATAAATTATAAGTATACCTTACATATACCCTCACTTTTACTTACATTACCTTATTATACCTTTATTATTATACTTATAATACATTTACAAGAAAAGACTTTATAAAATTTAGATGTACTCTCTTTTTCTTTCTCTCCATTCACGACAAAACAAGAACCGAGCAAGAGAAAAGATACCAAATCCATCTTCAACCTCTCTCTACCCTATGCCTGCTACTCGCCTAGGCCGAATCTCCCAAAGAAGGAAAACCCAACATGTTATCCCATCATATTCTTCTCTTTCTTACCAAAACCATGTAAGTTTTGGTCTCTCAAATCCTCCCTTTGATGCTACCGGCTATGGTTCAATAAGCTAAGAAGAACCAAGATAAGATCACCCAAGAGGATCATATCTTCACTTAAATCTACCTTGAGCAAATTCAAGATTCACCTAAGGGTTGGAAGTTAGCCAAATTCGCTTCAAACCAAGACCCAAGGAGAAAGGTAGCTAACATCTTCCCAAAATACTTCTATATCTCTAGTAGAGATACAAACGCCCCTATCTCAGTTTCCCAACAATTTCACCAAAAAACTAGGGTTTGTAAAAGTTAGGGTTTTCTAAAATTGAATTGGGGGTTTTGCAATTGGGGGTATTTTGGAGCTAATTCACGTCTTGTTTGGTCCAAATCCAAGAAACAACCCTTCGTTCATCACTCACCATTTTCGGATTTGAGGTTATCATCTTTCTTGATGTAATGTTATGTTCTTTTACATGATATGATGTTGAAAATTTTTATCAATAAGATTTTTATATTGTTTTGGTCATGTCGAATATTTACTTGTTCTTGGTTACCATGTCAAGTCTCGAATGAAATAACTCATTTAGTTGGTATGTTTGATTTTCTTTCTTTGGTCGAATTGTATAACCAAGAACTAGGTGAGTTAAGTTTTATAAAAAGTTGGTCAATGTAACTATGAATTAAGTATCTTGATATTGAACAACCTAAGTTACCTTAGTCACAAGATGTCACTCACCAAATTTGTGTTTGTTTGGGTTTCTATCGAGGAGCATGAAACAAGAAAAATGATATAAGTCAAGCTTTATAACTATTAGTATTAAGTCTAGAGTGGTAATGTTGAATGTTGTTAACTTATGGAGTCATGAGACGTAACTTGGTAGTGTTATGTTGAGACCTTTTCAAATCCGAATAGGAACCCAATTCGAAGCTCTTAATCCTTTCGAGTCAACCTCGGTGATACTTCTTGTGTCGACAAAAGCCTTAGGCCAAAGAAACTTACACCAAGTTAAGGCCTTGTGATAGCTTGGGAAAAAAATTGATTTTCGTTATAGTGAGTACCCGGTGTCTTGGGCTTCGACCATGAGTTTGCGTTAAAATTGTTATGTCCTTCGAAATATAAGAAACCCAAGTCAAGTGTACCCTTTCTACTAAAACACATTTTTAGTAGCCATTTGGTCAAAGTTCGTAGTAGTAGAATAGATTGTCGGATGAGAATTAGTTGGGTAGTACTCGACTAACATAAGGCTTCACCACACACTTGCCTAAACTCTCAACAACTTGTGACCGTGAACGCCACTCGAGGGGTATGGAATCACACGAAATATACATACCCGGCTCGAGTTGTGTCTCGAGTTAAAGCATAGTTGTGTAAAAATTCGCTTGATGAAATGTGTTTATGTAATGTGCTAAAACAGAATTTTTGCATAGCCACTCTTTATTTAGCTTTGGGCATGACCAAAGTTAAACTCAATGGCTTCCTAGATCAACTATGGGCCACAACCCACACTCTACCAAAAGTAAACTCATGTTGGCTTTGGGCTTAAGCCCATTCGCGTACTATTTCACCATACGCGACCCAACTATGTCGAGCCCACACTCAAACGATGACCAAACGAAACCAACAAATCAAGACTCAAAATGCAAACCCTAAGTCTAACTATAAGCTTAACCCATTCTCGTCTACTTTTTTCCTTCGCCTCAGCATATCGCCTTATTGACAAGTCCATAAAATTCTTAAAGCAACCAAACAAGTGTAAATGTTTTCATACAAGAAACTAGTACTTAAGGACATGCTACACTTAATAATGCCTACAACCATGTTTAACGACAATAAGTGAACAAACATATGCCAAGATAACCTCATGTAAATGATCATATATTATAAACAAGTTTTGTTAAATAACAAAAGACCACAATGTCATTTCATTATATATTAAAATTTAAAGTTTTCAAACTTAACATAAACATTTTCTAAAGGTAATTAGAAAATAAATCAATTAAGATATAAATTTTGACAACACCATTTTGTGTCAACTTAAATAAGTATATACACATTCATATACTTACTAGTGGAAATGTTGTAATTATTATTCATATCAAACTTTGGATCATAAAACTCTATTAATGTCAATATAAAAAGTATATACACCTTGTATACTTACTAGTAATAATAAATTAACAATTTTTACAAACTTACGTTTAGTAGTAATACAAATCATATCGAACCACTTTAAGAAAGTGATACTTAAAAGCAATGAACTGAAACATTGCCCTCCTTATCTAGGTCGCGTGTCGGTGCCGCTCCACAACATTTACTAGATCCCACATTTGGATTGTACTTTGCTAATGTGAGTTTTCATAGCCCTCTTTACTTGATAAACTGCTTTTATACGCTTTGGGGTGAGAAATATGCAAAACCTTTTATGGACCAAAACTATTACATGATTACTATTACATGGTTTAGCCTAAGCCCTTATGTCCCTAGAGAATGCCCTTTTTCATGAACCGTCAATTCCCCATTGGGAAACGAAAATGTTATAAATAGATCTATTGAGGGTGACTCCTCCGTTCGGTTGGCCATGCTTAGGCCAAGGCGAAACGTATACCATGTCGGAACCGAGTGTAGAGGGAAAAAACACTCACTATGGGCCCCTATATTGTATGATATCATTTAGCATACAGAAACTGTCGTAGTATCGGTTGCATGAACTTAGAGCTAACGTAATAGACTTTCATCCATATATCATTATATCCGTTGTAATGATTATATGACTTTGCTTATGGTCCAAACTTACTACTCTAATTTAAACCTATGAACTCACCAGCTTTTAGCTGACCTTTTTAGCATAATTTCTCAGGTGTTTAGTTGCGATCATGGATGCAAGGCAAGAGGCGGTGAAATGGTCGTAGTAATTTTTAAAGAAGTGTTTTTACACAAAAATGATGTTTTACTTTGGGACCACTAAAAAAATTATGGGATGTGCCCATTTATCAAAACAATGTTGTAAGATAATGTTTTAAGATATTTTATGAAGTTAAACGGAGTATGTGTTCCGTTCTTTATTACTTGTGTTACGATTCACCAATCCCGTAACGCTCCCGAATAACACGTATGCTTCCGCTAAACAAAATTCGGGGTGTTACAGATTACATCGAGCCTAAGTTATAGAGAACTAGGTACATATAAACCCTAAACTATAACTACTTTTCACAAAATATCATACTACGATCACGATTGCCGCTTGCCTTACTTGCCATTTTACTTAGAATTTATTTAAATAGGATTACATGTTTTATTTCCTATTTACTTATGCGCTATTTCATATTCATCATGAGCATATTTTTCCACATACTTACACATATGCACCGCCTTGTCACAGCACATGCCTTCACTCACCTTCCTCACGATGTTGGGAGGACATCCTACTTGCTCACTCACCTACCATCCGCCGCCTTGCACACTTAGCCACCGATCCGTATATTCAAAGCCACATTAACAACTCACCAGCTTATTGCACCTACTCCATCTATACCTACCCTTACCACCACTCCATCGCTTTTGTTGATGCGCAGCAAAACCCCGCATGATTGTGAGGGTACCGGATATCGAGAGCGGTATTCATTTGTGCCCGCACTAGCTTCTCGGATGACCTGCCGCTATACGGGTCCTTCTACTACTTCAGAGTCATCGACACCATCATCCACCGAGTCACCACCTCATCGAGACTCGGGAGATCTCACCGATTCCTACTCGAGGAAGACCCAAGAAGATCCGAAAGAGGATCCCGAGGAGGAACTACCGAGCTTATGCCGATTGAGAGTGTTCCGGATATGTTACCACAAAGAAATGATATGAGTACATGTGGTCCGGAGATTGTCTATAGTATTCGTGGATTTGTGACGAGCTCCGTGATGGCTCGAGGTTGAGCGATGACATGGACATTGATGCACCACTGGACTAGGATGAGGGTCGCTTTCCTCCACAATCGAGGAGAGTAGTGAGGTTGCTTGGAGAGATATTGATTGCTTGATTTGTTCATCGCATATCGCTAGTCCGAGCTACAATCCATCATCACCTTCATTCATACCATCTGCAGCAGACATGGAACGCACTTGCTCGCGCCCACTGACAACAGAGACCATTGAGGAAGTCAGACGGTTGAGGCACGGTCGCTGTAGCTATCGTGATCTCCGGATGATGAGTCGACTCTTGAGAGAGTGCTTATTCGTTAGATTCTCATGAGACCTTGCTAGGGGTACATACTTGATCGCCTAGAGAGTCGATCCAACACGCTTGCAAGCTTATGAGCGGCGTGTTGAGGGTTTAGACCGAGTTATCGATGTGTTGTTTGAGAGCATGGAGCTCGAGAGACACGAGAGGATTCAACTGGTTTTAGGGTTGAGGCTCGGTCGAGGATGTCGAGAGCCGGACAACAGAGCACGAGCCTTGGGAAGAGGTCAAGTTTTATGCACGGACGGCTAGAGGAGCTAGAGCGTCCCAAATGGATTGCAGAGATACCGCTGCAGAAGGATGGCGGAGGACTACTGTGTTTAGAGTCCATGTTAGCATCTCGGATGAGACGACGAGAGTTTGGAGGATACGCAGCGAGAGTTTATTGCTACCATTGAGAGACTACGTACTGAGCGTGGACATCTCTAGATATGATTTCGTGATGTATCACACTAAACTGGATTTATAACAGTTAGTGTTAGTTATTACTCTTGTACTTCAGTTTGTATTTCCGTTGTATTTCGGTTGTATTCCATCTAGTGTCTCATCATGTACTTTAGGAACCTTGTAACCGAAATTCTATCTATGTCAAACTTATTTTCCTATCCAATTGTCTTTTCTTTTATAGATTGCTCATACGATCTATCTGCGATAACCACACCATTACTTGACACCTACTTTGCTTAAAAGGTTATATATCTCGTCACCTTTCTTACTACAGAAATACGCCAATTCTTAGGACTCGCTGGATACTACAGAAGATTCATTGAAGGTTTCTCCAAGATTGCCAAATCTTTAACCAAGCTAACCTTAAAACACCAAGTTTGACTGGGGAAAAAAGAAGAAGCTTTTCAACTCCTTAAAGAAAAGTTGTGTAGTGCACCTATTCGCCTTACTCAAGGTAGCGAAGACTTTGTTGTTTATCATGACGCTCACATAAGGGGCTAGGAGCAAAGTTAATGCAAAGAGAGGGTGATAGCATACGCCTCTGCCACTAAAGACACATGAGAAGAACTACACGACGACGATTTGGAGTTAGGATCGGTTGTGTTCGACTCGTAATCTTGAGACATTATTTATATGGCACAAAGTGTGTCGTATACACCGATCACAAGAGCCTACAACACATTTTGGATAAAAAGAATCGAACATGAGACAACGCCGATGGTTGGAATTACTCAAGGATTACGATCGCGAGATTCGTTACCATCCGGGTAAAGCGAATGTAGTTCTTGATGCTCTCATGGGAAAGAGCGACCAAAACCTCTTAGAGTCGATCCTGGGTATGACAATTAGTTCACCTCTTCCATCCAAAATTCTTGAGGCTCAATTGAAGCACTCAAGGAAGAAAATCGACCGAATGAGAACCTTTACGGGATGCCGGAAAGCTAAAATGGATTCATAAAAAGGTCGGATGGAATTTTGTGTTTCAAAGAGCGAAGTTGGATACCACTCTACGGAGGAATCCACGACATTATTATGCACGAATCCCACAAGTCTAAATACTCCATCCACCCAGGATCCGACAAAATGTATCTCGATCTGAAGAAATTGTACTGGTGGCCAAACATGAAAGCCGACATTGCAACATATGTCAGCCGGTGTTTAACCTGTTCAAAGGTTAAGGCTGAACATCAGAGACCCTCAGGTCTACTAGTGCAACCCGAAATCCCCGAATGGAAATGGGAACGTATAACAATGGACTTTATCACTAAGCTACCTAAAACTTCTAAAGGCTACGACACTATTTGGGTAATAGTTGACCGTCTCACCAAGTCAAGACATTTTCACCGGAAAGAAAGTACGGAATGGACAAGCTTGCATAACCATACATGAAGGAGATCATCGCACGCCATGGTGTATGATAACGCCACACGCGTCGCTCGGGGTCAAGGAAACTTCCTTTTCTTCGAGCAAGTTTTATAACACCCTAGGCGGTGAACCTAATCGTTGTAGTGTAGTAATTAGGTGCCACGGTATTGATATCGCTCTCTGGGGAATAGGAATGCTAGTAAGGAGTTACTACGCTAAGGTTAGGTTGAGGAAGATTATTTTTTATCTTTTATGTTTTATGAAATGGAAAGGTACGAATCTGGGTATTGGATTGGGGGTTGGTATTTCACCGATTACTCTACTATTATCTAATTATCTAAACTAAGGTTGTGGGAGTCTATGTCTAATTAATGTGTGCTCGTATGATAGTTTAAGGATGTGTTTACTTAGGTTGTATTACTCCTTAATTATCTCCTATTGATGGTTGAGTTGTCACGCCTTATTCTTAATCGCGTTGTGTGTCTAAAGTTGTAGGGTATGCGTTTCTCCCAACTCTTTGAACTTACCAAAGGGTCTCGCCTACAAACCCACTAGGATGATAAACTCCTACTCTAAGGCGCTCTTTGGATGGTTTAGCCTACAACTACTCGTAATTATA
The DNA here is from genome assembly GCA_022545495.1 of Chrysanthemum lavandulifolium. NCBI lineage: Eukaryota > Viridiplantae > Streptophyta > Magnoliopsida > Asterales > Asteraceae > Chrysanthemum > Chrysanthemum lavandulifolium. The sequence goes on along the minus strand of CM040241.1, from coordinate 115,005,406 downwards.
TTCTAAGGTTCACAAAGATGAATCAAGCATTAAGTACACAACGAATGACCTATCGCATTACTAGATCATTAATCAACTAAGATAAGAAACAACCAATCAATATTCAATAATTAAGTTTCATACTTCCTAAGCAAACACACAAATAAATTAGCCGGACATGGAAAACATGCAAGCATACACAAATAATCAAAGACATAATTGAATTAATGAAGTAAATACTTATATTGATGTAAGATAGGGTTTAAAACCCTAAAATACTGTACAAGACACCTTAGGTTTGGTTTTAGGTTTTCACCCAAAAGACTCTACAAAAGACCTAAAAATTCGGATTCTATATATAAGATTACATATGCGACGGCGCCACCTTATGTTTCGTGGCCGCCGCCGTGTCGCCGCTATTAGGGTTTCGTCTTGGCCACGTTAACCTTGCGACGGCGTCACCTTGTCCGTGACGCCGTCCTCTTGACTTCGACGCCGTCTGGATTGCATCTAGGCCGCCCGAGTAGCGACGGCCTACTCTTTTACAATCGGACGTCGTCGCTTGAAAATACGAAGTTTTGGGTTCGACCGTCACAACAATTTTGGGACGGTCGCCATTAGCACCTGACTGTCGCCTTCTAATCAAGCAATTGTGAGTGTCTTGATTTTGACTTTAGCCATTTTCTTCATATATTCGCGCCTTTTCATTCCAAATAAGTGCCATTCCAAAGATTTTGCCTTCAAGAGACCTAAAAAGTGAAAAGGAACGATATTAAGCAATAACGGATACAAAAGTGATCAAATAAGGACTAAAACGACCCTCAAATGGCACCTTTAAAACCTTATCAAATATCCCTACACTTGTTATTTGCTTGTCCTCAAGCAAATGTGCTTTTAACCAATTAATTTATAAGTTGGGGTCATTAAGCATTAATTCAAAACGGTCCACAACACATATAAGCCCCAAAAAGTCATAACAAGCACGGAAATTACATACTAGCACCTCACATGGGGTGTTTGGATACTCACATCTCTCTCGGGTGTATATATGAAATATAACAAATAGGAAATGGAAGATAAACACTCATTAACCGGTCCTAGTACATAGATTACCATAGGCTTGAGAATAGATCAAACCTTCATCGCTTTGGCGTAAGCACCTAGGAAAGACTATCAAAGAGGTCTTTTAAAGGGTTGTAATGTTAGGCTTACGGTAGGGAAACAAGGGTTTGGTGGGATAGGCTATTTAGTGGTGGTAAGTCAAAAATCTCTATGTTAAATGCATATGAAGAATGGTGTTGCTAAGCCAAGACTCGACACTCTAAACTCTAGATAATCGAAATAAATAAACATAAATTCAAAGATAGATGTAGGATGGTAGCCTGCTTTTTTTTTTTTTTTTTTTTTTTTTTTTTACACTCTATATTTTTTTTTTCATACACTTTTACTCTACCATCCTCTACGGTAACATCAAAATAATAGGGATTTATAGGCACATCCCTACACTTGAGTTTTATTACTCTAACACTAATTTGACCCGATTTGAAAAGATCAAACACTTGGGGTACATTATTACGCAAACAAAGGGAATTTGAATTTTTAACGCCCCTTCCGTCATTTCATAAACTTTAACTTTTCCCATGAATCCCAATTGTCCCAAAACTGATACAAAGGATATGACTCGACTTTGCAACTTATGCAAGCAACTAGATAATTGAACTAAGGGTTTGAGGTGATAACAAACATTTGCACTAAAAGTGAGTGCATAAGGGGTAAGCTAAGGCGATTTGGGTGTATATTCAAAGGGGGTGTAAACAATGCTCTTCATTGATATTCCGAAAACCGAAACATCACGAGAACCGCGAAAGGATAGGCTCGAGGGGTTAACTAGGGGTATCGTGTACTAAAGATGAGTACAACGCAAAGTGTGGGGAATTACTCAACCGATATAGAGGAAGTAATTATATTACGGTGTATCAAACAAGGGTTATCCTAATGCCTCTTATCATTTAGTTATTCCTAACTACACAAGTGTAGCCTCACTTGCATCTCGGAATGCATCACAAAACAAGTTCTAGAATCTAATATACTACCTGGTTCACACTCTAAGCATTGAAGATGAATGCTTTAATTCCTACTAATCTAAGGCGATCCTCACATTTTGGTGGAATTTGGGTGGTAAAGGGTTTTGTGCTAGTCATATAACTTCCTATCCGTGAGACGCTTTGTTAAGACTAATGGCCCACTCCTATATGTCATAAAAATTTTAAATTTGGTGCCAAATTACCCTAACCGACATTTTCTCATGGTTTATTACACAATCACAATTGACAAAGCAAATAGTCAAGGATAAGCATAGTTTCAAAGTTCCTGCTTTATTTTCCTCCCTACACTAAACCGAACATTGTCCCCAATGTTCCCGGAAGTATCAAAGTTATGATAAAAGAAGGTAATTAAAAACGAAGAAACTAATACTCCCCGATTAGCTCGGTAGATCCGTGTAAAGTGGTGGTTAAACTTTTCAAGAAGAATTATCAGTGAAAAGCTCCTTCCGCCTTATGTAACTTCTTCTGACAAACTAAACTCGCACACTTGAAGAAAACAAATGAAACCTTCGTAAAATCGTGGTAATAATATATATAAGACTCGATTTAAACTAGGATATAATGCTTGTGGAATGGATGTTTGCTGTAATTTCTAAGAAAATTAAGACTGGAAAATTCCAAAATTTATAAGTGGCTCGAAACGAGAAAAAGTAACTGATGTTTTTACTCCTTCACGACGCCGTCAGTTATCCCGACAAAACTCGGTCGCGATTTTTCGAAAAAATTCGAAAATTTACATCTTTAGAATCGGAAAAATTTCGCAAAAACATCCATTATGACTCCATACAAGCATTTGACTCGAACAAATAAACATATATATCTTTTGGTTAATTGTTATTCTCATGTTTACGTTCTTTTGAAAACATGTGTAATCCTCCTACACTTATCCCTTATGTAAAATACCTTTATATGTAATTAAGACGAGGTTAAAACAAAATAAAGCATTTTACAAATTCAAACATGAGAATAAACAATTAATAAAGATATACGACACATAAATGAAAATGAAAACAAATACACATGGGTTGCCTCCCAAGAAGCGCTTGTTTTTGTTCGAGTCACGAGCCGACTTTACCCTTATTTAACAGATAAAGGGAAGTTTTTTCTACACTTAAGTTTAAGTGCAGTGATAGTAGCAATACACACCCTTAGGGTGGAAATTTGCTACGTGAGGAGAAGTGATGGGTGATTTATATGCTCAAAGGAGTGTGCTCCATTCATTATAACCTTACCTAAGTCTATTGTCAGAGCGGTGAATTAAATCTCCTCCTAAAAATGGATCATCTTCTATCAACTTCAAAGATTCTTAGTTAAGGATCCATCTTGACCTAATAAACCCGGTTTAAACCCATAATGTTTCTTGTTATCAACCACGAATGGGTGATATAAGTGTGTAAGGTCATGGGTTATTCCTATATTAGCTTCCACTCTACATGGCCTAGAGTCTACCACTTTTATCAAGCAACTACCCGGACTATCTATTTTGATGGGTGGATTGGAGCCTAATTCAATTCCAAGATTCACATCTAAAGACGGAAAATTGGGTAAGGGTTTCGGTTGAGGCTCGGTTCATCAAAACTAGGAACTTCTTTAGGGCTAAGAGAAAGGTCATCACTACAAGCTGCTCAAACCACATCCACTACTTGTGGTCGGTCCAAAGGTTCTACCTTTATTGGGGTTCCTATAGTTTCTTCTACTACTCCGGGTAAGTCATAGGCGGTGTGTGTTTCTCAGTGATGGTAGGACTTGTGGGTTATCCGATGGGATTGGATTTTCTACTCTATCCTCCATCTTATCAAGATCACCTATGTATTCATTTTGTACCGTGGTAGCGCCTAACCATGACATGCACCTTGGTACCTCAACTCTAATCATCTCCTTCCTAAACAACCTTTCCGATCAAGTTTCCAAATTAAAAATAGGTCTAAAGATTCGTTTTTGGGTCCCATGTTCCACCTCTAAATTGGGCGTGAATCTCAAAGGTTTCCATGCAATTCGAACACCACGTCCCCAAATATCCCCATCCGCTACATAGTCAAGTCTCCTTTGGGTTTCGTGGGCGATACGAGTGTAAAAGAATTGTAGTGGAAGCAGTAAATCAATACCATGATAAAGGACTTTTGTAATAAATATTTAATTCGAGTCCACGCCTCGGAAAGGATTCATCATGATGTTCTTTGGAACCTTAAGATCTCATTTTGGAGTGGAAGGGTAAATTATGTAGTGGATTTCGTTGATTGGGTGACAGTTTTGGCGATTCGCTCTCCATAACCCGCTAACGGAATAGTTAATGAAAATGGTTACGAACAAAGGTCACGAAGAAGGGATAGACTAAGAGAAAGCTAAAATGAGAAAATTTACTTGATAGGAATCAAGCAAAGAACCTAAACGAGGTGGACTACTAACTAGCTATTCTATTCCCGCAGAGCGCCTAAAACTTGATAACGCTACACGCCGTTCGGGGTCAAGGAAACTTCCTTTTCTTCGAGCAAGTTTTATAACACCCTAGGCGGTGAACCTAATCGTTGTAGTGTAGTAATTAGGGTAAGCCACGGTATTGATATCGCTCTCTAGGGAATAGGAATGCTAGTAAGGAGTTACTACGCTAAGGTTAGGTTGAGGAAGATTATTTTTTTATCTTTTATGTTTTATGAAATGGAAAGGCACGAATCTCGGGTATTGGATTGGGGGTTGGTATTTCTACCGATTACTCTACTATTATCTAATTATCTAAACTAAGGTTGTGGGAGTCTATGTCTAATTAATGTGTGCTCGTATGATAGTTTAAGGATGTGTTTACTTAGGTTGTATTACTCCTTAATTATCTCCTATTGATTGTTGAGTTGTCACGCCTTATTCTTAATTGCGTTGTGTGTCTAAAGTTGTAGGGTATGCGTTTCTCCTAACTCTTTGAACTTACCAAAGGGTCTCGCCTACAAACCCACTAGGGATTATAAACTCCTACTCTAAGGCGCTCTTTGGATGGTTTAGCCTACAACTATTCGTGTAATTATATTCTAAGGTTCACAAAGATGAATCAAGCATTAAGTACAACGAATGACCTATCGCATTACTAGATCATTAATCAACTAAGATAAGAAACAACCAATCAATATTCAATAATTAAGTTTCATTCTTCCTAAGCAAACACACAAATAAATTAGCCGGACATGGAAAACATGCAAGCATACACACAAATAATCAAAGACATAATTGAATTAATGAAGTAAATACTTATCTTGATGTAAGATAGGGTTTAAACCCTAAAATCATCGACAAGACACCTTAGGTTCGGTTTTAGGTTTTCACTCCAAAAGACTCTCTACAAAAGACCGAAAAATTCGGATTCTATATATAAGATTACATATCGTGGCTTACCTTATGTTTCGTGACGCCGTGTCGCCGCTATTAGGGTTTCGTCTTGGCCATGTTAACCTTGCGACGGCGCCACCTTGTGTCCGTGACGCCGTCCTCTTGACTTCGACGTCGTCTGGATTGCATCTAGGCCCGTCGAGTAGCGACGGCCTACTTTTACAACCGATGTCGTCGGTTGAAAATACGAGTTTTGGGTTACGGACCGTCACAACAATTTTGGGACGGCGCCGCCATTAGCACTGACGCCGCCTTCTAATCGGCGGTTGTGAGTGTCTCGATTTTGACTTTAGCCATTTTCTTCATATATTCGCGCTTTTCGTCCAAATAAGTGCCATTCCAGCATTTTGCCTTCAAGAGACCTAAAAAGTGAAAAGGAACGATATTAAGCAATAACAGATACAAAAGTGATCAAATAAGGACTAAAACAACCCCTCAAAATGGCACCTTTTAAAACCTTATCAGTGTACCAATCTCCATCATCTCAGACAGAGATAGCCGTTTCACCTCGAATTTCTGGAAATCACTTCAAGATGCTTTAGGGTCTAACCTCGACATGAGCACCACTTACCATCCTCAGACCGATGGACATAGCGAAAGAACAATCCAAACACTGGAGGATATGCTAAGAGCATGTGTGATAGACTTTGGAAATGGCTTGGATAAACACTTGCCATTAGCCGAGTTTTCTTACAATATGACTATCACACAAGTATCAAAGCCAGCGCATATGAAGCACTCTATGGTCGGAAGTGTAGATCACCTGTGTTGGGCGAAGTTGGAGAAAGTCAACTTCATCGGTCCGGAGTTAATTCAAGAAACTACTGAGAAGATTGTACAAATCAAAACCGATCGCAAGCGACTCGTGACCACCAAAAGAGCTACAGCGGATAAAGGAGGAAACCACTTGAGTTTCAAGTGGGAGATAAAGTTATGCTCAAAGTTGCGCCATGGAAGGGCGTGATCCGTTTCGGAAAACATGGGAAGTTAAATCCTCGTTATATTGGACCTTTCAAAATTCTCGCTAGAATCGGACCGGTAGCATACCGACTCGAATTACCACAAGAACTCAGCTCTGTACACAACGTGTTTCACGTATGCAACTTGAAGAAATGTCTTTCTGACGAAACTCTTGCTATCCCCTTGGAAGAAATCCAAGTTGACGAAAGATTAAATTTTGTCGAGGAACCCATTGAAATTATGGATAGAGAGATCAAACGGCTTAAGCAAAGCCGCATTCCTATCGTCAAAGTCCGCTGGAACTCTCAAAGAGGTCCAGAATATACGTGGGAGCGTGAGGACCAATTCAAACGTAAATACCCACACCTTTTCTCTACTTCAGCAAATAATTCTAACTGAAAACCGAGGACGGTTTTCTCTTCCAAGGCGGGGAGGATGTGACACACGGTAAATTTTCACTAAAATTTAACTGATAATTAATAATTTATTATTACTAAGCCTAATTCATTAAGCATGCATAAGCTTTGCCTGATCATTTGAGTAGATAACTCGCATACAGTAGAAAATTTCACCACTCTTGCATTCATATCAATTCATGAATATTTCATTTTTGTCTTATGATTTAAATTGTAAGACGAGAGGTTATCTCGTTTTCCCAGTGACCAACATCGCACGCGTCACATTACACTATGATAAGGACTCGATAAAACAAATGACAAATGTCCGTGATATGGAATATTACAAAGATGAAAATATTTCGTAGACGTAACAATAAAATACTACGATAAAGAGTTATCAAACAACGATACCTTGGTCACAATGTCATATCATGAGACATAAAGTATATAACATACTTACACTTAAACATAAACTTTTATAAGACTCAAATACAAGTAGAACACAAGTACATGCACACAAAATAAATTATAAGTATACGCTTACATATACCTCACTTTTACTTACATTACCTTATTATACCTTTATTATTATACTTATAATACATTTACAAGAAAAGACTTTATAAAATTTAGATGTACTCTCTTGTCTTTCTCTCCCATTCACGACAAAACAAAAACCGTGCAAGAGAAAGATACCAAATCCATCTTCAACCTCTCTACCCTATGCTGCGCCACCTAGGCCGAATCTCCCAAAGAAGGAAAACCCAACATGTTATCCCATCATATCCTTCTTTCTTACCAAAACCATGTAAGTTTTTGGTCTCTCCAAATCCTCCCTTTGATGCTACGGCTATGGTTTGAATAAGCCAAGAAGAACCAAGATAAGATCACCCAAGAGGATCATATCTTCACTTAAATCTACCTTGAGCAAATTCAAGATTCACCTAAGGGTTGGAAGTTAGCCAAATTGGCTTCAAACCAAGACCCAAGGAGAGAAAGGTAGCAACATCTTCCCAAATACTTCTATATCTCTAGTAGAGATACAAACGCCTTATCTCAGCCTCCCAACAATTTTACCCAAAACCGTGGTTTGTAAAAGTTAGGGTTTTCTAAAATTGAATTGGGGTTTTGCAATTGGGGGTATTTTGGAGCTAATTCAAGTCTTGTTTGGTCCAAATCCAAGAAACAACCCTTCGTTCATCACTCACCATTTTCGGATTTGAGGTTATCATCTTTCTTGATGTAATGTTATGTTCTTTTACATGATATGATGTTGAAAAATTTTATCAATAAGATTTTTATATTGTTTTGGTCATGTCGAATATTTACTTGTTCTTGATAAACTGTTTTATACGTTTTGGGGTGAGAAATATGCAAAACCTTTTTATGGACCAAAACTATTACATGATTACTATTACGTGGTTTAGCCTAAGCCCTTATGTCCCTAGAGAATGCCTTTTTTCATGAACCATCAATTCCCCATTGGGAAACGCGAATGTTATAAATAGATCTATTGAGGGTGACTCCTCCGTTCGGTTGGCCATGCTTAGGCCAAGGCGAAACGTATACCATGTCGGAACCGAGTGTAGAGGGACAAAACACTCACTATGGGCCCCTATATTGTATGATATCATTTAGCATACAGAAACTGTCGTAGTATCGGTTGCATGAACTTAGAGCTAACGTAATAGACTTTCATCCATATATCATTATATCCGTTGTAATGATTATATGACTTTGCTTATGGTCCAAACTTACTACTCTAATTTAAACCTATGAACTCACCAGCTTTTAGCTGACCTTTTTAGCATAATTTCTCAGGTGTTTAGTTGCGATCATGGATGCAAGGCATGAGGCGGTGAAATGGTCGTAGTAATTTTTAAAGAAGTGTTTTTACACAAAAATGATGTTTTACTTTGGGACCACTAAAAAAAATTATGGGATGTGCCCATTTATCAAAACAATGTTGTAAGATAATGTTTTAAGATATTTTATGAAGTTAAGCGGAGTATGTATTCCGTTCTTTATTACTTGTGTTACGATTCACCAATCCCGTAACGCTCCCGAATAACACGTATGCTTCCGCTAAACAAAATTCGGGGGTGTTACACCTTGTCCACCAAGGGTCCGGCTCCGGCAACTGACCATTATATGCGAGAATCTAGGAGGCCCCAACGGCAAACCTTGCCTATAAAAGGGGCTCTAATCCCCATACCAGGTAAGAATTTTCTCTCTCATAATAACACACACTTCTACTTTCCCTCTCAAGAATGTGTACTTACTCTCACGCCGGAGTCTAATCGTGGGGTCCGTCCCCATGGTAAGACTAACGGTTTACCTTTCTTGTGCAGAAATCTCATTCAAACTGCTTGAATTAGTACAAGATAAACCCACCAAAGGCTTGCCGGCCCATTCCAGTAAGCTACATCCAGACCTTCTATAACCCATCACACAAATTGTACTAATAAGTTGGCACCATCCGTGGGAACCAGTACACAACTACGTTCCGTAAAAGAAAAAATGCCTACCGAGAGCTCTCGCTCGATCCTAATCCCGCCCGGTTTCCGTGGTGTGGAATAAGGAGGAAGAAGAACATGTTAGATGCGGAAGGATTCGACGGTCGACATCCATCCGACCATCAAGAAGTCTGTGACAAGTACTACGAACAGATCTTACCCATTGTGACAGAGAAAGTTCGGAAACAGGAAGGAAGAATCAAGGCTAGAGAAACGGTGAAAGCCAGGTTAGACTTTAGCGAAACATCCCAGCAGTCCGAATCCGGAAAACAGGTGCGAAGGAAGGATCTGAGAAAGAAGATTGAATCTCGAAAGCACCGAAATACGGGGGGGAACTCTGAGCCAAGACGCAGCCGATCCAGATCACCAGGGAAGAAAACTGCCGAAAAGGAAGAAATGTTCAGGGAGTCGCGCAAAAGCGCGTTCAAATGGCTAGGAAGAAGAGTATCTCCATACGTTCCGGAAGCACCGAGAGAACTAAACGTTTCAGATCCGAGGAAGACAATGGTACTCACCACCATTCTTCTTCGCAAAAGACGGAACCCTATTCCGGAGGATACGAATGCAGTCGAACATACTCGCGAAGGTCTGATCGGCACTCCGGAATTGACGACAACGGAGATGAATACTGGAGTTCTGGATCAAAGAAGCAAAAGTCGGATGTCGAGAATGATGACTTAGCTAGGCCATGGGTGTGCAAGGAGACCGACTCGTTCACTCCACGCATTAGCTACTTCGACGTGCCTAAGAGGACGCGAATGCCTACTAACGTGAAGACATACGATGGAAGCGAAGATCCAGAAGACCACCTTAAAAAATTTCAAGCAGCGGCAAAGGTAGAACGTTGGGCTATGCCAACATGGTGTCACATGTTCAACTCTACCCTCACCGGATCTGCTAGGGTATGGTTCGACGACCTTCCGCCGGAATCGGTAGACAGCTATAACGAATTAAAGGAATTTTTCTTGTCAAACTTCCTTCAGCAAAAGAAGTGCATAAAAGACCCAGTGGAGCTTCACCATATCAAACAAAAGGAAGGAGAAACCATAGAAGAATTCGTGAAAAGATTCAAGGTGGAAAGTAGGGATGTCAAAGGAGCTCCGGAAGTCATGAAGGTTTCCAGCTTCATGCATGGAATCACTAACCCCGAATTAATCAAGAGACTGCATGATAATATACCCAAATCGGTGGACGAAATGATGAGGGTAACTACATCTTTCCTCCTGGGGGAAGTAGCCGCCGGCAACCATGAAAAGAAGAGGACGCTACCCCAGGTGCAATGGAAACCGCATGAATTCGGATAAAAGAAAGGCTTCAAGAGAGGATACAAAAACTCGCTCCAGATGGATCGGAAGCAGGATAGGTTCCCCTCCTTTCCAAAACGCCCAAAGAAATGTTGGCATTAGAAAAGGAGAAATTTAAGACTCCTCCTCCAATGCTTACGCCGATTGTGAAAGAAATGGCAACAAGTATTGCGAATTCCATGGAGAAGTAGGACACAACACAAACGAATGCATGCACCTAAAAAGACAGATAGAAGAATTGCTGAGAACTGGAAAGCTGTCAAACGTAATAAAGGAACTTAAGCAAAATAGTGGCAAGGATCAGTCCAAAGCACTTAAGAAAGGAGAAACGTCAGAAAAAGATAAGCCCCTGGCAATCTTGATGGGGCAATCTTGATGGTGCAATCTCAGCAACGGGTGATCAGACAAAAAGTTACGCAAAGCTTCTCTCCAAACCAGAACATCTCATTCCCACCACTCACGGGAGAAGAAGGAAATGACGGACCAATGGTCATCGAAGCAGAGATAGGAGGACACTTTATACACAGAATGTATGTCGACGGAGGCTCCGCGTCAGAAGTCCTGTATGAACATTGCTTCGAAAGGCTCCGGCCGAAAATAAGTAAGCAAATGGTACCCACTACAACCCCCCCTCATGGGATTCAGCGAAGAGATAATTTGGCCGATTGGGCAGATATCATTACTAATTAAAATTGGAGACGGCGAGCATTCAGCGTCAACATTGATGAATTTCGTGGTGGTTAGGTCCCAATCGCCATATAATGGGATCATAGGAAGGCCGAGAATGCGAAAGTTATGTCGTGCCTTCAACAAAGACATGGGATGATGAAAGTCCGGTGAAAGGCGGAGTGCTCACGATCCGATGGCGTAATGGTCTCGTTAGAATGTACTATGGTTTCGGACCAACGCCACAACCCGTAACAGAAAATCAAAGTGAAAAATGAATACACGTGGCAATACATCCAGAATATCCGGAACAAACAATAGCTATTGGATCAACCCTATCAGCTGAAGGGCGAAAAAAGTTATGTGATCTGCTAAAGCAAAACCTGGATATATTCGCGTGGTGTCCAGCCGACATGACGGGCGTTCCAAGACACATAGCAGAACATAGCCTAAACATACGGGAAGGGTATACCTATATATCTTGATGATTTAACATAAGTGGGAAAAATAAGAATTTCAAGAACTTATTGTCCTATTAAAGATGAATTTTGAAATGAAAAACCTTGGAAGGACTGAGTATTGCCTTGTTTTACATATTGAGCATATGCATACGTGAAAAGGAGTTTTTGGTCCAGAGGTACCATACCTAAGTGAAAATGGAGCCTTTTAGTATCTAATAAATTATACTAGGTCTGACATTTCTTTTGCAGCTAATTTATTAGGAAGGTTTAGTTCATCGCACACAAAAAGACATAGGAAAGGAATCAAACACATTTTTCGACATCTTCGAGGAACCGTCGATTTAGGCTTGTTTTATTCTAACAATTCGAATGAAGATTTGGTTGGTTATGCTGATGCATGCTATTTGTCAGATCTTCATAAGGCTAGATCTCAAACTGGATACATGTTTATGAATGGAGGTACTGTGATCTCATGGCGTTCCCAGAAACAAACACTTGTTGCAACATCGTCAAATCATGTTGAATTCATTGCACTACATGAAGCTTCTAGAGAATGTATATGACCGAGGTCTATGACACAACTCATCTTGACTTCTTGCGGGAGTAGATAAAGATAGAAATTCTACTCTAATCTATGATGATAACTCATCTTGTGTCTCGCAGATGAAAAAATGATATATCAAAAGTGACAAACCAAACATATGCCGCCAATCTTCTTCTCATATACACAAGATCTCATAAAAGATAATCAAGTTGAAATGAGATATGTTCAATCTTGCAACAATTAAGCGGATCTTTTCACTAAGACGCTCCCTTTGTGATTTTAGGATACACGTTCACAATATTGGAACGCGACATGTTCAAAAAATGTGACGATTTACAAATGACAATATCAGGGGGGGAGTCAACTACATGTCGCATTCTTTTTCCATTAGTTAAAGTTTTTTCCTACTGGGTTTTCTTTAGAAAGGTTTCTAATGAGGCAGTATTCTGAAGTTGAGCTCCGATTTGAAGACTTTTCATCCAAAGGGGAGTGTTGCTGAAAGTGATGAGGACAAGGTGCTTGAGCCAGATAACGATATGGCAAAGTTTCTTGCTGGTAGCAATCATTAGCTTGAAGATTCTTTTGATGATGATTATGCGGCTCAGGTCTACGATTTACCAAGGCAATTGGATGCTTTTTGTGACTTGTATGATGTCAAGCTTCAAGGTCGTAGTAGGAAGTAATTTTTATGTTTGTCAGGTCATAAGATTGGCATGTCTTTCTTATGTAGTGATTTTGGTTGTTGCACATTTGGTGCTTATTTAATGCCCATGTAATGGGCCGAGATGAGAGACTCACTCTCATCCGTTGTACTTAAACGTTTTTTTGAGTAATATATTTGCCAATGTGATCCCCTTTTACCCAAAAAAAAGGGTGAGTGTCATGAAACTATTGCAAAAACACAAATGTGACAAGCTCATACTAGGTATCACAAACGCATGCTAGGTAGATGATCAATTTTGCCAAATCTTATATGTATACTATTTACTCCATGACTAAGCAACGTTGTATAATGCCATGTATGTAGAATGAATAAGAGTATTAGTAGCATAAATACTCCTCAAGTGTAATGAAGAAACCTACACCATTTGAATACACACAACTCTAGTGTTATTCATCTCATTCTTTCTCCCTCAAAGTTTACTTCTTGCTCTTATGCAATTAATAAAGTCTTCTTTTCTTTAAATATGCTAAAGTGCATGAATAACTATTGTTATATTATAACATAATGTAATCAGAAACGATATAATAGATAAAAGCGACACATATATATAAAGTGATTGCAATCCAACAAAGACAATTAAAATTGACAAAGCCAACGTATACTTGCTTGAAAAATGAATGCCAATAGCTTCAATATACCATGGTTGACGACATTTACCAATGATAGCCAGTATTATATTGCTTGAACTCTAGCCACTCCACGGCAAAGAAGCAAGAGACGACGAGAGTATGTAAACGTCCTTAAACCAGACACACGGTCGGAAATAATTTTACTATATTATTATCTATGTCTATATATAGATTTGTACGTTCTCTCTTGGTTGCAACTTGCATGTTTCTAATTAGCTCCTTTCTTTTAATTGATAAAATTTAGTTGCCAAAGAAGCTTTCTAACATGAAATATAGTTTGTACAGTTTAAAAGTGATGTGATACATCTTTTGGGTTATTATAAAAGTAGGCTATCTAAACTTCAAATGTGTAGAGTGAAAGATTAGGAAGAGTCAAAACATGAACGTGGAGACTAAAAAAGGAAATTATAAAAAATGGGAGTAAAGGAAATTTGCATGGACATGGCCAAGGCGGTGGTCAATGCAATTGGTTTGAATGTCAATTTACCATGTTACCCATTGTCATCTTTGTCCCTTCTCAAGTCTCAACTAGAAAACGACGTTTATTATACATGTAGCTAGCTTAATAATTGATTTTGATTTACTATTCGCGATAGAGTGATAGACATGACACCAAAGGATCATTTATACTAGTCGGGTGTTAGTGTAGGTTTACAGCACATGGTATTGAGCACACGGTATAGTACCTTGTCTGGTATCGTTGGTGCCATCGTAAACACGGCCTCTATGATCTCAATAAGATAGCGTGGCTGGCGCCGTCCGCCCTCGTGCCGTGATGACAAGCCCACGCGGTTGATATTAGCCTTTTTTTTTTGGCAATAAGCCACATTTTTTTTCAATTTTTTACCTTTTAAAAACTTTATAAATACCTCATTAATCTTTCAATTTTTACATACGCTTTCACCTTCATTTCTACCTCTAAACTCAACAATAATTTTCTTATTTCTACCTCTTATTAACTAAGAAAAATAAATGTCAATCAAAATATCAACTCTATGCTCGCCGACCCCTAAAACCAAATACAAAATTCCTCATCTTCTTCTAATCTAAACACATCATCATCCGCAAATTCCATCACCTCAAACACCAACCAACTTCCATCATTCGGCTTGACATACCATATTCCAAACCAATTCTCCAACTTTAACCAATTTACCAACCAATTTACACCCGACCAATTTCAACTATAGCAACAATTTCAACTTCAAACAAACCTAAATTTTCCAACAACAAACACTATACCAACCCATTGTTCCCAACAACAATCCTCACAACCCCAACAATCCGAAGTTGCGTGGCTATCGACACCCAAAGAACGTTGCAACACCAAAGCCAGGAAATCCCGGAAAAAGAAAACCGAAGGATCTCGTACGTTTTAGAGAAAAAAAGAATAATTTATTTTGACGGAATGTTACATAGAAGCATCTGAGGATCCGAAAGTCGGGAACGACCAAAACAATGACATGCTTTGGTACAAAGTTCTCGACCATACTATGAGCAAGCCAAGCTTAATAGTTTCAAAGATCGTACCAAGAACATGTTGATGAGAAAGTGGACTCTGATAAACCAAGAAATCGGGAAGTTTAACTCGCTTGTCGAACAAACTATGGCTCTTAGCAGTGAGAATGATGAAGATTTGATGACCCGGGTAGAAATATTGTATAAAGACAATGAGGGGAAAAGTTTTTCTCACAAAAGCGCTTGGACTTTTTTGAAAGACAAGCACAAATGGAAAGTCACGATTCGACATAAACAAGAAGAAACCAAGGACGGCCAACCGAAGAAGGACCCCGAGCATTTTGGAGATGTTATTGTCGCATCCACCCGGCAAAGAACAAAAGTCTAAAAGTCAATGATCATCGAACTCATCCGCCACTTCTAATTCACAACAAGAAATGTTTCAGGAATTGATGCAACAACAATTTGCTTTATACCGTGAGGCGAAGATGGAACGATTGGAGCATGAGACTATGGCGAGAGTGGAATTTCTCAACGCTCAACGAGGACTTAAGGACGCTCAAAAATTCAACCGCCAGGAAGAATCCGGTGGATGCGAATATCATCAAGGAGCCAAAAAGAAATTCGGGCCAATATTATCGCCGAAACCAGTATTGTTTATGTACTTTATTTTTATGCATTTTTTTAACTTTTATTTTATGTACATTTTTTATGTATTTTGTTTATTATTTGAATTTAATTTTAGTTTAATGTGTTGTTTTATTTGAATAAATGAAGAAAAAAATCGTGGGGTCCGTGGGTGTCTATGGCACCAGAGATAGTGTTATACGATTGATGAGTGTTTTATGTTGAGTGATAGATTTTGATATTATAAGTAAAGGTGCTGAGGTGATATCACTTTAACCACAGCACTAGCCAAGATAATATAGGGCACCTTGTTCTGTTAGCTTGGTTTCTTTTTCTATTAATCTCGGGTTGTTCTAGGTTTTTTTAAGCGTTGTTTTTCGAGGTGGTGATTGTAGGTGTTTTGATGTTCGTATCTTCTAGTTGCTTTCTGTTAAAATGGTACCAAAACACACAAGTACTAATCACCCAACCAACCACCCTTTGGTGATACTTTTATTATAACAATATACACCAAGATAAGTCCCAAATGTGTTCTTACCAAGAACAATACAATCACAAAATCATATCCTCTACAAAGGTGTAACAGCAATACATCAACTCACTCACTAAACCAATAAACCAAACTACTACAAAGATCAAGATGATCTAAACGAAACTACTCAGAAAACCCAAAAACGTGTTAACCACTTTGTAGGTGAAAGACTTTTGAGAGAAAACTGAATGAATAACCCTAGATCAGATCTTGAAATTATATAGCCACACACTTTCTCTTTTGGTCCCCGCACAAACAAACACTGACCAAAAACACACCAAACTTGAGTGGTTAGGAAATATAACTAAACATATTTACAAAACAACCCTTAGAGCTTCATAAGTTTGACTAAAGATATTGAAACTATATTTCCAACATCCCCCCTCAAACTGATGAAGCAAAAAGATTTTCCATACCAAGCTTCTTTACCATAACTACATGTTGTGCAGTACCAAGTGCTTTAGTTAGCACATCAGCAGTTTGATCTTTTGAACCAACCTTAACAGTTTCAATCAAACCTGATGCAACTTTTTCTCTAATAAGATGCACATCAATATCAAAATGTTTAGTTTTTTCATGCATAACAGGATTTGCAGCTATCTACATAGCTGCCTTGTTATCACAACAAAGCATAACAGGTAACAGATTTTCAGTCACTTCAAGATCTTTTAAGATCTTGAGTATCCACATAACCTCACAAGTAACAGATGCCATAGATCTGTATTCAGCTTCAGCTGAAGATCTTGACAAAGTATTTGGCTTTTTACTCTTCCATGAAACAATATTACCATTAACAAAAACACAATATCCAGAGACAGACCTTCTGGTGACAGGACATTTAGCCCAATCAGCATCAGAGAATGCCACTACACTGAACCTCTCACTTCTCTTAAAACTTATACCATTTCCTAGAGCAAGCTTAAGATATCTTAAAACCCTTAACCCAATGTTAAAATGAGACTGTAAAGGTGCATGCATATACTGACTCAAGCAGTGAAAAACATAAGCTATATCAGGTCTAGTCATGGTAAGATATATAAGCTTCCCAACAAGCTTCTGATAACTTGTTATATTCTTCAACAATTTATCATTTTCAGACTCTTTACAACTCAAAACAACATTCTCAGGCAAAGGTGTCATAACTGGCCTACATGCAAGTAACCCATACTCATGTAACAACTCCAAGAAATATTTTCTTTGATTCAAACATAAACCAGTTTTAGTTTTTAAAACTTCAATACCCAAGAAATATTTTAATTCACCAAGATCTTTAATCTTGAACTTATTGTTCAAAAATTTCTTAAAATTTTCAGTTTCAATTTCACTGTTGCCACAAATGACCATATCATCAATATAAACAAGAAGAAACATCACTGTATCTCCTTTCTTTTTATTAAACAAAGAATGATCATTTTTAGATTGTTCAAAACCATCTTCAAACAAAGCTTTTGACAGTTTATGATTCCACTGTCTAGGAGCTTGTTTCAACCCATATAAAGACTTTTTTAACTTGCATACCTTAGTACTACCTTCTTTATGATAGCCTGAAGGAGGAAGCATGTAAACATCCTCACTCAAATCACCATAAAGGAAAGCATTATTAACATCTAACTGAAACAACTTCCAATCATACTGAACATCAAGACTAATAAGGCATCTAACAATGCTCATTTTCACAACAAGACTGAAGGTCTCATCATAATCAAGACCATCTTTTTGTGTACAGCCTTTAGCCACTAACCTAGCTTTATATCTATCAATTTTACCACTTGCTTTATATTTTATTTTATATACCCATTTGGAACCAATAGGAGTTCTTCCAAAAGGAAGATCAACTTCAATCCAAGTATCATTTTCATATAAATCATGTATTTCATCATTCATAGCACATCTCCAATTAACATCTTTAGAGGCCTCAAAATAAGAAGTAGGCTCACTAGTCTTATTTAGATTAGACAAAAAGCAACAATTATCAGAACTAAGCAAACAATGATTGGCATATTTACCAATACCATATCTAACTTTATTATCAAGAACAAAATCATTCAACTTAGCATGCAATCTAGAAGACCTATAAGATCTTCTAGTGGTTCCTTCCTCTGTTTGATTTTGAAAAACATTTTGGGACCTAGACTCATCTGTATTCTAGAAACTGTTTCCCTCAGACTCATAATTTTCATCTAAAGGAGTTGCAGACACTTCCAACTCTGGTTGCTGTGAGCTAACAGGATATTGTATCTGTTCTGAACTCTTATCATGCTCATTGCTCACAACCATACCAAGTTTAGAAGGACTACCTTCTCTACCAACAAATACATATTCTCTATTTACATTTTCAGAGTTTGCATCATTGGGAATGGGACTAGGAGTTTTGGTTTTGACTCAGACTCATTATAATCAAAAAAGTTTAGGTGTGTAACCTCAGAAACAGGTTCTGAACTTACACTCTGACTCATTCTCAAAAGAAAAATAGTTTCATAAAACTTTACATCCCTTGAATAAAGAACAACTTTATTTTCTAAACTTAAAAGTTTATAAGATTTTTTACCACTAGCATAACCAATCAGAATACATTTTTCGATTTTTCATTAAACTTGTCGATTTTTTAGAATAGCGAAGAAACACGTAAACCCAAAACTCCTAAGATGAGACAGACTAGGTTCCTACCATACACAAGAGAGAAAGGAGATTTCCCATTTAACACGAGGAAGGTAACTGTTAATCAAATAAGTAGCGCTTAAAACACATTCGGGACCAAAACACAAGAGAATTTCCAAACATAAGACTTCTAGCAACATTTAGCGAGATGTCTATGTTTCCTTTCAAGAATACCATTCTGTTGTGGTGTATATGCACAACTAGTTTGATGAAGAATACCTTTAGTATAAAAAAAACTCATTCATTTTATTATTAACAAACTCAGTACCATTATCAGACCTAACAACCTTGATTTTCTTTTCAAACTATGTGAAAACCATATTATAAAATGATACAAACATGTCAAACACTTCATCTTTCCTTTTTAACATATACACCAAACTGATCTAGTAAAGTCATCCACAACAGTCAAGAAATACCTATACCCTTCCCTATTAACCACATTGTAAGGACCCCAAACATCTAAATGTACGAGTTCCCCAAAAACAACAGTTTTATGTTCACTTATAGGAAAAGGATCCCTTGTTTGCTTTGCCTTATGGCAAACCTCACAAGGATCATTATGATCAATATTAGATAATTTCAAAGACCCTTTAAGTAATTTCAAAACTTGGTTAGTAGGATGACCCAATCTGTTGTGCCAGACTTCTTTAGTCACAAAACAAGACAAAAACTCACTTTTAACAACTTGGGAAGACATATCAGCAAACTTATCAAACAAATATAAACCACCATATTCACTACCACTCCCCAGCACACTCTGCTGATTCAAATCCTGAATATAACACTTAGTCTCATCAAAACCAACCCTAAACTTACTATCTATAATCAGCTTATTAACAGACATTAAGCTAACACAATACTCAGGCACAACCAGAACATCAAATAAAACAACAATACTATTCAATCTCAGATTCCCAACATGAGTAACCTTGGCCAAAGTGCCATTAGGGTGGCCAACAGTAAGTTTTAAATCATAAATATCAATCATATTAAACATATTTAGAGCAGAATTAGTTAAATGTTGATTTGCCCCTGAATCAATTATCCAACCCAAATGATAACTGACTCCATTAAGCCTTAAGTTGGCAAAAAAAACTGATAAAAATGGTCATTAAAAAACACATTTCCATTAAAGAAAGAACATGAGGCACTACCTGCCAAGTTAGACTGAGCAGAAATTCCAAGTTTCTCATTAATAAGACTCATAAGCTTCAAAACCTGTTCATTACTAAAAGACAAGTTGCCAACAGCAGACTTAGCCATATTATTCATATTAGAAGTGCCTTTAAGATCATTGGTTTTATTAAAACTATTTGCAGGTTTTAGATTAGGATTCTTTTTAAAACCAGGTGGATATCCAATGATCTCAAAACACCTCTCAACAGCATGCCCTTTTAAACCACAATGAGTACACACCAAATTATCATAATTCCCTCTATTATTGTTACCACTATTGTTTCTTTTCCAGTTAGCATTCTTATTATCAAAGTTCTAGAACAAAAGCAAAACCCGAGCCTTCTCAGATTTCACGAGGTGGTAGGAATCCTCTATGAGATTCCTCCCTAGAGATAATAACAAAGGCATCCTTAACTTCGTGAAGAATTTCCTAGTTAAGAGACTACTCCTTAAAGGTGGTATATGTCATCAAGACCCATAAGAAACCGCATTAACTTCAACAATTTAATATGATTACTAAGCTCTTGTCTAGCCTCACATGTACAATCAGGCAACTTAGTCAAAATATCAAATTCTCTC
Organism: Chrysanthemum lavandulifolium; assembly: GCA_022545495.1. Taxonomy (NCBI): domain Eukaryota; kingdom Viridiplantae; phylum Streptophyta; class Magnoliopsida; order Asterales; family Asteraceae; genus Chrysanthemum; species Chrysanthemum lavandulifolium. Next base: position 114,984,715 of record CM040241.1, on the reverse strand, counting down.
CATAGAAAACTTAGTTTATGATAATACTCAGACACAGGCAAACCACCTTGCTTAAAACTATTTATCTTTTGAAACAAGTTAAACACAACAGACCCTTCAATTCTATCATAAGTGTCCTTCAAGTCTTTCCACACAACAGATGCATTATCAGAAAACACATGACCAAGATAAACATCTTGAGATAAAGATGTTAACAACCAATTTAGCACAACATCATTGCATCTGTCCCATTGGGCTTCCAATAAGGGACTAGCAGCATAAGCAACCCTGGTACAAGTACCATAAAAAAAACCCATTTTATTTTTTATCTGAATAGCCAATTTTATAGCACTATCCCATATTTTATAATTTTCAGCCCCAGTCAATTTATGAGTCACAATAGAAGCATAATTAGAATCATTAGAATGAAGATGTAGAGGATTACTCTGATCTAAACTACTTATCATAATAGCCATAATAGCAACACAAAATATCAACCAGAATAAACCAAGAAACTACCAAACAAACTAAACAAAATAAACCAACCAAACTAAACAAAACAACCAGATACCACATAACTAAACTGCAACCAAACCAATCAATCTCAACTTCCAAGACTGCCCGAATCCTATCCTCCAGCGACTTAGACTCAACAACAAAGCAAAATAAATCTAAAACTAAAAACTCACACCCAAGATTAACTTGGATAAAGCCCAGAGGACTAAGGTTGGCCAGAGCAGGTATTCGTACCACTCAAGGTGGCAGATCAAGATGTTAACAAACCTGTTCGCACCCTCTAAACTCTAAACCAGCTAAACTTAAAGGAAGAAATACAACTTACAGTGCTTATTAAGAATACGCAACAGAAATAACCAAGAATCAGGCCAGAAATACCCCAGATCACAAAGTTTCCAAGAACCCCCAAATCAGAATTTTAGGGTTTCAAGAAAACCAACCAAGAATCACTTAATAGCACCAGATTAACCAACCAAACAACTTTAATTGCCCGAAAACAAACCAAAATAAAAACCCCAAATTCTGGGTTTCAAGAAAAACCCTAAAAACTCAATCAATCCAACAATCTTCAATTAACCAAGAACCACGATTCAACCGATTGAACCAACACAATCGAACCAAGATCGAAACAAGAACCTCAAGAAAATCAATCGACGAACAACTGATCAGAACCTAAGGCTCTGATACCATGTTAAAATGGTACCAAAACACACAAGTACTAATCACTCAACCAACCACCCCTTGGTGATACTTTTATTGTAACAATATACATTGAAGATAAGTCCCTAAACAGGTTCTTACCAAGAACAATACAATCACAAAACTGTTATCCCTCTACAAATGTGTAACAACAATACATCAACTCACTCACTAAACCAATAAACCAAACCACTACAAAGATCAAGATGATCTAAACCAAACTACTCAGAAAACCCAGAAACGTGTTAACCACTTTGTAGGTGAAATACTTTTGAGAGAAAACTGAATGAATAACCCTAGATCAGATCTTGAGATTATATAGCCACACACTTTCACTTTTGGTCCCTGCAGAAACAAACACTGACCAAAAACACACCAAAGTTGAGTGGTTAGGAAATATAACTAAACATATTTACAAAACAACTCTTAGAGCTTCATAAGTTTGACTAAAGATATTGAAACTATATTTCCAACACTTTCTAGTTTTAATGCATTACGCCTTCAAAAAAATCATTGTAAACATGTACGTAAGATGTGTTTTTTGATAACTTAGAAGAACTACATTAACAGCTTTACTTATAATTAAGTTTCAAGTAGGTTAAGTTGATGCAAAACAACCACTCGTCTTATATGAAAATACATAAAAACCATTGAAGTTTGCAATATCTATGTTGATAGAAGGTTAACGGCATATAGCTAATATGATATAATCGTTACTATTATTGTTATTATTATAATAAAAAAATGTTACTACATATTTTGATGTAGAAGAAATAACGTTTCACATGGTTTACAATAGATGGGCATATATGTAAAACTCCAGGTATGTATAAAAGAGACAATTATCAAACTTTTTCAAACCCAAGCAAATCCCTTTTTCCTCACACTGTTCTTAGCTGGTTTTCATTCTTAACTTTTGTTTTATTATCTAATTATTATTTTGATTACAGGTTCAACTTATTTAATAAAAGGATACACCCTTGGTTTCACATTTGATTCTTGATTGACTTTTAATGGATTTATATAAAATAAACACTCATCATATATATATAATTAGTTATGGAGTTATGGCATGAAATTTATAGTAAATTTACAAAGCAGGGATATTTGAACACATGAAAATACAGTAATTAAACATGTAAAACACATTCTCATATAATATGTCTTAACGACCTTTTTTTAGAGTTACAAAGGATTTAAACACATTCAATGCGTGCATGTATCATGTATATATGAGTGTACGGTGTTCGTTTTGTACACATAGATGTTGTCATCATTTAATTTGGGGTGTTTGAAAAATGAAAATACCCAATAATTAATACTAATCTTTTATATTTATATAATAAAGGAATTACATGGAGTTATTTTGTTAATTCATTCTTATCAAAAACACCAACCAATAGAAGAGCTTTGATTGACACGTGTTGAAATCGTGTGATATGATTGGTTAATAAAGTCAAAATTAAATTGATTTTAGTCAACCTTAATTAATTTAGTGGAGAAATTTGGTTGAGAAGAAAAACACATAAAAATATACGTGTCAAATTTGTGAAAAAAAAGCTTAAAAAAAAGAGGGGGTAATTTGTAAAACTTTAGTGGTTAAATTTTTAAAAATTTTATAGAGTTAAGTGTAATATTACAAGTTTCCATATTTTTTAATAACTTTGAAAATTAAACAAATACTCCCTTATACTTTATAACCCCTATACTTTATAATTTAAAAATACAATATATATGTTATTTTGAAACTCCAACATATAAATATATATAAGATTATAAATATAATTTTTTTACTATATATGTTTAATAAGGACTCATTTATTTCATATTAAAAATATGACAAATGTGGACACGAATTTGAATATTAAATACGGCTAAATTATTGAAAACGGGAATATAACTATCAAATTATAAGAATGAGCTAACGCAATATGGAAAAAATGATTGTACTTATAACAACTACTCATGTAATTTTATTTATTTATATAAAGATATGTAGAAAACATTTTTAAAAACTTTAAGGAACATATTTTAACTTCATCAACGCTTATTATGTGCAACTAAACCGCATTTTTTAAGTGCATCATAATATCAATAGTAAATTTAAATAGGAACATCAACATCTATATAAGCTAAATATAGTTGAATCTTAGAGTTATCTAACAATTTTTTTTTTACAAAATTTGATTATACAAAATTCTATTAGATATTAATGGATAATGAAAAACTCGCAGATAAGTATATAATTATATGTAATTACTTTTAAAGACACAATATTCAAGATTGATACAAAGTAATTTTTTTTTTGTCAAACACATGCACACAGCGATTATAACTAGTACTAAACTATGTGAATACATTTATTTTAATAAATTTCAAGAGAAATGTATTATTAAATGGTTGATTGATTCTACACGGGCCTTATAAATAGGGTAGTGGCAAAGCTCATTCTCTTCCAAACACACAACTTTTATTGTTTATAATCCTACCTTTAGTTTCTTCTCCCTCGTTTCATTTTGGAGCCTGACTTTCATAAAAGTTGATTGATTTGTGTAATTACTAGAAGTTGATTTGCTGAAAAGAACAATGGGATCAGGAAGCTCACCATGTGCCTCTTGCAAACTGTTGAGGCGTCGCTGTGCCAAGGACTGCATTTTCGCTCCTTATTTCCCTCCTGATGATCCTCATAAGTTTGCCATAGTTCATAAGGTCTTTGGTGCTAGCAATGTCAGCAAAATGTTGCAGGTATTTCTGTCTCTACATTTCTATGTGTGAATGCATATTTACTCATGTATTAGCTTAGCGTGATATTTTTCATAGTTTGATGAACAAAAAACTTTCAGTTAGGGTTTTCTCAAACTAAAAAGGATACTCAAGTTTAGTTAGAACATGTAATTCGATTGGTAATAACATGTTTAAGAGGCATAGAGAAACCATTTCATGATTTTCAAAAGCGTATTTGTGTGTCAAATTCTCTGAAAAATCATGAAACTTATTTAAAGAATCGATCTGAAAATGGTATATTCATCTTTGTGTAAATATCACCAAAGTCTCAAATTAAAGACTAGTGGAACAATAATCAAAGAACCAAAGTATAGTTTCATGGCTATTTGTACAGTTTAAATATCATTATTTTTTTTCAACTTAATAGCTGACTAAATTCATGTTTATGTTATTATATAGGAGCTTCCGGTTCATCAAAGAGGGGCGCTGTTAGCAGTTTGGTGTATGAAGCAAGCGCAAGAATGAGAGATCCAGTTTACGGATGTGTTGGTGCAATTTCCTACAAAACCAAGTCTCTCAACTACAATGCAGCTTGCAGTTGCTCAAGCCGAGATCTTATGCATCCAGATGCAGCAAGAGCCTGAGCTTCCTACAACTCATCCATCAATGGTCGATTATGATGCAAAAACTTTGCTATTATCAGGCAGTAATACAAACGATTTCGGTGATCAGATTCCACAGTTCTTGAGCTACACTTCTAATAATAATGTAATCCAAGACCCTCTGAAAAGAGAGTCTCTTTGGACATAAATCCCCTTTTATTTTGTTCCTTGTGTTAGATCTCCGTTTTTAGCTAGTCTTTAATTATGAATTTCAGTTTTCTGGGGTTTCACCAACTGCTTTTGTTTATTAATATATTGCTTTTGGTGCTTGATATCTTCTTCCTCAATGACTTAATGTGTGTGTTTTTACTAACCAAGTAATTATATCTAGAAATCATATGAACAATTATGCGATGGATGATTTTGAAGTAGTTTTTTTAAATGAATGTAAATTAGTATGAATCAAAAAATATATTATAAAATGTTCATTTGGAACTTATTAAATATTTAGATGCCTTGCTCATGCATAACAAAAAAATAAAATAAAATGTATGACAATTTACTCAGAAGATGTTAATTCAAATTAGATCTCTGTAAAGGTTAATAAATAGGTTAAGTGGCATGTATCAGTTAATCCACAAAAGGTGTAAATTGGCGGGAACACTGATCACGGGTGCCTTTTGGCACCGTCGTTGTCCATCCTACGAGGAATAGCTCCGAACCTATATTGGCCCAATGGCATGTATCAGAGTAATAGATGTGAAAACAAATATGATATAGAATATATAAGTACTTGATTTAATGGGCATGCATGTATCATATGTAATGTTAAACAATTTCTATATAAAACATTAGGTTAACAAAGAGAATTAGTTAGCCATACATTGTATATGCATATTCACAGATCGACACTTAATAGTAAGTGTGCTTTTCCTTAGACCAGGAACTTTTGTTAACCAAGAAAAAGCTAGCGACAAACCAGAAATCCAGAATGCTCGTTCGAGAAATGAATACAAACATTACATCATGCATATATAGAGACAAGCAATATATAGCAGGTAAACTACTTAGATTTACATGCGATATTACTATTAATTGATATCTATATATCTCAAATTACTTTTTCCTATTGCTATACGGATAATACCTCATGAATCAGATGAGGTTATACTTTTTGAAGTACATCATATCATCATTAGCTGCAACAAAAAAGGCAGCCTCGATTCATATCGAATGGAACGGTTGCCTAACAAGTTTGCTTAACTTATGAACCCGGTGCCGCATTAGGTTAGGGAACTGGGCGATAATAGCTCCTCCGCATCCCAAAGCGCGCTGCCCTCCTAGGCGCGCAACACTAAGTAATCCAAGCCAACCCACATTACTGACTAACGGTGGATAATCAAATTTCTTAGACGTACTAAATACAACTCCATGAATGAGCAAAATGAAGGTTGCATTAATGATAAAGATCTCTGGGGAAACCGCTAAAAAAAGATTGAACATGTGGGAGGATCCGAACGAATTCTGCTTTCATTTCTCGTATGGAGCAATCGAGTTACTTACGTTACGGTCTTCGGTGAGTAGTCTCGCGCTGCTAGGAAGGCTACGTGTTCTTATGTATGTATATATATATATATATATATATATATATATATATATATATATATATATATATATATATATATATATATATATATATATATATATTTGTGTGGACGAAATTTATTTTTTAAAAAGCGATGGAAAATTGAACTTGGCCGGATCTCTTTACTTAAATCTCAAGCATTCGCTATGCGGCCAATGCTATATGATTCATGAACATGAAATATTCGTTATTATTCAAATTACACTTGATGAAACTATATTTTCCTCCTTACAAATGTGAACAAGATGCATTATTTTCAATTTACTCTATGTATATGTCGCCATGACTTCTATCTTATATGAACGTGTAACTAATAACTAATTATAAAAGTTCACCAAGCTATTGGTTGATGTGAGACAAATATACAATATTTGGTATAGAATGGTCAACTCTTATCATGTGATATACATATACAGATATATTAATGTATTTTACAGATTTTCTTATCACATCATAATTAACTATGATTTGCGGCATCATTAGTTTATATATATTGCATTATTATGTGGATGCATGAAATAACGTAGAAAACTGAAAAGATGAAGTTAAAGGCAAAAACCTAGTCAATTAAGCAAGTACAGTAAGCAAGATAAAAATCAGACAACCCAAGACCTAGTAAAATTTGGTTTCATATATATTTCCCGAAAAGCTTAGATAGGTTTTCCCGTCAATTTAAACTCCGACAGAAATATATAAACATGTATGTACATTATTTGTCAATATAAGTTAAGTAACCGACTTTCGAGCCCTCGTGACAGAATGGTTAAGGTCGTTCGAAAATGAGATGCGTAGAAGTTGTTACAGATTCCTAGCTTGTGATAGGAGATTTAATTGACTTGAAACACTTTTTTCTTTTCTTGTTTTAATGACAGTAATTATGAAAAGTCTTCATTGGAAAGATGCATGAACAAAAATCTAGATAGCTTATTGACTTTACACGGAGTGAATCAAAAGTTTTGACAAATGTATTCGCATTATATTTTGCTAAAACTTTAGAGTTTATAATTTCTTTTAGTCCTTTCATGTGTTGTTGAAGGTGTTCTCTTGAGAAATGTCATTTTAAACCACTACTGTATCTCCTACCATCTTGTTCTCAAAAAGTTAAAATTCATCAATCAATGAATTATGTGTGTTATTTATATATGGAGTTATCAGAAATCCATTTTATTAGCAATAAAAGGTTTATCCGATATCAAGCAGTATCTTTGGCGAATATGCTTCTGATGTGTATCCAAATTAATTACTCTCGACTTCTCGTTAACCTTGTTAAGCTTTATGTCCTAGCAGTTTAGCAAGAGTTTAAAAAATGTTAGAGCTTAATGCCTATCTTGTTAAGGAATTCCACCTCAGATAAAATGGACAATCACAAATCTATACTGATCACAATTCAAGCTATTAGCCTTTAAAATAGTTAATTAACATTTAATAGCATCGTTTCAAAAGGTTAATACTTAAAGAGGGCGGAGCCAAGATTTTAAGTTAAAGAGCTCGAAATTAACGCTAAAACTATGGTGATCAAAATATTGCTCAATGATGCATTTTTTTTTTTTATTTTTTTTCCCTTAAATTTCAAACCATGACTAAACCTATGACTAGGAATAAATTAAATTTTGGAAAATCATAGTCTCACAAGTAAATTCATTTTGAAAAGCATAGTTCGACCTCATAATTTCATTTTATTCATTTTCATTTCTCACACCATTATGTCTAAATAAAAATATTAACCAAAGTTACATTTCTATAACTTGTATGCCTAGGTTTTATATCAAACTGCATAGTGTCAATATATTATAAAGATTTAATTTACTATTAAAGCTATATAATTCATGAGTTAATAGACTGGTACATTGCATTATAAGAGCAATTCCATATTTACTCAACTTATACATTATAATGTCATATTGACCCAAAATATACTTTAACTTCATTGTATATTATGCATTTAAAACTTATATTTTACATGTATATATATATATATATATATATATATATATATATATATATATATATATATATATATAGTTAGGATCAAATAAGAAGATTACTTAAAATAAGAAGAATAAGAAGAACTATAACCACAAATCCGAGATCATGACCTAAATTAGACGCATCCCAAAATCTTAGATGCATTATAACGCACTATAGTGTGTTTTCTAGCTTTTAATCATATGCATATCGTATATTAGATGCATTTCATGATTTCTCTTGTTTTTGTTCCTCTGCATGCCGAAATCATGAAAATCAATTTGCACTATCTATACATCAAATTAACTTTCGAAACTCAAGATGTTGCATATATATGAATAGAAATGCATCTAATGCAAGTCGTTGCATCTCAAATCGTGGTTTGGTCACTTCTCACCACTTCTTATTTTAATTTACTTTTCATTGGATCCTCTGTATATATATATATATATATATGATTTAAGATCATTTGAGGACAAAAAATTATTTACATACCAAGGGATCAATCTCCACCATCCATTTTTATTTGATCTAATGGATGATATTAATCCAAACAATTTAAAAAACTCACTTTCATCATTTTTTTTCAAATATTAATAACTTTCAAACCGTTAACCGTTAAGCGGAAAAAAAAATCATTGCGACGAGCATTTAATTATCTTTCTATAGATAGGCACTTTGATATATTTCCTACAAAAAAAATTTTTTTCGTATTTTTCACGTTTTTTTTAAAGTTTTTTCATTTTTTTACATTATTGAAATTTGCATTAAAAAATCATATATGATTAAACACTAATTTGAATATCACATGTGATATTAGTGTTATATCATATATGATATTAGTGTTATATTATATGTGATATGTAATATCACATGTGATATTAGTGTAATATCATATATGATATACATATCATATCACATGTGATATCACATATCATATATGATTTAACACTAATATCACATGTGATATTCAAATTAGTGTTTAATCATATATGATTTTTTCATGCAAATTTCAAGTAGCGTAAAAACGGCGTGAAAAACAATTTTTTTTTTTCGAAAGTATATCAAAGTCCCGTCTATAGAAAGACAATCAAATCTTCTTCATGACGATGTAAATATTTTCCTTAACGATTAACGGTTTAAAAGATATTTAAATTATAAAAAATAGGTGAAATAATAAAATATTTTTAATCTCGATCATTGATTTCTTTTTAAATGGATGGGAGATGAGTCCTTCTTATATAAGAAAAGTTTTGTATGTAAAATAACTCTATATATATATATCTATACTACTTTATAATGCATTTAAGCCTAAAAATTAGAAGGCTTAAAGTCACTTTTACTTGCTTATTATGGAAAGAGTTTTTCTAACCAAAAATTAAGATAAGGAACTCAATCATGAGATGACATGTGTCGTCCTTAACAAACTCAAAGTCTAACTTAACAAACTCAAACTAACTCTAACCACTAAAAATTAAGATAAAGAGCTCCGATTATAAAATGACATGTGTCATTTCTCAACTAAAATTCATCTTTATTTTTAAATTAAAATATATTTTATCTACTTATTTTTTTATAATCTAATTTCACCATATTTTCTAAAATTTTATGCTCTTTAATTCAACATCCATTTTGATATATTTTTATGAGTTTTTAGTTTTTATATTTTTAATGAGTTTATTTTATTTTAATTCAAATTTGTACAACTTTAACCTTTATTTCATTTATTTCAATCAATATAATATTGATTCGTCAAAATCATATACTTTTGGGGTAGTGTTTGAAGCGTAAGAGATTGCGGGGTATTTTCTATATGAGGGAATAATGATGTCGCGGAAAGCTACGGAAAGTTACGGGTAACCCAAACAAACACTAACTAACACATATACATTGAAGTGTTGTGAAGCGAATTCACTAAGCGGGTAAGCAAACACATATAACTATACTTATCGCCGCCCGTTTATGCGGGTAACAAACTAGTGTGTGTGTATATATATATATATATATATATATATATATATATATATATATATATATATATATATATATATATATATATATATATATATATATATATATATATATATATATAGGGTTAGGATCAAATAAGAAGATTACTTAAAATAAGAAAGAATAAGAAGAACTATAACCGCAAATCCGAGATGCACCGACCTAAATTAGATGCATCCCTATAATCTTAGATGCATTATAACGCACAATAGTGTGTTTTCTAGCTGTCGGATGCATATCGTATAATAGAAGCATTTCATGATTTCTCTTGTTTTTGTTGCTTTGCACGTGCAAAATTTTGAAAATCAATTTGCACCATCTATACATCAAATTAACTTTCGAAACTCAAGATGTTGTATCTATATAAATAGAAATGCATCTAATGCTAGTCGTTGCATCTCAAATCGTGGTTTGGTCACTTCTCACCACTTTTATTTTAATTTACTTCTCATTGGATCCTACTCTCTCTATATATATATATATATATATATATATATATATATATATATATATATATATATATATATATATATATATATATATATATATCAATCATTGAGTAAGAACCAATCAAGTAGGTTAAAGTAAGAACCAATCATTGAGTGACAAGTGGAATTGAATAATAAAAAAGTGAAATTAAATATATAGTCAAAGGGCATTATAGGTATTATATATGCACTCTATCAATTAACCTAATAAAACTCATCTCCCAATCCATATTATGCATTTAATCTAACTTCCCCCTTTCTCTTTTCTCTAAACACCACGACTTCCATCTTCAACATCGGTCGCCATACCCAATAAAGCTCAAACATACATGTAGTCCGAACAATAAATCCAAAACATACATGAGTCCTTCGTGTTCTTCGAGATCACTCATCCCCTCGGGTTCGCTTTTACCGTGGTCGATCAAAAGCGGGATCACTCATCCTCGTTTGTGGTACACCAGTCACATTTTTATGATGGTTCTACGTCCACCACCCTCGTTTTCGATTTTCATTGGGGCATTGGGTATTAGATCGAGTCCGTTTTTAGTGTGGTAGCTTCTGTCTTGGGAAGCCACAAGCGGATCATTTTTCATCACGGAAAAATCGGACATGTCGAATTCAATGATACATCGTGTTCGAATCATTGTGGGTTAGTTCTGATAGAGATGTAGTTGTGTTATGGAAATGGGTTAGGATGATGTTTCGTAGTTGTTATTGTTGAAGTTTTTGTTGTCTTGGTCGTTTTTGTGTGTGTTCCTATTGTGAAGTTGTTGTTGATGTCAAATGTGGGTTCTTGTTGTTCATAGAGTATTTGCAGATTTTTTTATTTACGTGTCATAGTTTTGTCTTCAAGATCTTCATTCGTTTGCATTTGAGATATATAAGTCGTTTTTATTTGCAGATTTTTGGGTAGTATTATTCCGATATGGATGCGTACGAGTCATTCATATTTGCGGATATGTAGTCGCTTTTTTTTTTATTTTGGTACTTTTATTTTCGGTTTGTAGTCGTTTTTGAGATAACCACAATGTATCGATTCTGGCTTCTTTAGCTCAACATGATGTAACGTATTTGATGTATCGATTATTTTAGATGTATAAGCCGTTTGAGATGTAATATATAACGGGTTTTTTTTTTTTTTGTCTTGTGTATCAAATGTATACATTTATTTTAGTGGTGCATAGTGTATATTGAAATATGTATCAAGTGTATCTGTTTGAGATGTAATATACATCGGGTTTCTTTTATTAACGTATCAAGTGTATCGCTTACTACTTCGAATGTGTATAAAAACAAAACACGTATTATTAGTTTGTACAAAAACAAAAATCTAGAAAGAAAATGCACCAAAAATGTGTTTGAATTCTCCAAAATACACTTGAAACTCTATTTAATTATAATAATGTCACTCATTTAATGCTAATTTCATCTAACACATAAAGTGATCTAACGGTCTAGATTAGTTCTTATTTTTACAACTTTAATTTTCTCTCACATTAACCCTCCCTATATATATATATATATATATATATATATATATATATATATATATATATATATATATATATATATATATATATATAGGAAGGGTTATTTTCGAACAAAAAAATCGAGAACTGCGAACCGGCATCAACCAATCAAATTTTTTCTTATATTAGTTTTTATTATTTAATTCAAAAGGGTATAATGGTAAAATTACTTTTTTTAATATTTGATTTTTTTTTTTACTAAAACGTTTTCTAATTTCCGTAATTCTAGGATTTTTTTTTAACATTTTGTGCACATGTGTTTTGCATTATGTGATAATTTTATTTTCCTTTTTTGCATAGATGTTTTATATTTGCACATGTATCTATAAAAAATATTACATAATTATGTACACAAACAACAAAACTTTATTTATACATTTATGCAATTTTATACAAACAACAAAACTTTATTAAAAAAATTACATAAATATGTTTTATTACAAATATATGAAGCGTGCACATGTGCATAATACAATGTCTTTAATAGATGGTTCATCTTTTAGGCGCGCATGTATTCCTAAATCTTGTTCAAAACCCATGAAATCTACACATGCGTTTTTAATCCTTGTGCATGTGTGTTTTCCTCATTGGCCACTCTCGATCTCTTTGTATGCATATGTGCAGTTGAGTTAAATCCATATGCCCTTATATATACGTATGTGCATTCTTTATATAGCTCATTATACTCGAACACGTAATCAAAACAAAAAAAAAAACAAGTTCATGAAGCTGTAAAACACATATGCATAGAAGGTTTAAATTCACAAGCTGTAAAACACATATGCTGCAGTAAAAACACATATGCATAGAAGGTTTAAAATTCACTCAGTAAAACACATATGCACACTCAAAAACACATGTGCACCTTGGGGCGATAAGTGCAATAAAAGTAAGATTTGAGTGTTGTTTATTCCACCATTTGCAAACCAATAAAACTCACGATACCAAACCAAAAGCGTTAGCTATATTTAAAACCATTGATTACCATCGAAAGTTAAAAAAAAAAAAAAAAAAAAAGAAGAAGAAACACGGAAGATTAAAACTAATCAATCAACTTCCTTTATATTTAAAACCAAATTATAGGATCTAAGAAAGTGTTGCTTTATGTTCACATGTGTTTTCCTAATTGTTGTCATTAAAATTACTGACGTGATAAGAAATGGAAGAAAAGAAGAAAAAAACTATCTATATTTTAGAAATTTGCGTTCATGCTTTTGACCCAAATAAGCATATCATATGTATCCCCTCGGCTCACCTAATAAATCGGACCAAATAAGTAAATTCCAAACGATGCCACTTGTAATACCAAACACCCATTTTGGGACAGAAAATAAGTGAACTAAGTGCACCCTTATGGGCTGAAATATGATTCAACGCACCCTTTAGGGGCTGAAAATAACAAAGCCAAACACCCTTGTTTGTGCGGAAAATTCAGCAACAAAAGCGCCTGAGGCTGAATATAAGCGACACAAACACCCTTGTTTGTGCAGAAAATTCAACAACAAAGCATCGCTTTAGGGGTGAATATAGCGACACCAAACACCCTTGTTTGTGTAGAAAATTCGACAACAAAGCGCCTTTGGGGCTGAATATAAGCGACACCAAATGTACCCTCTATGTAGAAAATTAAGCAAGCAAGAACCCTTTTGGGGCTATATTATAGTGATTAACGCCCACTGTTGAGGCTGCGTTTCGACAACAAATGCCCCTGTTGAGACTCGTTGCGTGAGACAAAACACCCTTTGGGTTCTTTTGTTGGTCGAGACAACAAATATACGCACCCTCTTGGGTTGTTGTGGTAGGTCATAAGAAACCAACCAACACCCTCCTTGGGTGGCTTTGAACCGAGAACGGAAACACACTAGCTTTTGTGGGGTGCTTCTTATACCTTTGAATATTCTTAGCACCCGGATCCATTACGTTACAATGGTACCATGTGTTCACATATCATAATTAGTACACATATCACAATTTTATAAAAGCAAGTATACACTCACCGAAAAAAGGATCACATATGATCTTAAATATGATGCAATCACATAGTATCGTAGCTCTTTTTCATTGCCGATCTAAACCATGGTCGATGAATTAGATGGTTGTGGATAGGCCATCGTAAGTGGTATATACCGTAAATGGTGGTGCAAGTCGCCGGATTTGTTGTTTTTCTACACATGACGGCTGAAAAAAAAAGTTAATAGGGTGTAGATAATGTGAGAGAGAAAGAAAGGGTTGTAACTGATCAATTCCCATCTTGCAGTTGATATCCCTTTAATTCAGGGATGGTTTTTAATTTACGAAAATACCTAAAATACCCTTTCATGCATTATTAATTGGTACATGAAATGTCATTTAATTACCATTGTGCCATAACTCATCTTAACCATTGATCAAACATCCAACGCTTGATTGGTTCTCGCGGTTCTCGCATTTTTTGGTTACGAACATAACTCTACACTATATATATATATATATATATATATATATATATATATATATATATATATATATATATATATATATAGACAAGCGTTCAAATAAGAGGCCAATTTGATGAGAGCGCGAGAAGAGATCCTAGCCCTCCATTTATTCTCCCACTAAATTTTATCTAACCTCCGCAATTAATCCAAACAATTACACTATCAAGGGCATTATTGGTAATTTTATGAATTCCATCACACACAAAACCAAAATCCGGAAAAAAAAACACACACACACACACTAGTGTGAAAAATACCAAAACTCTCTCGACTATTGCCTAACAGAAATACGATCAGCAACATCTCTCTAGACTATTGCCTAACAGAAATACAAACACCACAATCACCACCATTATCTGCCATTGAAGAACCTTTAATCTGTGTATGATCATCTACATATACCAGCTCATCTGTCCGTCTTACACTTACCGTAGAATCAGATCTACGTCCAAGCTCATCATCAATCGTTTTCGAAATTTTCAATTTGACAGTTATGATGTTATAATTGGTCCATAAAAAGGTTAAATTCTCAAACTTTTATCAATCAAATGTTCGTATTCATTGTTATACTTCATATTTTTTTTGTAATGTGAGTTAGTTTATTAGTGATTTAGCTATGTTGATGAATAATTTAGAGGAGTTTTGAGAGGTAAATGACGATATAGATTTAGTTTGAACTTGTTTTGTGTTGTTGCTTTGTCATTGCACACCAAGTGTTCGATGAAATGTGTAGCCAATTTTACATGTGAAATATAGCTCAAGTTACTTATCATAAGTTAAGTATGAGCGGCGCATGAACCATTTGGTCACATGTGAAAAATTGAAAATATGTATGTCTTGTAGCTTATTAAGATCGTTAAAAGCTTGGTCACATAATATGTCTAGTATATGTCTCATAGCTTTTAAGACGACTTGGTCACATATGAAAATATATGTCTCGTGATTTTAAAGATGCACGAACTATGTCTCGTAACTTTATAAGACACGTGAACAACTTGGTCACATGTGAAAATTATATGTTTCATAACTTCTTCACATGTGCAAATATCAGCAATGAATTAAGTTTTGATGCTATTAGCGGAATATTTGATGATTTAAGTTTTGTAAGATTATGTTCACATGTGCAAATATCATCAATGAATTAAGTTTTTATGTTATTAGCGGAATGTTTGATGATTTAAGTTTAGTAAGATTATCTTCATGCAAAATATCGTAAATGAATTAAGTTTTGATGTTATTAGTGGAATGTTTGATGATTTAAGTTTTGTAAGATTATCTTCACATGTGCAAATATAAAATTAGGTGTTTGATGAAATGTGTAAGTTTTCTTCACATGTGCAAATATCAGCAATGAATTAACTTTTGATGATTTAAGTTTTGTAAGATTATCTTCACATGTGCAAATATCAGCAAGGAATTAAGTTTTGATGTTATTTGCGGAATATTTGATGATTTAAGTTTTGTAAAATTATGTTCACTTGTGCAAATATTAGTAATGAATTAAGTTTTGATGTTATTAGTGGAATGTTTGATGATTTAAGTTTAGTAAGATTATCTTCACATGTGCAAATATCAGCAATGAATTAAGTTTTGATGTTATTAGTGGAATGTTTGATAATTTAAGTTTTGTAAGATTATCTTCACATGCAAATATAAAATTAGGTGTTTGATGAAATGTGTAAGTTTTCTTCACATGTGCAAATATCGACAATGAATTAACTTTTGATGTTATTAGCGGAATGTTTGATGATTTAAGTTTTGTAAGATTATCTTCACATGTGCAAATATCGACAATGAATTAAGTTTTGATGTTATTAGCGAGAATGTTTGATGCAACATTTCATTTGGCTTGAGCTAGTGGAGTAGCTCAAAACACAAAAGAGTTCATTTGGCACAAGTTTGGCATGTTGGCGGTAAGGTTGGCACACGAATGGCTCACTAATGGCACCTCATACCTTGTGCTCTTAGATCTCTTAGGCAAGGATGCAGAATTGAATATGGCAAAGAGCTATAAAATTATACTAGTATTAATCATTAAGTAGATGAAATTCTTTTATGTGTGTAGAAAGTTGAGTTGACTAACGTATGATGTACAATCTGACTTTAATCGAGATTCTTATTTTGTAGTGCAGGACTGGAACTGGCAAAATTAGTGCTTGTGGTGGCAATGGGTTTGGTGGTGGGGTGGAGGAAGAATTGCTACAGATGTGTTTAGTAGGCATGAAGACTCGAGAATATATGTCCATGGTAAGAATATTACATTAGTTTGGTAGTATATAAATTATGAGTCTAGAGTTCATATCCCTTTCAAAGTTGGCAAGTGAATCGATTGTCTATATCGGCTTTGTTCAAACTAAATTCTTTGCTATAATTCCAAATATGGCTTATGAACTCCTTTCCACTATTCATCACTTGTTTCTTTTCAAATTTAATTCGTAAACTATATGCTTGCATGTATCTGCCGTTTCCTTTTTGTATTTCCCTATAATCCAAATTACGGAGGTGAAATCCTAAGGCTACAGATCGTAAACCGAATCTGTGATCGCCATTATAGCTAGTGATATGCGTATTTCATTTCATTTGTTTAGCACATTTTACAGTAGTCATGGCATTTTTTTACCGACATATGGATCGGTTTAGTTTATGTCTTTAATGGGTCAAATTGGTTAAGTTACAGGATTCAACTTAAAAAGAGGATAGTGCGAATTGGAACAGCTATAATGAGTTAAGGGTGTGTTTGTTTAGTGGGGTATGGGTATGGAGGAATGGGAATTAAAGTGATTGTAACTGTTTGGTTTGTAGGTATACGTTTAAATTTAGCAATTGTACCCTTAAGTTGAAGAATTTTCCAATACGCCACATGGGTTTTCTCTCTCCACTTTTTCTTTCAAAATCACACCCATTTTTAATACCATTCCTATACCAAATACACCCTGATTATTTTAATAATAGAGTTTCTGCAGTCATATTTATCCAATTTGTTACGTCTAAAATTTAAATTGGATAAAAAGTATATGGGTTAGCCACCATCTGGGAACTTTTTATAGGTCTTTTGAACCCCTTGATCACTAAGTTTGACAACAAGTAGTGTTGATTTATGCAGCTTTTTAAAGTGGCAGTGAGTCTCATATGTTTTTCACTTATTTTCTTCATGCAGGTGGTAAAAGTCTTGGTTGTCCATCAAATGCGGGTGTTGCAGAACTTTTATGACTCGTGCCCGAAGCCTTATAGTTGATAACTATAACATGACAACCGACACATACACACTTCTTATGGAATTCCATATCGACCTCTTTTGACTAGTATCTTCATTAGAAATTCGGCTAAGGCTGCAGCCCTTTACTTTGGAGTCGTGTTCAGTCGGTTGAATGACTTTATTGCTTATTTGTAGCTTTTTCGCTTTGCATTATTACATTCGGTTTCCGTTTCTTATCATGTGGTCGATATAGGTACAAGGCCAAGTTAGTCTCTGGATGGAGCTATTTTGAGCTTTGGGTTGGCGCATTATGCTTTATCTGAGTTTGAAGTACTGGCAGCAGAGCTATTGATGAGTAATTCCATTATTAGGAAACCCTTTGAACATTTTGTAAGTTTATGATGCAACATTTTTTTTCCTTTTTGCATTGCTGTAAGCGAAACCTATGTTGGGTTAGTATTTCATTTTGCTAAACCAGTCGACATTTACTAGCTGCTGATCATCTTTTTATATGTAGTTTAAAATAATACTAATAGATTAATAACAGTTAGGTCTCTAATAGACTGTTTGTGTGGATTGTTTTTCAGGAAGGAGCTTTGACAGCAAACCAGCTGATCCAACGAATTGAGGGCACACTGAAAGTTGAGAACTTGTATTCTCAATATCATTCAACATCTTTGAATCATTATTTCAAACTTGATGTGAAGTAAAGTTTTCTCTGCTTATTTGTATATCTGTTAATTATACATTTCCATTATCATTCAGATTGGTTCAATAGTGGTAGACTGGCCTTTATTAACTAGTCGATGTTTTTGTATATTGGCTTGTTTTAAAATGCCGGGTCATTTAAGTTTCTTAGTCGATTGTGAACTGCTCCTTTAGCACCCTCTAACAATACACCTGGATGTTTGTCAAAGCAGGTTGCAAGTTTATGCGGGCTTGTAAGTTATCTTTTTGTCCAGAGTATGGCTCCTATCTCAAAGAAGAATACGTATTAGTGAAGCATCTACCAAATATTCCCAACAGGGGATGATGACGAAAAATGCTCGTTGTTGTCTATGGTTCAATTCTTTGTAATGACATTTGGCAAAAGGTAATCTCAACCTCATATTAGAGTTGATTATACATGTGCTCATTCTCTACATGTGTGGTTATCGATTATATGATTATGCCTCCATATGTTTCTTACGATGTATAAAAACAACCACGTCTTATTTCATATCAATTTTAGCATCTAATCACTTCTCATTGCATGCCACAACTTCGATGCAAATATCAAATCTAAGAATTAAAACACCTTTTGACCCACATATTTTGCATTTACGGAATTATGTCATCACCGAGAATTACATTCTAGCCTATAATACAACAATCAATTGACAATTTTGATTTTTCTCCCATTCTATTTTGTGGTAGCAAGTTATCTCTGTTCCTTTTAATGTCTTAGAATGTACGCAGTATGGGTCAGTATTGAAACACGGATTCTTGGCCTTGCTAAAGATCCATTTGATGCCCTTATTGTTGATGGAGGATCGTGGTTAAGCCATCCGCGTCATATGGCAATGGATGAAGTCAAGATGATTTCTCACTAGTAGAAAACGCACAAGAGATGCACCTTCTAGCAAACTCTAGCATAACAGAAATTGGTGGATTTATGTTACGAGACTCATTTATCTAGCAACTTTTATTTTACCAATGCAATGGTGATTACAAATATTGATATCCATGTAATTTCCCCAGTATATTTTTGCTATTTATCAGTTAAATAAGTTGTATGTTTGAACAATAGTAAGAATATTGGTAACCTTTGTGGACAAGTGCAATATATGTTGAATGAGATGGAAGAAACCAAAGTCGCCATGTTTGCTAAATCATAATATAAGTTGTGTGAAAATTGTTATCTGAATTCTAGAAGGTGTTTTTGTATCAGTAGAATTCTGAACTTGTTTCTTGTACTCATTTGGTAATTAAAGAGTTTGTGGCCTTGTACAAAATTAATGTGTATTGCGAGCTAATGTACAATTAAGACATGATCAAGTCAGAAGTAAACAATATAAAGTTTCTACAAAATTTAAGCAACTCTATTCATCTAATGATACAAAATTGGACTTTATGTTGTTCATCATCTGTGAAAAGGTGTAGGGTAAACGTCCAGTGGTTGGTATCTCAAGTGGTCATTTTGGGGTAGCGGTCCTTCCTGAAAGTCACAAACCCATTAGCATCAGCGTATCACGACTGTATGTTAAATACAATGTTAATGAATAAAACACGCATCAAACACATACCTCTTCCACATTTATTTGGAAAGGCTTAACAAAATCTTCAAACATCTGTGGAGACAATCTTATCACTTTCTCTTTTACTTCCTGTAATTGTTCAACACAAACACTTTTAAATGTAAACCACTCACGTAAATTCAACTTATGAGGAAAACCAATCTGTTAACAATATATAAAACTTACCATCCCGGTAATCCTTGACTTCTCCAGTAACTCATTTGAAATCAAATCCAGTATATGCTTATTCGCCAGCAATCCTTTCATTGCAAGTTCTTCAGTGTCTTCGATATACTGCCACCCATATTAGATAACTTTATCAGATAACATATGGAAGTGGGCAATGCATTTACCTAAACAAGTTTTAACAAGTAATGAATTTGTTTCTTCTGGAGTAGATCAACTGCGGCTCCAGGGTTTGTGATCATTTCAAACAAGTATGGATCAAGCAGCATATCAACCTATAAAAAACACATTCCTTAATTCAGGCCGATATATGAATTGAAACGCACATTTTTTTAACCAATATTAGAATGTGAAACTTACGACATATTCAAGAGGGAACCCTTCATTCATTGTTACATACAATTTTTTCAAATCATCGGTGAACACAACAATGACCACTGAGCAGAGCTCCATTGCATCGAAATTAAGTATTGGCAAAAATTATATCGAGATAAAAGTCGACGGGTTGACCTCGGAGCATTCAAGTTTTCGAGAAAATAGGTGTAAGGCGGTTTAGGTCGATAACGCCACCATCTCTTGGATATCCAAAGTGCACGTGGCCCTTCTCTTTTCACCTTTGCGTCTTCACGGAAGCTTTTATCGACCTCTTTCATGTCAAATTCAATTGCATACTTAGCACGTGATGAGTTGCTCGGCTAATTCCTCCTTTTTAAGAACATCTTTCCATATTTGTATCCTTTCTTGCCATGTTTTTCCACTCTCTTTACAAACTGTTACTTTGGTTGGTTAACGTCTGCCATATAAACTATTACTTTTACAAATTATTGCTAAAGATAAGCAAAGAGCGGAGTAATCACAAACTAACCAGAAAGTCCAAACTATTGCCATGTTCTTCACGTAATCGTCATCATCTTCATCGTCCCATGCATCTTCTCCGACATAAGAAGTGTCATGGATAAGTGTTCCTTCGGGTCCTTCAATGAATTTCTTCATTTTGAGTCCTTTGGGCATTGAATTCCTCCATAAACCTTTTTTATACCTTTAAGAACCACCAATGCTAATAAAACAATTCAGTTGGAAAACTATCAAACCATGAGAGAAATTTTCACAAGACATGATAGAAAACATTACACATGGGAGTAGTTTTTTGATAACGGGAGGAGGTTCATCCAAGAGCAACGCAATTAAAACAATTTCATTTTATGTGTTTTCACATGGGATACTGTATTTTGCACGAAGCCTACTCTGACAGAGGTTGCCAATTAAGCGCATATAAACTAATATAATAAGGTTATTAGCTACTAAAGAACTTGCATTGAAGCGAGAAAGATGATATTACTAGGAAGCTTCAGTTGTATATAATCAGGTTGCATACAAATTTTACATGTGACTGAAGATGCAGATATATGCTATTGATCAAAATCAATAACATAAGTAGTTCTTCATGTCCCATAAATACATCCTTATTCCACTAATTCATAAACGATGATATGAAAACTCTCAAGTTATCAAAACTATATACACATTAACATTCAATTTTAAGATCGATTATTTGAGTAATCGAAATACTACAACTCACAAAAGATCATATATACCGCTCAATCAATTTTTCATTATTCAACTAACACTACACATTAGGCACTAAAAGGTAAATCATGATTAACCTTACAGATTATAGTTGTCGAAGATACTATTACTAAATTTTTCATGTGTGAAGAAAATATCTCCAATAATTTCACGCTTTAAAGACAACTATTATCCATTTAACTCCGATAATGCCCAGTATATTTCATGAGATCCGAGAGAGACTAAAAAGAAATGTAAGAAGTACCAAGTAATCTATGCTATTTAACTAGGTAAAACATTTCTTCTAGTGTCCGAGGAAACTCATGTCTATGCATTAACCTACCTATTTATGAACACCGATTTTGCCACTCCAAAATGATAACCAAGCAGTTAAAAAGCAAGAACTACATGACCTCGTCAAAGTCATCATCAAGGAGTTCATCTAGTCGCTCGATTGTCCAAAGTTGCGGTGAAGCACTTATCGCTTCTTCTTGGTAGTCCATTTTAATCCCGTCGATCAAGATTGTAACATTTCCATGGCTTTCTATAACATATGCTTCTGTTAACATTTCCTCATCTGTCAAAATAATCTGATGTGTTCCTTCATTACTTGTCTTGCTGCATTGTTGCCCAATTGAAGAAACTGGATTTACGTTTTCTTGTTCATCATCAATACACATACTCTGATTATTGTTATTTGTATTTCTTCTGATTACATATGAAAATCCTTCTGGTCCTTGTTCAAGAGAAAATGCACTTCCCGATATTTGTGTCCCCCGTCCAGAATCTTGTAATGATGTATAGAGTTGGTAAAGTTTATCTAATAAATTTATAATAAAGCAGCCAGATTTGCCAATTTCAACCCATACAAATGGGTTAATGAGGCTTATGTTTTATCGCTAATGGACAAATGGGTTAAGATATATCTTAACTGAAAGGGAAACATGTCAAATATATCAAGCAAGTCTAACGGGATGAATGTCATTTGAAATGTATTTATAAGCACAAAAACATATAAATCTTTTTCAAAAAAATTGATTAATATTTCAAAGAAGTCTTTGTGGGTAGGACCCTCCTATTTTGACCCGTTACCCAACCCGCCCGACAGGCACATTTTGTCAACCCTAAACACAACTAAAGAAAGTTTTGCACATACCAGAACCAGGAGCTGCGTCAACGATTAATGTATGTTTCTGTGAAGATCCACCATCTTTGTAGAATACCTGGAATAAAAGCGGTCGGTGTTTATCATCACATGAAAAGTTGAGAAAGTATGTTAACCCACAATTGTGCAACTAGTGGGATTTGGGTTTTACCACTTTGCTAGTGTATAAAAAGTGCTACACATAACTACATAACCTGTAACCACACCCAAGGTCAAATAGTTCTGTGTTACTTGACATCGATCACAGTCTTGAATCTGGTTTGGAAAAAATATTCTTAATGGAGATAAATAAGGATCATTGATATACTTAGGATTTAGGATATTTATAATTGTAAACTTGTAGAGTTCAAATTAACTCCCCGAACAACGCTTCTCATACTCAAACTTTTCAAGCTTACCACCTATGGTTTTCTCAAAAGAATATCACAAGACTAATGATGGTTGGAAATAAATAGAAAAGGCACGTTTAATGATACATAAGGGTGAATCCTCCGATTTTTTGGATGCTCCACAAAGTGCAAATGTAAGAGAAGTTGACTTTTGTAGTTGATGCATGTCAATGTGAAGATGCATGGATCTCATCTATAGCAATGGATGAACAACATGTCAAGATATGCCATATGGGCAATGTTTATCTTATCCATCTTAAGAAAAAAAAAACAGCAAGCACGGTCTCAACTCAATAGAATGATTTAGTGTCATTTGAGCATACTTGATCTTTTAAATATTGATATAAACCCCCTAGAACTCCACGACTTAACTGATCCCATCTCAACCCGATTAAACTACCCATATTCCACGAGCTGAAACTGCTTTGACGGGTTACTAACCATCCCATATTCCCAGCTCTAAAATCATTCTCTTTGCAAATATTTAATCATTGTAACAAGATAGTTTTGGTAATCATTTGTGACGCAACCGATTAAATCTGCACTACCCATTCCGACATGAACCTTCTTTTACCCGATAAGAAATTGTAACAAGATAATTTTGTATTCATATTTAACCCGACCCGCTTGATCTGCACAAAACTACCCATTCTAACCCGAGCATAGTAATACGATTTTATCCTTAAACAAATATAGTAATACGATTTTATCCTTCTAATCATAAGCATAGTTCGATAATGTCTTAAAATAAGCTGTATGCCTTTTATGGCTTTATAGATATGGTAAAATGGTCACCGATTTACCCATAGAGTAGTATAAAGTCCTAGACCTAGAAAGGCTGAAAATGGTAAAATGATAATCATCTATTAAACATCAATATATCCTATTTCTTTTCACTTCTAGTATTAAAGGTATGCTACTAAGACTAAAGTTTCAATCCTTGATCATTATTTTCATGCGTGAACTTATTTCTTACAAAACTTGTGAGGCATCAATTGTAAAAAAGAAGCATCAATTCACCATTTTTCTGGCATGTGTTGGTTACTATAATCCATAAAAGCATGTAACAACCATGCTCTGACCATATCCAACTATTTTCTAAATAACTAATTTAAGTAATAAGTATATAACATATAACTTAAGTCTTTACAAAGAGAAAAACTTACCTTCAATGCCTTTTGTATGAAGCATGTATAAAGTTAGTCCATCTTGAATCTTGTCTTTCTTGAATCGGTGTGCGACGCCTTTACATGGTGCACTTAAATATGGTTACGAAAATAAAGTTTCACTTAAATGATTCTGCAGGAAGACTAGAAGCACACATAATGAGCACCATGTTATTAAACCGAAAATATTAATTCAAAATTTTAAGCGGAAGACATAGTTGTACCGTAAATACACAAATTAGATGGTGTTCTTCTATTATAACTATCTCGTATGGATATACTATACTACCCAGGTCCAAAAGAGAAAGAAAAAGACAAGAAGCAATTGACAAGAAGTCAAAAAAAGCAACAAGACAAGATGCCTCCGGTTTAACACAGTCCACTAGATATCTCGAGATTGTTGCAATTTCTTGACATTTTCTCACGCGAAGAAAAATATCAGATACTTAATAAACTTTTCACGCGGGCAGAAAAATATCTCTTATGTTTTCACATGCGAAGAAAAATATCTCCTATATGCGAGCGAAGAAAAATATCAGATACTTACTAAACTTTTTGCGCCCCCAAGAAAAATTTTTGGTCCATTTTCAACTTTGAAATCATTATGAATTCTTCTAACTGTAATCCAAAGTATTAAGGCTAACTAGATTAAATCATGACCACTAGAGTAGTATGTACTTCATCGGACATGAATCAAATGAGGCTTCACCATCATGCACCACTAAGGCGGCGTGATGTGAGCAATGAGACCACCCGACCCTCAATGAGAATCGAGTTGGATACAATGATTCCACACCTCAACAGAATCAAACACATAATGATGGGACCGAGAGTACACTCAGACACGAACCACAAACTAAAAACCTAATCAACAATTTACATACACATGTAAACACTATTTATGTTATCTCAGTAATTACAATTAACCATGAAAAAAGCGGAAAGAAGAGTTTGCGGAAAGAAGAGTTTATGTTTGTTACCATGATACGCAACAAGCTTCATTTTCTTTTCTGAGACAACAAGGTTTTTTTTCCTCTCGACAGCAATGATTTTATCAAGATCATCTTGTGGAAAAATAGAAGGGGGTTGAATAGTTTTACCAATTGAAAACTTCCTTTTAAATATTTAGATCGACTTATGTCAATCTATTTGGTTGTTTATGTTGGACGTTGATAGATAGATATATAAACGTGTAATGAAAGATAAAGAGTAAGAAGCACATCACCACGACACAAGTTATTTATAGTGGTTCGGCTACAAGGACACCTTCCTTGCCCTACTCCACTCCCAAGTCACCTACTCGAGAGTTCGTAAACACTACACCAACTCTTATGGCGGAGAAACCTTCACAACGCCGCTTAACCTTTTTCCGTACAAAGCTAAATACCGAGTTCCTTCACACCAAGGCGAACCACACCTAACACAACGTCGCCTACCCTTTATACGGTGCTAGGCTAACCACCGAGTTCTTTCACACCAAGGAGAACTAATCCTATCACAACGTCGCCTACCCTTTATCAGGTACTAGGCTAAGCACCTAGTTCCATTACTATGGAGGAACTACTACCCTTCAAAACACAACACCTAATATCAAGGAGATCCACTCCTTGTTACAATACCATCAAGGAGATCACCATCCTTGGAAATAAACAAATACTTATATGTATAACGATGCACCTCATCGATTATACGACCTAGGCATTCTTCCCAAATGCGACTTGATTTGATTCTTCGGCATCCTTCACTAATGCCTTAGACACAACACTTGGCACCCTTCACTAATGCCTTCGTCTTGACACCTTTAGCATTCTTCACTAATGCTTTGACACGGATGATGAGCACCTTTCACTAATGCTTTCATCTTGACACTTTCAGCATTCTTTACTAATGCCTTCAACCCAACATCGATGGAGAAAGTAAGAACTATCAACAAGAGAACCTTAGTTATCTTGATGATGACGACATGGCTACTCATGGACTTGAGCTTGCTCGTCTTCAAGAAGTGGTGATCTTGCCTTTAAGAGGAACCTAGAAGATCACACAAAACAAAAGACAAACTACATAGATCACTTGGATCCGAGGTTAGAGGGTTATAATACTTGGGAAGTATGTATGTAAAGTGGTGAATAGAAAGGAAGAAATGGCTCTCTATTTATAGAAAATTCTCTCTTGTTCCCGGATCCCACGGATCCCTACCACAAGGATCCGGCTAGCACAAAGCCGTAGATCCGTGGAACGCCCTCTTGCCCATGGGTATTTTTGGTTATGGGTCATGGGTTATGGGTTGATCCATGGTTTTCTTTCTAGATACAATGTATCTTAAGGATACAATGAACTTGGTTAAGTGGTATATATAAAACCATGGGTTATGGGTCAATACCATTTGCTAGTTTTACCCATTTTAGTATATACATGTTTTAACCATTTTAGTATACTTAGTTTAAGTATATGCTAACCCAATATGTAAACACTAGTTGTTGTACATATGTATCATAAAATCACTTATACTTGTTTTAGTGTTTTATGTGAAACGTAAGTGTGTTAGGAAACTCTTAACTCAAACTATTTACGTATTCTATTTGTTTCGTTAAAATGATTTTACGTTTGTTATCGACAAAACATTAGAAGATCGTAAAATATAAATAAACGCTTTTACGGCTTATTTGTATTAACAATCTCCCTTTTTGTTGATGACAAAACATAAAATTATTTTAAGAAAACTAAAATTAAGTAGTAAGTTTGAATTAGTAGTTTTACTTTCTTCTCCCCTTTTTGTCGAAACAAAAGTGTTAAAAGAAACTAACACAATTTCTAAAAAAATGTAAAGAGAGTAAGTGACGGAAATGGTACTGTCTTAACTCCCCTTGACGAGTCCATCCCTTTGAGAGGCGTCAGTACATAACGTAAATAAACTAATGTGTTTGCAAATGGTTCGTCTAAGTGACAAAACTTGCTCCCCTTGAAGATTGCAAAGTTGCAATGGGGTGTCACAGTATAGTCCAAAATCGGATTAAGTTTCAAATGTTTTTGCAATATTGTTTGACACAAAGCTCCCCCTAGCTTTATGGTGTCAAAATCTTCATATGTATTTTGAAAATCTACAAAGTAATGGTTAGAAAACAAGAGTATAGTGCATAATTTTCTGCAAATAAACTCAAGTTAGTAGAAGTTTGTGCTTCTGATCCACGGATCCCCCGGTTCCCTTCTTGAAGGGATCCGTCTAGGTATTTTGGAGGGATCCGGCTGTCTGTGGATAGTTTCTTCAGCAAATGAGAGTGTTTCAATCAATGCTAACGAATATGTGAGGTAGTATATGATATATCAAGCACAACACATAAATCACATAACAACTATGGCATATAGATATTCATTCAATAAAAACAAGAGATGATCAACCAAATCTCTAAAACTAAGAGAATGAATTAGCCATACAAGCGCTACTAATGCTAATAAGTTACCCAAACTCTAGATTCAACTAAAAGCTTAATGATGATCAAGAATGAGATAGGTTTCCTAAACATTCTAAGTTTGAGCTTGTGACTTATGATGCTCATTGTAGTTTAGGCTTGTTGACCTCTTCGAAATGTTCGAGGAGGTGATAAAACATGAAACGTTGCTCTTCACATAGTTCATGTATCAACCTTTCAACATGTTTACAATGATAACAATCCTTGTAGTGGTTTTGAATTTCTTGAAATTGAAGTTCAAGTGAAATGGGTTGAGGATCTTCAAATGAAGGAGGAATTGGTGGAGGCTCATTAGGTGATGGCTCTACAATGTTTGAGGGTGGAGGTAAAGAAGCATCAACTTCCATGTGGTCGGGTGGTTGACTTTGATGTCTTCTCATAATCCAAAATGGACTATTTAGGGGAATGAGAGAGTTTGACATTGGATCAAGTGTTGATTCAATATTTTGATTTTGTTGGCCAACCTTTTCAAGTGAGTTTGTTGGTAGTGGTGGAAGGTGAGATGGCCAAGGAGGTAAGTCTTCTACATTATGAGAATGTGGAGATGATTGTGAGGTGGCTCTAGGCACTAATGATGTTGGTTGAGTTGTGGAAGGTATGTTTGGTTTGATAGAGTTTGGTGATGAAATCCTAGTGGAAACAATTTTCTTGGGGATTAGTTTGATTGGTTTCCTTGTTGTAGGAGAAATCCTAGCATTAGTGGACTTAACCGGAGATGATTCGGTTGAGGAAACTTCGTGTATGATACTAGGAAGTTTCTTGGGTGGTTCTTGAGTGGATGAGTTAGCACTAGGAGCCTTTCTCATGATGAAATGACTAAGGAAGATGGTTGTAATTGCTGATAATTGTGTTTGTGTTTGATGACTAAAGTGTTCTTAGCAATATGGCTTATAAAGGGAAGAGCTTGGCAAATGCATTTAAGACTTAAGCCACTAAGATTCTTAGAAATGTGATGATTAACATGCACAAGGTTGAAGTTCAGAGTTTCACTGATCTAGGAACTCATTTAAGATGAGATGGAGTGTTTGAGTTAGGAAGATGAGTTGAAATGATTGTTTTAGCAATGTTAGACATAAAATATCACCCGGATCCCACGGTTCCCTTATTGGAGGGATCCGGCTAAGCTAATCCTAGGAATTTGGCTCTCAGCAGTTATGACAGGTTTGAAATGAGGTTTCTAGGAGCTAAAGCCTATCTTATTTTGAGTGTTTCAGTTCTCCTAAGTGTTTTAAGATGAGAGGGTACTTGAATGATCAAAGGTAATAAGTGTTTTAGCAAATGATTGCTTCTTATGAAAAGGAGATGGGACAAGATGACTACCAATGGATGTCCAAGAATAACACTAAGAGTTTTGGTGGTGTCAAGTCATAATAAATGATCCTAGTGATCCGATTTAAGCTTGAGGTGAAATTTGAAAAATCTTTAAAAATCAAAAGAATTAAAAAGCTTAATTCTTGACCCATTTTGAGATAGAGATGACTAGAAACAATTTCCTAAAATTGTTCAATATATCCACCTAAGTGTTTTGAAAGATGAGAAACAATTTGTGAGTATTGAAGCGGAAATATGGTGAGTTTTGATGTGTTGATAAATCAAAAGGCAATTTGACTAAGATCTCAAGTAAGCCATAAGTGTGTCTAAGCCTTTCTCATCCTGGACTTAGTTGGGTTCTAATATCATGTGTTTAGCTAATGTAATGTTTTATCCAGAAAGTTTTCATGATGCAAGAGATGTTGTACTGCTGATCTGATGTCACGGATCCCACGGTTCCCTCAAGGGAGGGATCCGTCTAGGCTAATCCTAGGGATCCGGCACCTGCAGATCAGAATCTTCACATAATTGATGTGCAAATTTTGCACACTTATAAATTGTTAAGCTAAGCAATAAGAACATACATTTCATCACAAAGCACCACTTATAAAAACATGATAAAGTGATAATATCCAAATGACCACAAACCAAAGTGCTAAAACGTAATCATTCATACATAAAATAAAAAGAAAATAAGCATATTCCTATTGTCTCTTTCGTCAATCCTTTCTTTTCCTTTTTGACGGCTTAGTGAGGTTGTAAGCAAGGTTTTGAATCATGCTCCTCAATTGTTTGAATTCCTCGGTTTCGTTTGGAATGGTTGGAAGTTGTTCGTAGTAATCAAAGGGTTCCAATTTGATGTTGGCTATGGGGTTGACATCTTCCTCTTCTTCTCCTTCCGAGGAGTCCGAGAGAGCTTTAGGTTTCTTTCCATTAACCTTGAAGCGTTTAGAGGTATTTTGGTAAGAGATACCATTACATGATCGGCAAGGAAATGATCATTGTTGATAGGGATGGTTGCAATGCACTAACATACTTACAAAGTCGTGTTAGGAGCATACCATATGGAAGTACCATGTTGGAGGCTTTGAATACCCTGCCATTCTCCTTACCATGTAATAGGCGAGATTAAATGGCTTTTGGTGGATAAGACAATAGATCATTTGCACAAGACATGCGTTTGGATGATCTTTGTTTCCAACTAGGCTTATGACGTTTTCCTAAGGATTTCTTTCCATTTTCTATACATGGGATGGATTTCAAAATTTCCATTTGAAAAGGATTACGGTGAATAAGTTTCTTGTTTCGTCAAAGCAGATTGGTCGGTTCTTATTTTGAAAATAGTGTCTCGGATGGTTTCGGGTTCATCAAGAGGAGTATGGTACATTGGTTTAGAATCAAGTGCAAGGTTTTGAGTGTTGATTGCCCAATCTTGAGTACATACAAATTACTTCACACGGAATGCGAAGAATTTGAGCAAAGGTGTTGAGAGGAAGAGTAAAGTTTCGTGTATTGATGATGAAAGCGATTGAAATGCTATCATCGACATTTGAATGATCCTAATGCTTCTATAAAACTCAAAGATGAAGACCGGACAAATTTGTTCATCAATGTCAAGAAGACAATCAAAATTGATTGCGAGAAGACTTGACGAATGTCGGTATCCTCAAGGAAACATTCCTTGATTACACGACCTTCGTGGATAAGTCGTTTTGAGCTTTTGAAGACCTTGCGGTTGGTTTTGAGAATTCCTCATTTCGATAATAATGAGTAAGGTAATGGACGGTATCATGATGATCTTGTTGAGTGGCTTTAGGCATGGTTGGTCCTAAAACACAAAATTTTCAATTAGGTAAGATTAGTTGAGGTGGGTTTATGGTTTTGATTTGTATTAACAATGTTGTGTACACAATGTGAATTTAGTTATGTTAAAAGCCCTTTTCATGATTAATTTTGAAAACCCTAATTAAACTAATTGATTAGAGATTTGTGAAACCATAAACCCTAGAATGAGGATGATGAAAATTAGAACAAGTTAATATAATTACTTACAATGGTGTTCTAGGAAGGAATACTTGAGAGTATGGAATCCAATGATGATGAAATCGATGGTTTGGGCGTTTTTATGTTATGTGAGTAGAGGAAAAAATCGGTGGTGAATTTTTGAAAGCGTATAGCTAAGTTCTCCATTCCACGGTTCTCCGGATCCCTCCGCTACAACTAGAGGATCCTCCAAAAAGGTTTGTTTGGCATTATTTTGTAGGATCCCTTTAGATATTTGGGATCCATATGTGACGCTAGTACAACTAGAGGGAAAGAGAAGTGACGAAAGAGACTTAACGATGCTAGTAATTATTAAACAAAGATAACTATGAAATAAATTAAACTCATGCAACCTATCTAATGAAAAGTAAGACACCTCTATGCTTCTTGGTTTGGCATAATACCAAAAATACTTCATGAGATTTTAAAGTAATCCTTTGTACTTGGTGTACGTAAGTTGTGATTACTTTTAGATCCTTCCTTGAATGTTGACTTCATTATTCTTTGAATAGAGATGAAGATTTTGGAGATTCTAGCATGAAGATTTCTTGAAAAACAAAATTGTTAGAATGATCTATTAATGTCCAACAAAATGATTTAAAAGAAAATATGACCCAAAAATCCTTCTTTTGGTTTTCAAACATACGGATCGTATCAAGTCTTTAAAGTACAACATACTTTAAGAAACTTGGTAACGAAGCTCGATGCCAATTGTGGAAAACTAGAAGGGGGTTTATATAGTTTACCAATTTAAAACTTCCTTTAAATATTTAGATCGACTTATGTCAATCTATTTGGTTGTTTATGTTGGACGTTGATAGATAGATATATAAACGTAATGAAAGATAAAGTAAGAAACACATCACCACGACAAGTTATTTATAGTGGTTCGGATACAAGGACACCTTCCTCGCCTACTCCACTCCCGTGTCACCTACTCGAGAGTTCGTAAACACTACACCAACTCCTTATGGCGGAGAAGCCTTCACAACGCGTCTTAACCTTTTTCGGTACAAAGCTAAATCCGAGTTCCTTCACACCAAGGCGAACCACACCTAACACAACGTCGCACGCCCTTTATACGGTGCTAGGCTAACCACGAGTTCTTTCACACCAAGAGAACTAATCCTATCACAACGTCAGCCTACCCTTTATCGGTACTAGGCTAAGCACCTAGTTCCATTACTATGGAGGAACTACTACCCTTCACAACACAACACCTAATATCAAGGAGATCCACTCCTTGTTACAATACCATCAAGGATATCATCATCCTTGGAAATAAACAAATACTTATATGTATAACGATGCACCTCATCGATTATATGACCTAGGCATTCTTCCTAAATGCGACTTGATTTGATTCTTCGGCATCCTTCACTAATGCCTTAGACACAACGCTTGGCACCCTTCACTAATGCCTTCGTCTTGACACCTTTAGCATTCTTCACTAATGCTTTGAGACGGATGATGAGCACCTTTCACTAATGCTTTCATCTTGACACTTTCAACATTCTTCACTAATGCCTTCAACCCAACATCTATGGAGAAAGTAAGAACTATCAACAAGAGAACCTTAGTTATCTTGATGATGACGAAGCATATGGCAACTCATGGACTTGAGCTTGCTCGTCTTCAAGAAGTGGTGATCTTGCCTTTAAGAGGAACCTAGAAGATCACACAAAATAAAAAGACAAACTACATAGATCACTTGGATATGAGGTTGAGGGTTATAATACTTGGGAAGTATGTATGTAAAGTGGTGAATAGAAAGGAAGAAATGGCTCTCTATTTATAGAAAAATTCTCTCTGTTTCCCGGATCCCACGGATCCCTACCACAAGGGATCCGCTAGCACAAAGCCGGGGATCCGTTGGAGCGCTCCTCTTGCCCATGGGTATTTTTGGTTATGGGTCATGGGTTATGGGTTGATCCATGGTTTTATTTCTAGATACAATGTATCTTAAGGATACAATGAACTTGGTTAAGTGGTATATATAAAACCATGTGTTATGGGTCAATACCATTTGCTAGTTTTTACCCATTTTAGTATATACATGTTTTTACCCATTTTAGTATACTTAGTTTAAGTATATGCTAACCCAATATGTAAACACTAGTTGTTGTACATATGTATCATAAAATCACTTATACTTGTTTTAGTGTTTTATATGAAAACGTAAGTGTGTTAGGAAACTCTTAACTCAAACTATTTACGTATTCTATTTGTTTCGTTAAAATGATTTTACATTTGTTATCGACAAAACATTAGAAGATCGTAAAATATAAATAAACGTTTTACGGCTTATTTGTATTAACAATCTCCCTTTTGTTGATGACAAAACATAAAATTATTTTAAGAAAACTAAAATTAAGTAGTAAGTTTGAATTAGTTGTTTTACTTTCTTCTCCCCTTTTTCGAAAACAAAAGTGTTAAAAGAAACTAACACAATTTCTAAAAAATGTAAAGAGAGTAAGTGGCGGAAATGGTACTGTCTTAACTCCCCTTGACGAGTCCATCCCTTTGAGAGGCGTCAAGTACATAACGTAAATAAACTAATGTGTTTGCAATTTATGTTTGCAAATGGTTCGTCTAAGTAAAAACTTGCTCCCCTTGAAGATTGCAAAGTTGCAATGGGGTGTCACAGTATAGTCCAAAATCGGATTAAGTTGCAAATGTTTTTGCAATATCATTTGACACAAAGCTCCCCTAGCTTTATGGTGTCAAAATCTTCATATGTATTTTGAAAATCTACAAAGTAAAGGTTAGAAAACAAGAGTATAGTGCATAATTTCCTGCAAATAAACTCAAGTTAGTAGAAGTTTGTGCTTGATCCACGGATCCCAGGTTCCCTTGAAGGGATCCGTCTAGGTATTTTGGAGGATCCATTGTCTGCTTACGCTTTCTTGACAAATGAGAGTGTTTCAATCAATGCTAACGAATATGTGAGGTAGTATATGATATATCAAGCACAACACATAAAGCACATAACAACTATGGCATAT
Source organism: Chrysanthemum lavandulifolium (assembly GCA_022545495.1). Taxonomy (NCBI): domain Eukaryota; kingdom Viridiplantae; phylum Streptophyta; class Magnoliopsida; order Asterales; family Asteraceae; genus Chrysanthemum; species Chrysanthemum lavandulifolium. The sequence goes on along the minus strand of CM040241.1, from coordinate 114,950,311 downwards.
AGATATTCATTCAATAAAAACAAGAGATGATCAACCAAATCTCTAAAACTAAGAGAATGAATTAGCCATAGAAGCGCTACTAATGCTAATGAGTTACCTAAACTCTAGATTCAACTAAAAGCTTAATGATGATCAAGAATGAGATAGGTTTCCTAAACATTCTAATTTTGAGCTTGTGACTTATGATGCTCATTGTATTTTAGGCTTGTTGACCTCTTCGAAACGTTCGAGGAGGTGATAAAACATGAAACGTTGCTCTTCACGTAGTTCATGTATCAACCTTTCAACATGTTTACAATGATAACAATCCTTGTAGTGGTTTTGAATTTCTTGAAGTTGAAGTTCAAGTGAAATGGGTTGAGGATCTTCAAATGAAGGAGGAATTGGTGGAGGCTGTTGGATCGATATACTATAATCAAACTAACTTAACTAGCTTGTTAAGGTTTAACAACCTCGGATAAATCCTAAGTTATTAACAAATAAACACCGAGCAATCTTTATCAAGTATGCTGAATTTACTTAACAAAGCTAAGAAGAATAACTTTTATTATAAACTCTAAATCGCTTATTATGCGATACTCTAAACAACTCTAAGATTATCGAACTTCTCTAAAACACTAAATAACTTGTGAATTCAGTAAACTCTAAAACTCATAGACTCGTACCTCTAATGCCAATCTAGGAGTCCTTCTATAGGCTCAAGGATATCCTAGTCGGTTTACAATTTGTATCCTTGTACGACAAGTAATCTAAACATAGAATATTCTAGAGTTACAATACTTTCTATAAACGAATATAACAGTTCTTTTGTTCCTTGATGCTTTGACTTCATAGTGCAAGACTTTGACTTTGTCTTTAGCGTACTTTGACTCTTTGAATTTTCCAAGATGCTGCGACTTACAAGATGCTTTTATATCTTGACACTTTCATATCCCACAATCCTCCCCTAACTTGAATTCTACTTGCTTGACTTCAAGTTCCCTTGTAAATTTATCTTTAATGACTTCATCTTTATGATGATTGTTTCTTAGTCTTTGGATTGTATCTTTGTAGTGTCATGCTTATCAAAGTATCTCTAGAATTATTATTTCACAAAGACATCAACAAGTTCCATCTTTTCAACAACACAAAGAACATATGACAATTTGTACATTAATTCGCTTAAAGTTGCATACTATTCTCATCACTTCCGTGTGTGTTAACTCTGAGAGGTGAATCATTGAAAATTTTAATGGATTTAGATCTCTTTACCAAAGCTATTATCTACGGAGTAGCCGAATGTTTTGGTGTGTAAGACCATGGTACATTGATAACCATATGATTTTTGCAAATCATCGACTATCAACAGATTTGTTTTGTCTTTACCAAAAGTGTACCCTTCCGGACTAGTTAGTTCTTCTATCTAATGGTGAACTAATTCCCAATAATGGTTTTTCCACGCCTTTAGCACAAGCCATTTTCTTGTGGGCTAGCCAACTCTTCACATTCTCGATATGGTGAGTTGAATACCATACAACTTATTAGCAAGTTGTCAACTAAAACGGTTTGATATATCTTTACCACGTACCGTTTCCTCATGGATTAGTCAATCCTTTTGTAACCATGGTGGATTGATAACCTATTGTTACCATTTCAAAATCCATTTATTTCACTTAACCTTTGTTTCAAAAAATTTATTACTTAGCAAAAGGTTACATTCAAAATCACTTAACGGTTAAAATCGCAAGCGATACTTTGATGAAAATCTTGTTTGATCGACGATACTTTGAATAAAGTACTAATTTATCAAAAATAATTTATTCAATTAAGTCTCATACCGCTTTTCATCATCTTGACAATGGTAGTCCAGTTGATAAACAAGTTGATAACCATGCAAGCGGTTTCATTATCCTCTTCTACTTCCATTCCATGCTCTAGCATTCTTCTCATGAGCTCGATGTGAGAGGGTATCTTCTTTCTGCAAACATGTGTATCATTGTTCCATTTTCCACTCTAAAACATGAACTCCGGACTCTTCAAAGAATCTCCAAGAAACAATTTCCTAATTTTCTTGATTCTTCCAAATATCATCGATTTCTCTTCTTCGGTTTCCCATACAGTTATGAGATCACCATGTAAAACTAAACCAATCCCTTCTAATGGATTATGTTCAAAGTAAGCTTTCACCACATGATATAAATAGAATAGATCTACTCTATCTATAATGTGTAATAAGTCCCATAGCCTATTGAAAACTTTGAAGCTTTCATCTTCTTTATGAAAAATCATATAATCTCCATCTTTGGATTTCACAACTTCAAAAGCACTAATCGTGATATGTTCATCTTCATGTCGCATCTTCTTTGAATATTCAAAATCTACCACTCGAGATAATTTCTTAATTCATCCTTAGTCTCGGATCTTAATTCAACTTTTTCTTTCTTTGAGAACCGAACATCAGAACTTCGCTTTTCCTTTTCTTTTCAAACTCTTCTTCTCTCTTCGGTCCAAGTAGCTTCTTCTAAAGTGTTTGATGTCTCGCAACATTCTTCTTATAAGCTTCCTTATCGACATCATACAATCTTTTCATCTCAAAATAATTAAACTTCGCAATCCTTTATACCCTTGACTTTTAAGATAAGCCATCATAGTATTTCGTCTTTAGCTTTATTAAGTCTTCTTGGCAAAAATCTAACAGAACAGGTGACTCTAAATGTTCACTAGCTTCACATTCAATTCCTCATGCAACTTAGTCGCTTCTATTTTGAGCTTTTTCGACTTCCTTAGCTTCTCTATCTTTAGCATTTAACTCGCTTGAAGCTTTCTAGTCTGCAGACTTCATTCCAGCAACTTCAATTTCTCTAAGTTACGCTAAAGTTAGCTTTTTCTTCTTAGTTTCAACCGAACACCCTTTCCTTTATCCTTAGGATCAATTGCGGGTTGAGAAGTTCTTTGTTGTTCTTCTTCTTGTACTTCTCGAATAGTAACACCACCTCTTGGTTGTGATAAATCTTCTAAAAGTACGACAATGAGCTCATCATCACTTGCAGAATGGATAGGTTTGAGTATAGCTTCCTCCTCTTGGAAAAGCGGTTGAGACCAACAACTTCTTCATGTACAGTTGTTGAAGGACCGCTTCTCTTCAAAATCTAATACTCTTGGAGTTATTACCTCTTGTCTCAAGAATGTTTGTTGTTGAAGAGCGATTTTGTTGTTCAAGACTTTGATCTTGATACCTTGAACTTGCTCTTCAAGATCTTGAATGTTCATTCTTGATCTTTTCATGTTCTTCAAGACATTCGTGTTCTTCTCTTTAACCGCATCTTCTTTCAAATTACATTCTTCTAAATTCCTCCCCAAGTTGATGAAGATGGTTTAAGAACCTTTTTCCTTTGTTTTTCTTCTTAAATTGCCTTGGCGCTTGTGTTCTTCCTTAACCCATAAGCGATAACGTTTGATAAAAGGTGTAACAAAATTCTTCAACCTTTATACTGAGCATCAACCTCTTAATCGCTTTGCTTGAGCCTCGTGAGTCTTTTCAACTTGACCAACTCCCTTGTCAAAACATAAGTATCCAACGTTAACCCTTCAATATTACCGTTGGAACAATACTTCAATAAGACAAACAAGACTTTCCACGTGCAAGATTTTTCCAAGCGATACTTTCCAAGCAAGGTACTTTCATAAAAAACAAGATTTTCCAAAATCCTCTGTAGAAGCTAAGTATGCATAAATATCCTCCTCAAACAATGCACGTGACTATACAAATACTAAATAGTCCTCCCTTAAATGTAGCTTACTAGCGATATTCTCCAAAACACCGATGAAACTTCTTGTCTCCTGTCATGCTCACAGAACAACCAATATCAACAATAAAATGATCTTTAAGCTCTCTTACGGGTTGCCTGTCTAATAAGATGAAAAGTTAGTTGCTTTGAGGAACCCAAGCCATTCTCGACTTGTGTTCCCTCAGGAGTGACATACTCACATTCTTTGAGTATATAATCTCCACTGCTTTCTAAAGCATGATCCAGAGTATCTTGTTATTCAAAACATGTGATTTTAACAAAGCTCTCTTTACAAGTTCATTCTCTTTTCTTGTATCACAAAACATATGATTCACTTTTTGTTGAAAGTCTTGTGTGTCCTTTAGCAAGACTTTCTCTCTAACCCATTCTAGTTTAACACGTGGTTCTCGTGATCTAGATCCCTATGTGAATTGTAATACCTTCTAGGTTGATAGAGATCTCCTAGGATTCCTATTCCAAATAGTGTGATCAAGACCTTATTTTGGCTAAGCGATTTGGAAAGTACGCGAGATCTTGAAGGTTTTGAAAAGGTCTTCTACGATGTGGTATCTATGATCGGTGTGAAGTTTCGTGATTAACCCTATTTGAATTATTCCAAACCGGTTTGTGCTCTCTAGGTTTGTGGTTGGCGATCACTTCTTTGGAAATTTGCTAAGGTATTCGAGTGATGTTCACAATCCTTGATTAAATGAGTAGGACTAAAACACACAAAACAGCTTTTGACCCATACTTCCAAAGTGATTTCTTCTATGTCTATGCCCAAAATTATTTTGCCTTCTTGGTGAATGATGAAACCTGTTTTGACCAAAGTTATCCCAAAAAGGTTTAGCGATCTGTTTTGAAAAGGTTTTGTTGAAGGTCGCGCCAGGAGCAAGATTTTGATTTGAAGGTACCGCTTGATTTTGAACAATATTTTCAACAGCTTCTTTGGGTTTTTCAGACCTAGATTGAGCTACAAGCTTCTTCCTAAACTCTAGACTATCTACTCCAAAATGAGAAACATCAGGCCTGGAGGGTTGATGAATGCCAATAGGATGAGGAACAGCATGATAACCATTATCTTTCTTATACTCAAGAGGTGGTTCACTTATTGAGTCCTCATTACTAGATGAGTCTACATAATTAATGAGTTCATCATCACTAGTGGTTATGTCCTCAAAATCACCTTCATCCTGATCACTAGGTTGGTTTTCTTCTAGTTTACTAAAACCCATTCCAAAACCTAATCCAGTTTTAATATAAGCTCTTCTCTGTTTTTGAACATAAGAAACATGTGACAGACCAGACTCTCCCCAAGCAGCAAACTTAGCTAACAAATCATCTCTTTCCTTAGTCAATTTCTCAATTTCAGCAATTTTACAGTTTAATTTCCATTCACTAAGTTTTAACTGGTAATCCTGTTGTTCATATTTTTCAGCCCAAGCTACTTCATTAGTTTCATGTGCTAGAATTTTGGCTTCCATAGACTGTAAAGTTATTTGATAACCAGCTACCTCAGACCTAGCCTTAACACAATTATCTCTTTCATAAACATAATTGGTAAGTAGTTTTTGATAAAAATTATGACAGTTAGAACATACCTCAGAGATAGTGGATGAACTTGATGAAGTGGCTGCCATGATGAATAGAACAGGTTCTTCTTCTTAATCAGAGTTTCCACACAATCTCTGATACCACTTGTTGGATCGATATACTATAATCAAACTAACTTAACTAGCTTGTTAAGGTTTAACAACCTCGGATAAATCCTAAGTTATTAACAAAGAAACACTGAGCAATCTTTATCAAGTACGCGAATTTACTTAACAAAGCTAAGAAGAATAACTTTTATTATAAACTCTAAATCGCTTATTATGCATACTCTAAACAACTCTAAGATTATCGAACTTCTCTAAAACACTAAATAACTTGTGAATTAGTAAACTCTAAAACTCATAGACTCGCACCTCTAATGCCAATCTAGGAGTCCTTCTATAGGCTCAAGGATATCCTAGTGGGTTTACAATTTGTATCTTTGTACGACAAGTAATCTAAACATAGAATATTCTAGAGTTACAATACTTTCTATAAACGAATATAACAGTTCTTTTGTTCCTTCAAGATTTGACTTCATAGTGCAAGATTTTGACTTTGTCTTTAGCAAGATTTGACTCTTTGAATTTTCCAAGATTTTGCGTACTTCAAAGATTTTTATATCTTCAGCACTTTCATATCCCAACAGAGGCTCATTAGGTGATGGCTCTATAATGTTTGAGGGTGGAGGTAAAGAAGCATCAACTTCCATGTGGTCGGGTGGTTGACTTTGATGTCTTCTCATAATCCAAAATGGACTATTGGGGGGAATGAGAGAGTTTGACATTGGATCAAGTGTTGATTCAATATTTTGATTTTGTTGGCCAACCTTTTCAAGTGATTTTGTTGGTAGTGGTGGAAGGTGAGATGGCCAAGGAGGTAAGTCTTCTACATTATGAGAATATGGAGATGATTGTGAGGTGGCTCTAGGCACTAATGATGTTGGTTGAGTTGTGGAAGGTATGTTTGGTTTGATAGAGTTTGGTGATGAAATCCTAGTGGAAACCATTTTCTTGGGGATTAGTTTGATTGGTTTCCTTGGTGTAGGAGAAATCCTAGCATTAGTGGACTTAACCGGAGATGATTCGGTTGAGGAAACTTCGTGTATGATCCTAGGAAGTTTCTTGGGTGGTTCTTGAGTGGATGAGTTAGCACTAGGAGCCTTTCTCATGATGAAATGACTAAGGAAGATGGTTGTAATTCTTGATAATTGTGTTTGTGTTTGATGACTAAAGTGTTCTTAGCAATATGGCTTATAAAGGAAGAGCTTCATAAATGCATTTAAGACTTAAGCCACTAAGATTCTTGGAAATGTGATGATTAACATGCACAAGGTTGAAGTTCAGAGTTTCACTGATCTAGGAACTCATTTAAGATGAGATGGAGTGTTTGAGTTAGGAAGATGAGTTGAAATGATTGTTTTAGCAATGTTAGACATAAACTGTCACCCGGATCCCACGGTTCCCTCATTGGAGGGATCCGGCTAGGCTAATCCTAGGGATCCGGCTCTCAGCAGTTATGACAGTTTGAAATGAGGTTTCTAGGAGCTAAATCCTATCTCATTTTGAGTGTTTCAATTCTCCTAAGTGTTTTAAGATGAGAGGGTACTTGAATGATCAAAGGTAATAAGTGTTATAGCAAATGATTGCTTCTTGAAAAGGAGATAGGACAAGATGACTACCAATGGATGTCCAAGAATAACACTAAGAGTTTTGGTGGTGTCAAGTCATAATAAATGATCCTAGTGATCGATTTAAGCTTGAGGTGAAATTTGAAAATCTTTAAAAATCAAAAGAATTAAAAGCTTAATTCTTGACCCATTTTGAGATAGAGATGACTAGAAACAATTTCCTAAAATTGTTCAATATATCCACCTAAGTGTTTTGAAAGATGAGAAACAATTTGTGAGTATTGAATCGGAAATATGGTGAGTTTTGATGTGTTGATAAATCAAAGGCAATTTGACTAAGATCTCAAGTAAGCCATAAGTGTGTCTAAGCCTTTCTCATCCCGGACTTAGTTGGGTTCTAATATCATGTGTTTAGCTAATGTGATGTTTTATCTAGAAAGTTTTCATGATGCAAAAGATGTTGTATCGCCGATCGATGTCACGGATCCCACGGTTCCTCAAGGAGGGATCCGTCTAGGCTAATCCTAGGGATCCGGCATCTGCAGATCAGAATCTTCACATAATTGATGTGAAAATTTTGAACACTAATAAATTGTTAAGCTAAGCAATAAGAACAGACATTTCATCACAAAGAACCACTTATAAAAACATGATAAAGTGATAATATCCAAATTACCACAAACCAAAGTGCTAAAACGTAATCATTCATACATAAAATAAAAAGAACATAAGCATATTCCTATTGTCTCTTTCGTCAATCCTTTCTTTTCCTTTCTGACGGCTTAGTGAGGTTGTTAGCAAGGTTTTGAATCATGCCCTCAATTGTTTGAATTCCAGCTTTCGTTTGGAATGGTTGGAAGTTGTTCGTAGTAATCAAAGGGTTCCAATTTGATGTTGGCTATGGGTCGACATCTTCTTCTTCTTCATTTTCTTCTCCTTCCGAGGAGTCCGAGAGAGCTATAGGTTTCTTTCCATTAACCTTGAAGCATTTAGAGGGTATTTTGGTAAGAGATACCATTACATGATCGGCAAGGAAATGATCATTGTTGATAGGGGATGGTTGCAATGCACTAACATACTTACAAAGTCGTGTTAGGAGCATACCATATGGAAGCACCATGTTAGCCATTCTCCTTACCATGTAATAGGCGAGATTAAATGGCTTTTGGTGGATAAGACAATAGATTATTTGCACAAGACATGCGTTTGGATGATCTTTGTTTCCAACTAGGCTTATGACGTTTTCCCTAAGTTTCTTCCCATTTTCTATACATGGGATGGATTTGAAAAGTTTCATTTGAAAAGGATTACGGTGAATAAGTTTCTTGTTTCGATCGAAACGGATTGGTCGGTTCTTATTTTGAAAATAGTGTCTCGGATGGTTTCGGGTTCATCAAGAGGAGTATGGTACATTGGTTTAGAATCAAGTGCAAGGTTTTGAGTGTTGATTGCCCAATCTTGAGAGTACATACAAATTCCTTCACACGAATGCGAAGAATTTGAGCAAAGGTGTTGAGAGGAAGAGTAAAGTTTCGGTATTGATGATGAAAGCGATTGAAATGCTATCATCGACATTTCAATGATCCTAATGCTTCTATAAAACTCAAAGATGAAGACCGGAAAAATTTGTTCATCAATGTCAAGAAGACAATCAAAATTAATTGCCGAGAAGACTTGAAAAATGTCGGTATCCTCAAGGAAACATTCCTTGATTACACGACCTTCGTGGATAAGTCGTTTTTCGAGCTTTTTGAAGACCTTGCGGTCGGTTTTTGAGAATTCCTCATTTCGATAATAATGAGTAAGGTAATGGACGGTATCATGATGATCTTGTTGAGTGGCTTTAGGCATGGTTGGTCCTAAAAACACAAAATTTTCAATTAGGTAAGATTAGTTGAAGTGGGTTTATGGTTTTGATTTGTATTAACAATGTTGTGAACACAATGTGAATTTAGTTATGTTAAAAGCCCTTTTCATGATTAATTTTGAAAACCCTAATTAAACTAATTGATTAGAGATTTTTGAAACCATAAACCTAGAATGAGGATGATGAAAATTAGAACAAGTTAATGTAATTACTACAATGGTGTTCTAGGAAGGAATACTGAGAGTATGGAATCCAATGATGATGAAATCGATGGTTTGGACGTTTTTGTGTTATGTGAGTGATTCGGTGCTAAGCAAATCAAGTCTAAAAGACTTAAACAACAAGCACAAATACAATAAAGATCGAGAGAATCACAGGGATTCCGGGTCGTTTAGTCCCAAGAAACTCATGGTGTGTTAAACAAACTCGGATGATAGGTGATCACTAAGGATAGTGATCAGAAAGGTTATGATTAGAAATTACACTCTTGATTGATTTGGAATAGAATTGAGTCTGATTTGGAAAGCACAACAATCGATGAGAAAACGTAAACGTAAGTTTTAGAAACTACGATATCTGCACAAAATAAAAAGTGAAAACTAAGAAATAAAAGGCCTAAAAATATAAAAATGACATTTTGGAATCCTAAAAATAAAAGAAAATTATTAGAAAAAGAAAATTATTTTTAAAACTATTTAATTAATTACTATTAATTAAAAACTATTTTAACTATTTAATAAATACTCTAAAATAAAAGAAAATAGGAAATAAGGCTAGAAAAATAAACTTATGACTTTGAAAAATTTAAAATACTATAAAACTAATTTTAAAACTAAAATATATTTTTCACACTTTTATCTAATTGTTACTAATTAATAACTATTTAAAATACACTTAAATACTAGAAAATAGAAAATAAACTTGGAAAATAAAATTTTAACTTTGAAAATCTAAAATATGATAAAACTAATTTTAAAATAGAAAATATATTTTTAGACTTTTAATTATTTATTACTAATTAATTACTATTTTTAACTAATTAAAATTATAATAAATACTAAAAGATAGAGAAAATCAAACTTTTTCTAAAAATCCTATATGATAACGAAACCTAAGAAAAGAGAAAACAAGTTTTCTTATTAAAAGTTGAAAAGAAAAATCAAAAAGCTAAAAATCTTAAATAAACGCTATCACTATTTTTATATTGATGTTTTTGTGATTTTTATTTTGAAAACTACTTGTATACTAATAATATGAAACTTTAATAAAGACAAAAATTTACAAAACAAAAATAAGCGATTTGATGGCTTATTAGCCCAACAATGGCTTATATAGCTTATTTGGGTGTAATAAGCTCAAACAAGCTTGACGGAAGAAACAAAGGCTTAAAACAGATGCAAACAAGCTAGAGAGATCGAAATGAGGCTAAAATATGCAAAAAGCACACCGATAAGTTAATAATAAGCAATAAGCACTTTTGATTTAACAAAGAAATGGGACAATCTTTAAGCCCTTAGCGATACTAGCTAATAAGCTCAAAGTGAAATCTTGAGCTTGACAACTCAAGAGGACCAGGTTGGCTTTCCAAAGAACTAGAGAACACAAGAATTGGAGCACTAATAAGCTCTATGAAAGCTTATCAATATGAGCTTAAAAAGCGTACGTACAGGCGGTTATATGAAACAGTATCCACAAAAGCAGTTGAATAAGCACTTAAAAGATCGAGAAACCAAGAACTAGCATTTTCTATTTTTATACACCAACCAAACTTTAATACCCCAAGAGATTATAAGTTGAATCTATTTAATAAACCCACGGTGAAATTCCCAAGTTTATTCAAAACGACCCATTGAGAATTTGACTTTTTGTGAAACTAAAGTTGACCAAAATGGATTTTGATCGATCTAAAGTACTTAATATGTTATGTTAAGATGAACTAAGACCGATTTAAGCAAAATTATCAACTTTCTAACACAAAATGATGATCATAGATCATGAGCGCCAACAAAGGACTCACAAGATTAACTTAAAGCTTATTTTGACTTTTAAGCTTATAAGAACTAGTTTTCTTGACTAAATTGAGTTTATAGACACTAAAGTAACACGAGCAAGTACAAACAATAACTCAAACACACTATATCACAGTTTGAACTAGCAAATCCAAACACCCTTATTGAAACCGGTTTGATGATTTTTCAAAGCAACTCATAGATTTAAAACATGAACTTGATTCCAAATCTTTTATAATCACTTGTTAAGACTTATAAAGCTTTAAACAACCACCCTTACAACATAAAACTTAAAATGACCAAAATACGATTTTAATCATCAAAATGGAATTTTATAAAATACAAATTTGCAAGAACAAGCTACTAATTTAAAAGCTTAGATAAACTTAATTATGACTAATAAACACAAAGAAATGCAAATATTAGCTAATAAACCACTACAATAGTAAAATGCCAAATTTATCAAAAGCTTACAAATGCTTCCAATGCTTAAAAGCGAGAACCAAGATCAATGAGCACCCCTATAAGCTTACCAATAAGCTACTAACCCAAGGCCATCCACTATATACCCTGCTCCAGCTTTGAACACTTCCATGGAACCCTTTTTTATTTTTCAAGTATTTAATTGGTATTTTTGTGATTTTTCTATTTTTGACTCTCAACTGAATTTTAAGATAACTAAAAGCTTCAATGAGCTTTCTAGGAGCTTAAGTGACTTATTCTAGTCCATACAAACAACTGAAAACACCATTTGATTCAACATGAGATTTTGCATAAATATGAGAAATTGCATAAACTGAAATACACTTTGATACTTGAATTAAAGTTTCACAGAGTCTTTATTATAACAGAATAACTTGAAATACAAAGTTTTTAAGCTTAAAACATAAACTGAAATTGAAAATTAAACTAAATCGACATGAAAAATAAATATTACACTTATAGATCTTTTACAATGCAACTCTCTCTTTATAGACTTTCTTGCATCTCGATAACCTCTGAATGTATCCCACAAACATTTAGCCATTGGATCTCTCAAATTAATCAAAACCATACATGTGTCTTTTGGCGCCAAATATTTCTCATAGCGAGGTTTTAGCTTTAATTGGGTTTGGTTGGGTCAATTAAGAGATTTTGTTGTTTAGAAGAGGTGGAGGGACATGGTATGGGAGAGTGGTTGAATGGAGTGAAAACCACTCGGTTTTGGAGTTTCGGTGGGGAAGAGAGGAGCTCTGATGCATCCGGTTTTTGAGCGTATTCTTGGTTTTGACTTTCTTTGACCGTAGCTATTAATAACAAAGGGTCCAAAATGGTTGTGGTGGGGTCGAATGAGTTGTGACACAGGGGTCAAGGGCAAAGGTCAAGGCGGTTGGGTTTGGGCTTGTATTTGGATTGGTTTGGGCCTTAGATATATGTTGATCCGTTTGGTTTAAGTAATAAACAAGGACCAATTTTGCAAATTTGCCAAACTTCAAGGATCGAAAGTGATCATTTCAAACTTCTCACAAGGACCAATTTTGACAAACATTGATAAAACAAGGACCCTTTTGCATAAAATCCATTTTTAAAGGTCTAAGGACTAATTTTGCAATTTTCCAAAGTTTGAGGACCTTTTCTTGCCAATTGACCAAAATTCATTCAAGGATCATTTTAACAACTTAGAATACTTGAGGGACCTTTAATGATGAATTTCCACATTTTTGAATTTCAGGACTAGATTTGACAACTTTTAAAACTTGGGGACTAAAGCGCCAATTTTGCAAACTTGATGCATTTTTCATCCGATTTTGATATTTTGCATTTAAAACACATAAAACAACGATTTGTGATAATTTGATCATTTTGATGTGTTTCGAGTGTTTTCGGATGATTTTGCGGTTTAGATTATACAAAATGATGAGTATTTAGACACTCATCAATCCCCACATGAGATATTGCTAGTCCCTAGCAATGATTTGAAAAACCTTGATGGATTTGAAAACTCTTTACCAAAAGCCATCACTTACGGAGTAGCCAATTGTTTTGATTCAAGTAAGAACCTCGGTACAACGATAACCGGATGATTTATTGGCAAATCATAAACCATATAACGGTTTGATGTGTCTTTACGGTGCCGTACCCTCCTCGGACTAGCCAACTCTTAGATAAATTATCGAATTATCTTTGGTGAGATGAATACCAATTATGGATTTTCCATCGCCTTTACCACAAGCCATAACCTTGCGGGCTAGCCAACTCATTATGTTTTGAGGATGATGGGGAGTTGAGGAACCATACAATTTTGGGCAAATTGCAAGCCATATAAACGGATTTGAGAATCTTTACCAAGAGCCGTTTGCTCTGGATTAGCTAATCCTTTTGTCTTGCAGACAAAGGCGGATCGATAACCAAATGAGAAAGTGTAGAACACTTACTCCAAAAAATTTTGGCCAAAACGGGAATTGGGTGGATAATATATGAAATTCGTGAGAATTCCCCACACTTAGAAATGAATATTGCCCTCAATATTCAAAGTACAACGGTTATGCGAAACAAAAAACGTTAAAGGGAAATATTACGGCCATTATTTAGAAGAAGATTTTTTTTTTTTTTTTTTTTTTTTTGAAAGAATGAGAATATACAACAGTGGGAAACTCCCCACACTAGGGTTAATAGAAAGGGGTAAGAAGACAAATATGGGTGAAAACCCATATAGTGCGTAATGTTTTTGATTACCGAGTCACTAGCTTGACTCGATCCCGCATTCATTGGTTCATGGGGAATGTTTGTAAATCCGGACAACCACGGGGAATGTCCTCTCCAAGTAATGCTTAACTCGATGACCATTCACTTGAAAATTAGGACCATCGAGTTGAGATAACTCAACGGTACCATAAGGATAAACCTTAGCAATAGTGAATGGACGGACCAACGGGACTTGAGCTTTCAGAAAATCTTCAATACTGGAATTGAAAAGAAGGACTCGATCACCAACGTTGAAAACGCGGTTCTTGATCTTGGAGTCATGAATCTTCTTTGTCTTTTGCTTGTAGATCAAAGAGTTCTCATAAGCTTGATCACGAGTTCATTTAGTTCATTCATTTGAACTTTCGTGATCACCGGTATCAGATATCGAAGTTTGCATGTTTTAAGGCCCGGTATGCCTTGTGCTCTAACTCAATCGGAAGATGACATGCCTTTCCGTACACTAGCTTGTATGGAGTACACCCATAGGTGGTTTGTAAGGTGTCACGGAAGGCCCAGTGCGTCATCAAGCTTATCCCACCGGGATGCACGATTTTCGCCTCCGTCCTTTCAAGGATTCTTTTAATACCACGGTTTGAGACTTCCACCGCCCACTTGTTTGGGGTGGTATGCGATAGAGACGATGGGTAACACCATATTTTGCATGACTCTTTCAAATTGGTCATTACTGAAATGTGTACCACGATCATCGATTATCGCTCTCGAGTTCCAAACACAGCAAACAGAGATTTCAAAACTTCACAACTACTCGGGCATCATTGGTGGGTAAAGCTTTTGCTTCAACCCATTTTGACAGATAGTCAATGACCACGAGTATGTACTTGTTACCACGAGAAGATGGAAATGGCCCCATAAAATCAATACCCCATATGTCAATTATCTCACAAACTTGAATGGCATTTGTGGCATTTCATTCCTTTGAGATATATTACCATGACGACGACAAGCGTCATGAGCTTTGACATAATCGTGGGCATCCTTATAGATTGTGGGCCAATAGAACCCGGAATCAAACACCTTTTGGCGGTGTAGTTTGGACTATGATGGCCCCGGTGGGTCCAAAGCATGGCAAGTCGTGAGAATGTCAATAGCTTCGTCCATAAACACACCGTCGGATGACTTGATCCGACATTTTGAACAAGAAAGGGTCGTCCCGAAATAATGTTTAACATCTTTGAAGAATTTGTTCTTCTGCTGGTCGACATCCTTTCACAATGAAGTTACCCGCATGGTAATTTGCAAAGTCAAGAAACCATGGGGTGGTAGAATTTCCACGAAAAGAAACCGCATTGAGTGTCTCGAGAGGAAATGTTTCATTTATTTCCTTTTTCTCGAAGACATCTTGGTGAGGGCTTTCTAATGCAGACAGATGATCACCGCTAGATTCTCGGCTCCTTTTTATCACGTATAATGATATCAAATTCTTGGAGGAGGAGAATCCAACGGTAATCTCGGCTTTGCATCTTGTTTTGCAAAGAGATATTTAAGAGCCGAGTGATCCGTATACACTACGCATTTGGTCAAGATAAGGTACGGTCGAAACTTCTCAAAAGCATACACCACGGCTAATAGCTCTTTTTCCTGTTGTGGTGTAATGAGTTTGAGCTTGATCATAGTTTTGCTTGCGTGGTGAATAGGTGAAGTGCTTATTTCTTCGTTGCCCTAGGACTGCACCGATAGCAAAATCACTTGCATCGCACATGAGCTCAAAAGGCAAGTCCCGGTCGGGAGCAACGAGAATGGGTGCTTCATGGCTTTTTCTTCAATGTTTCAAAAGCTACGATGCACTCGGGTGAGAAGATAAAAGGAGCATCCTTTTCAAGAAGATGGGTCATAGGTAGGCGATTTTGGAAAATCTTGTATGAATCTCGATAGAAACCGGCATGACCTAAAAACTCCTAATACCCTTGACGGTAGTAGGATGAGGCAACTTAGCAATGACATCAACTTTTGCTCTATCTACCTCAATCCGTTCTTTGAAATCTTATGGCCAAGGACAATGCCTTCTTTGACCATAAGCGACTTTTCTCCCGGTTTAGACAAAGATTGGTGTCTTCACACCTTTGAAGCATTTTATCTAGATGGGAGAGACATGATTGAAAAGAATTCCCAATGACCGAGAAGTCATCCATAAACACTTCCATTGTTTCCCGATCATGTCGTGGAATATGGCTATCATACATCGTTGGAGCGTGCGGGAGCATTACATAAGCCAAAAGGCATACGTTTGTAGGCAAAAGTCCCGTATGGGCAAGTGAATGTGGTCTTCTCTTGATCCTGCGGATCAATAGGGATCTCAAGTAACCCGAGAAACCATCAAGGAAGCAATAGTACTCATTCCCCGCTAATCTCTCAAGCATCGGTCCATGAAGGGTAGAGGAAAATGGTCTTTACGGGTGGCGTCATTCAATTTACGATAGTCAATGCAAACACGCCATCCCGTAACCAATCGAGTTGGAATTAACTCGTTATCTTCATTTGTGATAACATAATGCCACCCTTTTTCGGGACACAATGAATTGGGTGACCCAAGGACTGCTCGAGATCGGGTAAATCAATCCGCATCAAGAAGTTTGATAACCTCTTGTTTGATAACATCATGGATTTTTGGATTCACTGCGTCTCGATGTTGAGCTATGGTTTGAAGTCATCCTCCATCAAGATTTTATGAGTACAAAACTCGTGGTTTATACCTTTGATGTCGGAGAGTTTCCAAGCAATTGCTTGCTTGTGTGACTTCAAGATTTTAATGAGAGCGACTTTTTCATCTTTACTCAAATCTCGAGCAATAATGACGGGTAATTTATCATCACCCTCAAGAAATGCATACTCGAGATGAGGAGGTAAGTCCTAGCTCAACCTCGGAAATTCTTCGCTTTCTCAACCGATTTGATTTCCTTGTTATGAAGTTTGATGGGAGGAGAGGAGAAGTATCCAAATTTGACACTTTCTTAAGAAGAATATCTCCTCAGTTAATCTCATTTTGATTAATCTCATCGAATTGAATCACTAGGATGAGGGTTGATGATGGATCATCATTGAGCGACTTCTCAATAAGAGTATGTCCCCTCAATATCAATCGGAGCGTGATCAATTTCCCAGTGCAGTAATCACTAGCCAAATATGCTTCAATCTCATCTAAGATGAAGTCGCTTCCCTCAAACGGAGTGATAGAAGGAGTAAATTGGCTATGATAGGTCGAGAAGATGTGGTGGAATCCCACTCACGTAATTATGAGAATAACCAAGAACTTCTTGAGAGTACTCGTCGGAAGCAACATCAATGATATCTATTCGGTTAACCGATTGTAATCATAATTTATGGAGTATCTCAAGTTTGGTCAAGATTGAAGGTGACGACTTCATTACCAACACGCAATGTGATTTCACGCTCAAATACATCTATGAGAGCACGGCCCGTTCTCGTGAATCCTCGACCAACAATGAGAGGAACCCGATGATCGCATCAAAATCAACAACCACGTCGTCACCGAAATGGAACTTTCCTACTTTCAAATCGTCCTCAAAGAATGCCAAGAGGACGGGATATAGAACGATCGACAAGCTCGAGAGTCATGCATGTAGGAGTGAGTTCCAAGAAGAAAGTTTCTTCCACACTAAATATGGCATAAGATTAATGCTTGCACCAAGATCTCGCTAGGCAAAGCATTCAACCATTCCCGGAATACACAAGGTAAGAGAAATTTCCCAGGATCTCCAAGCTTTTCTCGAAGCTTTTTCGAATAATCACGAGGCGGTTCTCGTTAAGAGGAGTCTTAGCCATTTCAAACGACTTTTCCTTATTGCTTAACATGTGTTTGAGAGTCGATGCAAACTTGGGCATCGGCATGATAGCATCCATAAGCTTATGTCAAATGTAACTCTTGGAAAATTTGGAAAAATTTATCCATTTGATGACTAGCTTTTTCGCGAGCTTTTGCTCATTCAAACGTGATGGGTAAGGAATAGAAGATTTGGATTCTGTTTCTCAATAGGAGCTATAGGAGGTTCAAAACAACTCTGGATTAGATCGGGATTCTGGACAACTTGAGGTTGGACTACAGAAGGTAGGACGTGTCGATGCCGTGGGCTTGAATTATGCACTTTGTCCGTTGTATCCTTGGTAACTTGACTCATTGGCACCGGTGGAGGAGGCATTGGAGTCGTGGGTCCATTATGTGTCCTCGGTTCCTTTGTCCACTACCTTAGGAAGAGAAGAAGAAGAAGAGGTAGTAGGAATAGCGGGTCCGGTGTATGAAACACCACTTGGGTTGTGATCGCCTTGGCATCGCCCCTCGGGTTAGCGATCGTGTTGCTCGGTAAAGTACACGAGCCCGGGGTCGATCATTTAAAGACTTCTTCGGATCGACAATCGGTGACCAACAACTTTGCTTCATTTCATCTTGGGATTTCATGAACTGCTTCAAGAACTCATCGATGATGGTTGATGAGTGTCTAAATACTCATCATTTTATACCATTTAAACGCAAAATCATCGAAAACACTCGAAACACATCAAAATGATCAAAATATCACAAATCGGTGTTTTATGTGTTTTAAATGCAAAATATCAAAATCGGATGAAAACGTATCAAATTTACAAAATTGCGGTTTAGTCCCCAGTTTCTAAAATTGTCAAAAATAGTCCACGAGTCAAAATTTCAAAAGAAAAGTCATCAAAGGTCCTTTTTAAATCATAACTTGTCAAATTTAGTCCTTTGGTGAAAAATATCAAAAGTTTGAGAAAATTACAAAATGGTCCTTCAAGTTTCAAAGTTGGCGAATTGGTCCTCGAAAATGTGAAAATGGCAATTTTGGTCCTCGTACTTTTATGATTGTCATTTCAGCCCTTGTATCAACTTTGAAGTATTGGCGATAAGGTCCTTGCATTTTCGATTTGGCACAATAAGTCCCTAAGATATTAAACCCTTTTAACTCAATTTGGACCTTTCATCAATTTGGACCCACGCCACTTGAATTGTGAACCCTTGGATTATTAGCCCGCCGGTCAACAAGTCAAACTAATACCCTTTTGGCGCCATCCTTCTCCTCCCCACTTTCTCGCAATCCCTGCTACACTCCAACCCACCATCACCTTATCCTTCACCTTTGTCTCCCGCTCCACACAACTCCAACACATTAATTACACCCTCCCTTACACTCAACCAATCCAACTGTCAAAATTCATTTTTTCCCGCCAAAATGAATTAATGGTCAAGATGAGCTTCCAGTGATCCAATGGTCTTAAATCTAAGTGGGAAATAATCAGAGACATGTGGAGAGAAGTTGGGAGTATAAAAGAGAAGAAAGAGAAGCTTGGAGGGGAGTAGTTAATTTAGGAGTAGTGTAATTTTATCTTTTGAATGTCGTTTTAAGTCTTTGTAGTTTTCCAGTGCAAATTTAAGATTTCAAATGTTTTGTAATTAAATTTCAGTGTGTTTTGAACTCATTCTCAATATCAATTTCAGTTTGTATTTAGAAATTCAGTTTATGTATCATTTCGTTAAAATCTCAATAAGCTCAAATGTGTTTTTAAGTAATTTTAAAGCTTGAAAAGAGCTCATATAAGCTCTTATAAAGCTTTTATAAACTTTAGGAACCTTTAAACTCGCTTTATATTCAAAACTCAAAATTCACAAAAATACTTAAAAATAGCTTGAAAATCAAAAATCAATGGAATGATGATGAATCTTTGAAGCGGGATGGTAATTTGGATTGATTGTTGGTTTAGAGCTTATTGGTAAGCTATAGGTTGAGTTTGTACACCTCAGTTCTCAGTTGAGCTTGGAAACCATTTGTAAGGCCTTTTGATCCATTTTGTCACTTCACTTTGTTTGAGTGTTCAAAAGTTTAAATCTCGTGATTTTATATTCATTAGTTGTAGTTTAGTATAATCAAGCCATTAAACCGCTTACTTGCTCTTTTAATGTGTAGTTTATAAAATTTTTTTTGTATGATTAAAATAGAATAGTTGCCATATTTGAGTTTCATGTTATTAGCTTGTTGTTTCTTGGTCATTTAGTCTTATTTTATGATGATATAAAGTCGTAATCCTTAGCATGGTCCAAATCGATATTTTACTTGGAAAAATACCAAAGCGCCTCTAAAGGTGTGTTTGGCATAGGCGATTAATCTGTCTTAGAGGAGTTTGTAATGGTTAATACCTGTTTGGTCATTCTTGTTTAGTCATAATATACTCATTTGAGTCCTCATCTTGTGCCTGCACAGGCTATAAGTCAAGTCCCACATCAAATCTGTCCTAGAGGCTAACTGTTGTGGTTTTTGATTTCCAAAAGCTTGTTTTGTGTGTAAAAAACATAGGGATAGATTGTAGTAGTTTCCTTTCATCATATTACTTCATTTCCAATCTTTAAATCCAGATCAAACTTCAATTTGGTCAAACTTTTTAGTTTTGTTAAAAAGTCAAAAGAGTTTCAAAATCAGTTTTTGTGCAGAACTTGCAGGGCCTGCACAGTGTTTATTATTTACAAGTAGAAGCTCAAATTTGGTTTACAAACTCTTTGCTAGGTGGGCTTAAGTCTCACATTTCTGGTTTTCTGTTTGAAGCTTCTGATTAGCTTTTAGAATAGCTTAAACTAGGGTTCCTGTTTCACTGTCTGCTTGCATCAATGATCTAGTCCCAACAGCTAAGTTTTGCGACCAAAGTCTGAGGCTCACTTTGGCTCATCATGGTCTGGTAATTGGTAATTAAACTCTCAACCAGGTCTTCTCCATGTTCCAGTTGGTGTTTTGTAGTTGTAGCTTATTTTGAGTGCTTAATTTTCAGCTCAAAGTGGAAGCCCCTTTCACTGTTTTCTGCCAAAATCTCAGTTACTCAAATCTTTGCATCTAGCTAGCCAGAGGTTATTGCTTGTTAAAACTAGTTCCATTTCTGTTATTATAGCTTATTAGAGCTTCTGTTTTGGTTTGGTAGCTTTTGGACTTCATTTGCTTATTGATTAGAGCTTATTCATAAGCTCATATCTCATCAATTCCTTGTTCCTCCATTTAACCCCTTGTTTTTCTATTTTTCATAGTTTCTATATATTATTTTAGAGTTTTCCTTAAATTTTCAGATTTTTCTAAGGTGTTTAGCTATTTTTCTTTATTTAATTTAGTTTTTAAGTCTTTTTAATTAGCTTTAAATATAAAAAATTAAGAAAAGGTTCTAAAAATAATTTTCATTTTTCTTAAGTTTAGATAAATGTAAAAAGCTTAAAAGTATTTTCCCTATTTTTCTCCTTTTATTTGGTATTTTTAATAATTTAAATTAGTTTTAAATAGTTTTAAATTAATAATAAATATATAAAAGTCTAAAAATATATTTTCTGTTTTAAAATTAGTTTTATCATATTTTAGATTTTCTAAGTCTTAATCTTATTTTTCTAGTCTTATTTCATATTTTCTTTTATTTTAGAGTATTATTAAATAGTTTAAAATAGTTTTTAATTAATAATAATTAGAATAATAGTGTTAAAAATTAATTTTCTTTTTCTATAAATTTTCTTTTATCATTAGGTTTGTAAAATGTATTTTCATATTTTTAGGATTTATATTGTGTAAGTTTCACTTTTTATTTTGTGCGTTTGCGTTATTTTTATTTAAACGTAAGTTTTAAGTTTTTAAGTTTTAAACGTTCATCACTTTAAAAATAGTGATAGCGTTTATTTAATAGATTTTAACTTTTTAATTCTCTTAATTTGCATTTAAGTCGCTTTATTTTATAAACTTTCTCAGTAGTGTAATTATTCAATCAATCCTTTTTGATCGCTATCATTAGTGATCATTCTATCGTCTGAATCAGTGTTGTACACACCATTGAGTCTCCGTGGGACATAACGACCGGAATCCCTCAGATTCTCGATCTTCATTGTATTGTGTCCGAGCGGTTTAAGTCTGTTTAGACTTGACTGCTTTCTTGTGAGATCAAAATTTTAGGCGCCATTGCGGGAGGCTTTAGCGTGTGTTTAGCCATTTTCGCACCCATTCTTGCACATATCCCATCATTTGTAAAAGTTTTTGTAAAGTTTTCAAAATCCAAAAGTTCATTAACACTTTTCCTAAAGTGTTAAAAGCATAAAATATTTCCATTCTTTGTTTTTATAGCTTTGTTTTCAAAAAATCAAAAAAAAATCCATCTTTATCCTCTAACTGCTTAATTCTACATTTCTCTATCCTCAAAACCTGTTTAATTCCCCATTCCTTATCCTCTATAACGTTTAATTCTTCATCTCTTATCCTCTTATCCGTTTAATTCTCTATGTCATGGTATTTGACATGTTCACAGTGTGGAGGTCCATTTAACGGTGGAAATTGTCGGCGATGTACCAATGTGGGTTTCGGAGACAAATTTGTCGGTAATCCGATCCCATTTCAAATGAAACACCGATTTTCCTACCTACCTCCACATTAATACGAATCCTACTCATGCGAGTATTGTGGAATGATTCTCATTACGGTTTTGATTGTCCACCAGGTTCCGCTTGTCTATGAGCCGAACCATGTTACAATCGAACTTTGGTGAAAGTTATTCTCCCAATTATCTCTGTTGTGAGAATTGTGGGGGTCCTCATGCGACTTTTGAATGTCAACCGATGAATCAAAATTTTCAAAATTCCAATTCTCCGGTTTGACAATTTCCAACCCCACAAGATTCCATCACCATCGACTTCCGAGCCTTCACAAAGATCTCAATGATTACGAGGGTGTTATCTTCCTCAAAGTTCAAGAAATCGCATTCGAAAGAAGCTACAAATGAAAAGAATGTTGTGTAAGCTTCAGCAGATGAATATAAGAATCAAATATGATGACGATGATGATGAGGATAGTATTCAAATGAGGGAATACTATGATTGTGACGAGGAGAGTGTTACTCAATTGAACGATATCATTTCTCAACTCCCTCAGTCTATTGCTATCACACCTATCTTACCTATTATTGCTTCCAAAGACTCTCTCATAATGGGGGATGAGCCTCTTAGCACTATTCCAGAAATGGAATCGTCTAGTGTTGAGGACCTTATCCCGATCCCAAGTGAGTCTGAGGGAATTCTTGACAAAGAGTGTGATGTGTTTTCTCCTCTACAAATGATCTTGTTGAGACTTTCTCGATTTTGACGATGATTATAGTGATGCCGATTCTTTGTATTCTAAAGACATAGAATTTATTGATGCATCACTTCCACTTTCCGAGATCGTCAACTTAGAAGAGGATGTTGACCATGTTGTTTCCACAACAATTCATCGACTATCACTAATCCCTTATTCGAATTCGATTACGAATTTACTCTAAATTCAGTTAATCCAATCTTTGATAGTGATGAGTCGACACGGAGACTATAATGGACGAGGTGCATATTTATAGCCCACAGTACCGCACATGTCCCACCTCCATATTCTCTTCATGAGGAGTTCGCGGTGAACTCACTCATATCATATCTCCTCCGGAGTATGATTGTTTGGATGGCAAAGATCATGATCGGGAGAGAATCTCAATTTGCATAGTTATGACAAATCTTCCCACCCTCCCCACCGAGATGCCTTCCAACCCAAAGAGCTCTACCAATAAAATCCAAATAAGTGCAATCAGCACTTAATCCCGAGGAAGAAGATCTATTCATGATTGTTATCATGATTCTCCTTCTTTCTTCACCTACCCGGTGACTTCCTCTCTTCTTCACTCCTTTGGGAGTGAGGACACTATCTTTGACCCCGGCATTTTCATGTACCATCGTGAGCCGGGTGCATCTCTTTCTCTCTATATCTCGTCGGTGTGGAACTTTCACGTGCTTCAATGTTTGTTCAAACATCTTGAATGAAAGTCCATGGAGATTGTTTCTTCCACTTTGCTTCCCATGAACCAATGAATGCGGGTCGAGTCAAGCTAGCGACTCGAAATCAAAACATTAGCACGCACCATATGGGTTTTCACCCATAATTCGCCTTCTTAACCCCTTTCTACCACCCAAGTGTGGGGAGTTTTCCACACGTGTTGTATATTCTCATTCTTTCTAAAAAAAAAAAAAAAAAAAAATCTTCTAAATAATGGCCGTAGTATTTCCCTTTTCGTTCTTTGTTTCGGCATAACCGCGGTACATTGAATATTGAGGCAATATTCATTTCTAAGTGTGGGGAATTCTCACTAATTTCATATATTATCTACCCATTCCCCGTTTTGGCCAAAATTTTTTTTGGAGTAAGTGTTTACACTTTCTCATTTGGTTATCGATCCGCCATGTTTGATAAACTAAAGGATTGGCTAATCCAGAGCAAGCGGCTCTTGGTAAAGATTTCTCAAATCCGTTTATATGGCTTGCAATTTGCCCAAAATTGTATGGTTCTCAACTCACCATATCCTAAAAAGTGAAGAGTTGGCTAGCCCGCAAGGTTATGGCTTGTGGTAAAGGCGATGGAAAAACCATAATTGGTAATCACTCACCAAAGATAATGTTGATAATTTATCTAAGAGTTGGCTAGTCCGAGGAAAGGTGCGGCTTCGGTAAAGACAAAACCAAATCCGTTGAAAGTGGTGGTTTGCTCAAAATCACATGGTTATCGGTGTACCATGGTTCTTACTTGAACTCAAACATTTGGCTACTCCGAAGTAATGGCTTTTGGTAAAGAGATTAAAATCCATTATGTTTTCTCAAATCATTGCTAGGGACTAGCAATATCTCGATGTGGGGATTGATGAGTGTCTAAATACTCATCATTTTATACCATTTAAAGCGCAAAATCATCGAAAACACTCGAAACACATCAAAATGATCAAAATATCACAAATCGTTGTTTTATGTGTTTTAAATGCAAAATATCAAAATCGGATGAAAAACGATCAAATTTACAAAATTGCGCTTTAGTCCCCAAGTTTCTAAAATTGTCAAAAATAGTCCCGAGTCAAAATTTCAAAAGAAAAGTCATCAAAGGTCCTTTTAAATCATAACTTGTCAAATTTAGTCCTTTGGTGAAAAATATCAAAAGTTTGAGAAAATTACAAAATGGTCCTTCAAGTTTCAAAGTTGGCGAAATTGGTCCTCGGAAAATGTGAAATGGCAATTTTGGTCCTCAGACTTTTTATGATTGTCATTTTCAGCCCTTGTATCAACTTTGAAGTATTGGCGAGATAAGGTCCTTGCATTTTCATTTGGCACAATAAGTCCCTAAGATATTAAACCTTTTAACTCAATTTGGACCTTTCATCAATTTGGACCCCATCACTTGAATTGTAAACCCTTGGATTATTAGCCTGCCAATCAACAAGTCAAACTAATACCCTTTTGGCGCCATCCTTCTCCTCCCCCACTTTCTCTGCAATCCCCTGCTACACTCCAACCCACCATCACCTTATCCCTTCACCTGTCTCCCCCCACCTCCACACAACTCCAAACACATTAATTACACCCTCCCCTTACACTCAACCAATCCAACTGTCAAAATTCATTTTTTCCCGCCAAAATGAATTAATGGTCAAGATGAGCTTCCAGTGATCCAATGGTCTTAAATCTAAGTGGGAAATAATCAGAGACATGTGGAGAGAAGTTGGGAGTATAAAAGAGAAGAAAGAGAAGCTTGGAGGGGAGTAGTTAATTTAGGAGTAGTGTAATTTTATCTTTTGAATGTCGTTTTAAGTCTTTGTAGTTTTCCAGTGCAAATTTAAGATTTCAAATGTTTTGTAATTAAATTTCAGTGTGTTTTGAACTCATTCTCAATATCAATTTCAGTTTGTATTTAGAAATTCAGTTTATGTATCATTTCGTTAAAAATCTCAATAAGCTCAAATGTGTTTTTAAGTAATTTTTAAAGCTTGAAAAGAGCTCATATAAGCTCTTATAAAGCTTTTATAAGCTTTAGGAACCTTTAAACTCAGTTTATATTCAAAACTCAAAAATTCACAAAAATACTTAAAAAATAGCTTGAAAATCAAAAATCAATGGGAATGATGATGAATGCTGAAGCAGGATGGTAATTTGGATTGATTGTTGGTTTAGAGCTTATTGGTAAGCTATAGGTTGAGTTTGTACACCTCGGTTCTCGATTGAGCTTGGAAACCATTTGTAAGGCCTTTTGATCCATTTGTCACTTCACCGTTTGAGTGTTCAAAAGTTTAAATCTCGTGATTTTATATTCATTAGTTGTAGTTTAGTATAATCAAGCCATTAAACCGCCACTTGCTCTTTTTAATGTGTAGTTTATAAATTTTTTTTGTAATGATTAAAATAGAATAGTTGCCATATTTGAGTTTCATGTTATTAGCACTGTTGTTTCTTGGTCATTTAGTCTTATTTTATGATGATATAAAGTCTGTAATCCTTAGCATGGTCCAAATCAGTATTTTACTTGGAAAAATACCAAAACTGCCTCCTAAAGGTGTGTTTGGCATAGCTGATTAATCTGTCTTAGAGGAGTTTGTAATGGTTAATACCTGTTTGGTCATTCTTGTTTAGTCATAATATACTCATTTGAGTCCTCATCTTGTGCCTGCACAGGCTATAAGTCAAGTCCCACATCAAATCTGTCCTAGAGGCTAACTGTTGTGGTTTTTGATTTCCAAAAGCTTGTTTTGTGTGTAAAAAACATAGGGATAGATTGTAGTAGTTTCCTTTCATCATATTACTTCATTTCCAATCTTTAAATCCATATCAAACTTCAATTTGGTCAAACTTTTTAGTTTTGTTAAAAAGTCAAAAGAGTTTCAAAATCGCTTTTGTGCGAGAACTTGCGGAGGCCTGCACAAAGTTTATTATTTACAAGTAGAAGCTCAAATTTGGTTTACAAACTCTTTGCTAGGTGGGCTTAAGTCTCACATTTCTGGTTTCTGTTTGAAGCTTCGATTAGCTTTTAGAATAGCTTAAACTAGGGTTCTGTTTCACCGCATCTGCTGCATCGCCAGATCTAGTCCCACAGCTAAGTTTTGCGACCGGTGTCTGTGGCTCACTTTGGCTCATCATGGTCTGTAATTGGTAATTAAACTCTCAACCGGTCTTCTCCATGTTCCAGTTGGTGTTTTGTAGTTGTAGCTTATTTTGAGTGCTTAATTTTCATTTCAAAGTGGAAGCCCTTTCACTGCATTTTACGCCAAAATCTCGATTACTCAAATCTTTGCATCTAGCTAGCCAGAGGTTATTGCTTGTTAAAACTAGTTCCATTTCTGTTATTATAGCTTATTAGAGCTTACATTTTGGTTTGGTAGCTTTTGGACTTCATTTGCTTATTGATTGAGCTTATTCATAAGCTCATATCTCATCAATTCCTTGTTCCTCCATTTAACCCTTGTTTTTCTATTTTTCATAGTTTCTATATATTATTTTAGAGTTTTCCTTAAATTTTCAGATTTTTATAAGGTGTTTAGCTATTTTCTTTATTTAATTTAGTTTTAAGTCTTTTAATTAGCTTTAAATATAAAAATTAAGAAAAGGTTCTAAAAATAATTTTTCATTTTCTTAAGTTTAGATAAATGTAAAAGCTTAAAAAGTATTTTCCTATTTTTCTCCTTTTATTTGGTATTTTTAATAATTTAAATTAGTTTTAAATAGTTTTAAATTAATAATAAATATATAAAAAGTCTAAAAAATATATTTTCTGTTTTAAAATTAGTTTTATCATATTTTAGATTTTTCTAAGTCTTAATCTTATTTTTCTAGTCTTATTTCATATTTTCTTTTATTTTAGAGTATTATTAAATAGTTTAAAATAGTTTTTAATTAATAATAATTAGAATAATAGTGTTAAAAATTAATTTTCTTTTTCTATAAATTTTCTTTTATCATTAGGTTTGTAAAAATGTATTTTTCATATTTTTAGGATTTATATTGTGTAAGTTTCACTTTTTATTTTGTACGTTTGCGTTATTTTTATTTAAACGTAAGTTTTAAGTTTTTAAGTTTTAAACGTTCATCACTTTAAAAATAGTGATAGCGTTTATTTAATAGATTTTAACTTTTTAATTCTCTTAATTTGCATTTAAGTCGCTTTATTTTATAAACTTTCTCAGTAGTGTAATTATTCAATCAATCCTTTTGATCGCTATCATTAGTGATCATTCTATCGTCTGAATCGGTGTTGTACACCATTGAGTCTCCGTGGGACATAACGACCCGGAATCCCTGTATTCTCGATCTTCATTGTATTTGTGTACGGCGGTTTAAGTCTGTTTAGACTTGACTGCTTGTGCAGATCAATGGTACCGAGGAGTAATGACGGGAGGAGCGGAGGGACAATTTGAGGTCGTATGTTTTGATTATGACCAAAATTCCCTTGATTAGGATTCATATTCCCATGAAATTGATTCCTCGATTGAAATTGTTTTGATGAGGGTTTCCTGATGTTGGAAACCTTGATTGGGTCCAGATAGAAATTACCTTGGTTTTGATAACCTTGGTTCATTCTTGGTTGGTTCTCGATTCGGTTGTGATTTTGGTTAAACCGGGTGGTGCTTGATTAGTGTTAGCACGGTAGTGTGGTTCATTTGAGGACGGTATTGATTACCTCCTTGCTGTGAACTACCGGCCAAAGCATTGGCCTCAAAAGGACTACCATCGGTGGCGATACAATTGTAGTAAGCATGAGGACCACCACAAGTGACACAACTCTCAACTTTCTTCACTTCAAGATGTGTTGGTGGTCGAGTGAAGGAAACTTTCTTCCGTTAGCAAGAACCAAAGCTTCGAACAATGTCTCGTGAGTTTATCAATCTTAGCATCGGTGCTAGATGTACTCATGGGGATGAATAAGAAGAAGGTCCAAGATTAGACCGATATGTCTTAGCTCGAAAGGACGGACACGAGATTTGTTCTCAATGATCCGCAAGGCCTCTTTGGTGGTCTTGCTCAGAAATTACCTCCGGAGGCATTCAAAGAGTCTTGATTGGTCGATTGAGACCATTGTAGAAAGTATCCATTTGCATTAAGTCGGTAAAACCGTGATGCGGACACTTGAAGCAACTCTTTGTAACGATCCCATGCCTCCCGAATGACTCATCAAATCTCCGAGAAAATTTCATTATCTCATTCTTAAGACTTGTGGTTCGGGATGGAGGATAGAACTCGTTAACAATTTGGTGACAAGATCTTCCCATGTCTCTATAGAACGAGGGGTTGTTTCTCGAGCAATTCCGGCTTGTCCTCTGAGAAAATGGGAACGAGAAGAAGCTTGATAGCTTCGGGACATTCTTGTATTTGATGGTAGATGCTATCTTGTTAAACCATCGAATGTGTGCATGAGGATCATCCCGCTCAAAACCATAGAATTGGCTTTGGGTTACTAGATTGAGCAACCCGGTTTGAGTTGAAAGTGTCGCCCACGATGGTCGGGACAACAATGGCATCTCCGTAACCCTCGATGGGTGCTTGGAGAAGCTCATTCATGGGTTTTTCTTCTACCATTTCGATAGGTGGTGGTGGTGGTAGACGTTCTCGACCACGGTGAAGGAGCCGAACGTCTCTACGCTCACGAGGAATGTTTCCAAGTTCGGAAAGTGGACTTGTAGAACTGGAAGAACGAAAGATGCACTATGTATAAAAACCAATTTTCAAAACAAATGAGGCAAAACACAAGTGAACTTAACCAATAATCACGGATGAAATGGCTTCTTTGAAAAAGGTACACCAAATCACAAGTGACACAAAGGCAAGTTTTAAATCGATGTTCGGAACTTATTAATGGTCGCACCCCAGCTTAGGTAGTGCACCGCCTTGATTTATGGTGGTTGATTTTATGTATATTTTAAGTACCACCGAAAAGACGTAGGTAAGATTTGTCTTGATGGGTTCAAAAAACTTTTGGACAATATTTTTGTTATCGTCCGCTTAACCAAATCGTATCTCTTCAAGAATCACCTTGAAAGAGAATACAAAATAGAAAACGTTCGATTGTTTTGTTGTTTTATATTTTTTGGAGTTTTAACACTTTAGGAAAAGTGTTAATGAACTTTTGGTTTTCTTATAACTTTACAAAAACTTTTACAAATGGTGGGTATGTGCAACAATGGATCCGAAAATGGCTAAACACACGCTAAAGCTTCCCGGCGGCGCTAAAATTTTGATTCGTAAACAGTCAAGTCTAAAAGACTTAAAACGACTTAAGCACAAATACAATAAAGATCGAGAATACGAGGATTCCGGTCGTTTAGTCCCAAGGAAACTCAATGGTGTGTTAAACAAACTCGGATGATAGAGTGATCACTAAGGATAGTGATCTCGTAAGGTTATGATTAGAAATTACACTACCGATTGATTTGGAATAGAATTGAGTATGATTTGGAAAGCACAACAATCGATGAGAAAAACGTAAACGTAAGTTTTAGAAACTACGATACGCACAAAATAAAAAGTGAAAACTAAGAAATAAAAGGCCTAAAATATAAAATGACATTTTGGAATCCTAAAATAAAAGAAAATTATTAGAAAAAGAAAATTATTTTAAAACTATTTAATTATCTATATTAACTAAAAGCGGGAACACATGCGCTCATGCCATGTGTCCCAAAGATTTATTGCTAAGTTTCTAACTTGGCAAAATGGCCCCTCGTGTTTAGGTGTCATTGCAAACTAAGTCCAAACATTAAATGTAAAGTTTCACAACTTGGCAAAACATTCCCCGAGGTTTAAGTATCGTTGCAAAGTAAGTCAGAACATTAAATGCAAAGTTTCACAACTTGGCAAAAACAGCCCCCAAGTTTAAGTGTCGCTACAAAATAAGTCCTTAGAAGCCAATCCACAGCATCGCGGGTTTCTACACTCGTTAATTACTATTAATTAAAACTATTTTAACTATTTAATAAATACTCTAAAATAAAAGAAAATAGGAAATAAGGCTAGAAAAATAAACTTATGACTTTGAAAATCTAAAATACTATAAAACTAATTTTAAAACTAAAAATATATTTTTCACACTTTTATCTAATTGTTACTAATTAATAACTATTTAAAATACACTTAAATACTAGAAAATAGAAAATAAACTTGGAAAATAAAATTTTAACTTTGAAAATCTAAAATATGATAAAACTAATTTTAAAACAGAAAATATATTTTTAGACTTTTTAATTATTTATTACTAATTAATTACTATTTTTAACTAATTAAAATTATAATAAATACTAAAAGATAGAGAAAATCAAACTTTTCTAAAAATCCTATATGATAATGAAACCTAAGAAAAGAGAAAACAAGTTTTGCTTATTAAAAGTTGAAAAGAAAATCAAAAGCTAAAAATCTTAAATAAACGCTATCACTATTTTTATATTGATGTTTTGTGATTTTTATTTTTGAAAACTACTTGTATACTAATAATATGAAACTTTAATAAAGACAAAAATTTACAAAACAAAATAAGCGATTTGATGGCTTATTAGCCCAACAAGGCTTATATAGCTTATTTGGGTGTAATAAGCTCAAACAAGCTTGATGAAGAAACAAAGGCTTAAAACAGATGCAAACAAGCTAGAGACGAAATGAGGCTAAAATATGCAAAGAAGCACACCGATAAGTTAATAATAAGCAATAAGCACTTTTGATTTAACAAAGAAATGGGACAATCTTTAAGCCCTTAGCGTTTCTAGCTAATAAGCTCAAAAGTGAAATCTTGAGCTTGACAACTCAAGAGGACCAGGTTGGCTTTCCAAAGAACTAGAGAACACAAGAATTGGAGCACTAATAAGCTCTATGAAAGCTTATCAATATGAGCTTAAAAACTGTGCACAGGGCAGTTATATGAAACAGGTATCCACAAAAAGCAGTTGAATAAGCACTTAAAAGACTGAGAAACCAAGAACTAGCATTTTTCTATTTTTATACACCAACCAAACTTTAATACCCCAAGAGATTATAAGCTGAATCTATTTAATAAACCCACAGTGAAATTCCCAAGTTTATTCAAAAACGACCCATTGAGAATTTGACTTTTTACAGAACTAAAAGTTGACCAAAATGGATTTTGATCGATCTAAAGTACTTAATATGTTATGTTAAGATGAACTAAGACCGATTTAAGCAAAATTATCAACTTTCTAACACAAAATGATGATCATAGATCATGAACGCCAACAATGGACTCACAAGATTAACTTAAAGCTTATTTTGACTTTTAAGCTTATAAGAACTAGTTTTCTTGACTAAATTGAGTTTATAGACACTAAAGTAACACAGCAAGTACAAACAATAACTCAAACACACTATATCACGCTTTGAACTAGCAAATCCAAACACCCTTATTGAAACTAATTTGATGATTTTTCAAAGCAACTCATAGATTTAAAACATGAACTTGATTCCAAATCTTTTATAATCACTTGTTAAGACTTATAAAGCTTTAAACAACCACCCTTACAACATAAAACTTAAAATGACCAAAATACGATTTTAATCACAAAATGGAATTTTTATAAAATACAAATTTGCAAGAACAAGCTACTAATTTAAAAGCTTAGATAAACTTAATTATGACTAATAAACACAAAGAAATGTAAATATTAGCTAATAAACCACTACAATAGTAAAATGCCAAATTTATCAAAAGCTTACAAATGCTTCCAATGCTTAAAACGAGAACCAAGATCAATGAGCACCCCTATAAGCTACCAATAAGCTACTAACCCAAGGCCATCCACTATATACCCTCTCGAAATTTGAACACTTCCATGGAACCCTTTTTATTTTTCAAGCATTTAATTGGTATTTTTGTGATTTTTCTATTTTGACTCTCAACCTAATTTTAAGATAACTAAAAGCTTCAATGAGCTTTCTAGGAGCTTAAGTGACTTATTCTAGTCCATACAAACAACTCGAAAACACCATTTGATTCAACATGAGATTTTGCATAAATATGAGAAATTGCATAAACCGAAATACACTTTGATACTTGAATTAAAGTTTCACGAGTCTTTATTATAATGAATAACTTGAAATACAAAGTTTTAAGCTTAAACATAAACCTAAATTGAAAATTAAACTAAATCGACATGAAAAATAAATATTACACTTATAGATCTTTTACAATGCAACTCTCTTTCTTTATAGACTTTCTTGCATCTCGATAACCTCTCGAATGTATCCCACAAACATTTAGCCATTGGATCTCTTAAATTAATCAAAACCATACATGTGTCTTTTGGCGCCAAATATTTCTCATAGCAGTTTTAGCTTTAATTGGGTTTGGTTGGGTCAATTAAGAGATTTTGTTGTTTAGAAGAGGTGGAGGGACATGGTATGGGAGAGTGGTTGAAATTGGAGTGAAAACCACTATGGTTTTGGAGTTTCGTGGGGAAGAGAGGAGCTACGGTGCATCCGGTTTTGAGCCAGATTCTTGGGTTTTGACTTTCTTTGACCGTAGCTATTAATAACAAAGGGTCCAAATGGTTGTGGCCGGGTCGAATGAGTTGTGACACAGGGGTCAAGGGCGATTGGGTTTGGGCTTGTATTTGGATTGATTTGGGCCTTAGATATATGTTGATCCGTTTGGTTTAAGTAATAAACAAGGACCAATTTTGCAAATTGCCAAACTTCAAGGACTGAAAGTGATCATTTCCAAACTTCTCACAAGGACCAATTTTGACAAACATTGATAAAACAAGGACCCTTTTGCATAAAATCCATTTTAAAGGTCTAAGGACTAATTTTGCAATTTTCCAAAGTTTGAGGACCTTTCGCCAATTGACCAAAAATTCATTCAAGGATCATTTTAACAACTTAGAATACTTGAGGGACCTTGAATGATGAATTTCCACATTTTTGAATTTCAGTGGACTAGATTTGACAACTTTTAAAACTTGGGGACTAAAGCGCCAATTTTGCAAACTTGATGCATTTTTCATCCGATTTTGATATTTTTGCATTTAAAACACATAAAACACTCGATTTGTGATAATTTGATCATTTTGATGTGTTTCGAGTGTTTTCGAGATGATTTTGCGCTTTAGATTATACAAAAATGATGAGTATTTAGACACTCATCGGTGAGTAGAGGGAAAAAATCGGTGGTGAATTTTGAAAGCGTATAGCTGAGTTCATTCCACTGTTCTCCGGATACCTTGTATTTGGGATCCGCTAGTACAACTAGAGGATCCGCCATCGTGGACAAAAAAGGTTTGTTTGGCATTATTTTTGTAGTAGGCTTATAAACAAGCTTACTAAAAATAGTTTGGAGGTATTAGATGAAGATTTTTTGGATGACGGGTTTTAATGAATCACATATCGAGGGTTCATATGTGACGATGGTGTTAGTTTGATTAATCAAAAGGAATACTATTCCGATGATAAATAAGAAAGAAGTGACGAAAGAGACTTCTAACGATGCTAGTAATTATTAAACAAAGATAACTATGAAATAAATGAAACTCATGTAACCTATCTAATGAAAAGTAAGACATACCTCTATGCTTCTTGGTTTGCCATAATACCAAAAATACTTCATGATATTTTAAAGTAATCCTTTGTACTTGGTGTACGTAAGTTGTGATTACTTTTTAGATCCTTCCTTGAATGTTGACTTCATTATTCTTTGAATAGAGATGAAGATTTTTGGAGAGATTCTAGCATGAAGATTTCTTGAAAAACAAAAATTGTTAGAATGATCTATCAATGTCCAACAAAATGATTTAAAAGAAAATACGACCAAAAAATCCTTCTTTTAGTTTTCAAACATACATCGATCATATCAAGTCTTTAAAGTACAACATACTTTAAGAAACTTGGTAACGAAGCTCGATGCCAATTGTGGAAAACTAGAAGGGGGTTAATTAGTTTACCAATTTAAAACTTCCTTTTAAATATTTAGATCGACTTATATCAATCTATTTGGTTGTTTATGTTGGACATTGATAGATAGATATATAAACGTGTAATGAAAGATAAAGAGTAGAAGCACATCACCACGACACAAGTTATTTATAGTGGTTCGCCACAAGGATACCTTCCTTGCCCTACTCCACTCCCGAGTCACCTACTCGAGAGTTCGTAAACACTACACCAACTCCTTATGGCGGAGAAGCCTTCACAACGCCGCTTAACCTTTTTCCGGTACAAAGCTAAATACCGAGTTCCTTCACACCAAGGCGAACCGAACCTAACACAACGTCGCTTACCCTTTATACTTGCTAGGCTAACCACCGAGTTCTTTCACACCAAGGAGAACTAATCCTATCACAACGTCGCCTACCCTTTATCGTGTACTAGGCTAAGCACCTAGTTCCATTACTATGGAGGAACTACTACCCTTCACAACACAACACCTAATATCAAGGAGATCCACCCTTGTTACAATACCATCAAAGATATCACCATCCTTGAAATAAACAAATACTTATATGTATAACGATGCACCTCATCGATTATACGACCTAGGCATTCTTCCCAAATGCGACTTGATTTGATTCTTCGGCATCCTTCACTAATGCCTTAGACACAACGCTGGCACCCTTCACTAATGCCTTCGCCTTGACACCTTTAGCATTCTTCACTAATGCTTTGACACGGATGTTGAGCACCTTTCACTAATGCTTTCATCTTGACACTTTCAAGATTCTTCACTATTGCCTTCAACCCAACATCTATGGAGAAAGTAAGAACTATCAACAAGAGAACCTTAGTTATCTTGATGATGACGAAGCATGGCAACTCATGGACTCGAGCTTGCTCGTCTTCAAAGTGGTGATCTTGCCTTTAAGAGGAACCTAGAAGATCACACAAAACAAAAGACAAACTACATAGATCACTTGGACATGAGGTTAGAGGGTTATAATACTTGGGAAGTATGTATGTAAAGTGGTGAATAGAAAGGAATAAATGGCTCTCTATTTATAGAGAAAATTTCATCTTGCTCCTCGAATCCCACGGATCCCTACCACAAAGGATCCGGCTAGCACAAAGCCGTGGATCCGTGGAACGCCCTCTTGCCCATGGGTATTTTTGGTTATGGGTCATGGGTCATGGGTTATGGGTTGATCCATGGGTTTCTTTCTAGATACAATGTATCTTAAGGATACAATGAACTTGGTTAAGTGGTATATATAAACCGTGGAAAACTAGAAGGGGGTTGAATAGTTTTACCAATTTAAAACTTCCTTTAAATATCTAGATCGACTTATGTCAATCTATTTAGTCGCTTATGTTGGACGTTGATAGATAGATAGATATATAAACGTGAAATGAAAGATAAAGAGTAAGAAGCACATCACCACGACACAAGTATTTATAGTGGTTTGGCTACAAGGACACCTTCCTTGCCCTACTCCACCCTCGAGTCACCTACTTGAGAGTTCAGAAACACTACACCAACTCCTTATGGCGGAGAAGCCTTCACAACGCCGCTTAACCTTTTCTCGGTACAAAGCTAAATACCGAGTTCCTTCACACCAAGGCGAACCACACCTAACACAACGCCGCCTACCCTTTATACTGCTAGGCTAACCACCGAGTTCTTTCACACCAAGGAGAACTAATCCTATCACAACGTCGCCTACCCTTTATTAGGTATTAGGCTAAGCACCTAGTTCCATTACTATGGAGGAACTACTACCCTTCACAACATAACACCTAATCTCAAGGAGATCTACCCTTGTTACAACACCATCAAGGATATCACCATCCTTCAAATAAACAAATACTTATATGTATAACGATGCACCTTATCGATTATACAACCTAGGCATTCTTCCTAAATGCCACTTGATTTGATTCTTAGGCATCCTTCACTAATGCCTTTGACACAACGCTTGGCACCTTTCACTAATGCCTTCGTCTTGACACCTTTAGCATTCTTCACTAATGCTTTGACACGAACGATAAGCACCTTTCACTAATGCCTTCGTCTTTACACTTTCGGCATCCTTCACTAATGCCTTCAACCCAACATCTATGGAGGAAGAAAGAACTATCAACAAGAGAACCTTAGTTGTCTTGATGATGACGAAGCATGGCAACTCATGGACTTGAGCTTGCTTGACTTCAAGAGTGGTGATCTCGCCTTTAAGAGGAACCTAGAGAATCACACAAAAACAAAAGACAAACTACATAGATCACTTGGATCTGAGGTTAGAGAGGTATAATACTTGGGAAGTATGTGTGTAAAGTGGTGAGTAGAAAGGAAGAAATGGCTCTCTATTTATAGAGGAAACTTTCATCGTTCCTGGATCCTGCGGATCCTCCCACAAGGGATCCAACTATCGTGAGCTAGGGATCCGTGGAATGCTCCTCTTTCCCATGGGTATTTTGGTTATGGGTCATGGGTTATGGGTTGATCCATGGGTCTTTAGCTAGATACAATGTATCTTTTGAGTGCTCACCAAGGGTTCAATGTATCTAGACATTGGGTATGGGTCAATACCATGGGTTATGGATATTATCCATATATGATATAAGCATGAATGCTCTAATCAATAGAGATTTGGGTAAGAGAGAGGCTCGGTGAAGGAGTGTAGTCCATGCTCTTGGAATGAAGGTTTAGACATTTTGCTAGAACTAGGTACGCTTGGTTTAGAGCTCGATGATCCCTTTTCTAACCTAAAAGGTTTAATGCTAATTCTTGCGTTCTCTTGGCAATTGTTGATTGGGTTTGTTGAGGTGGGATTCTAGCACTATTATCTCTTATGGGTGATGATTCGTGGATGGGAAATCCTAGTATTTGTGGGTTTAACCGACATGATTCGGTTGAGGAAATTTCGTGTACAACACGAGCAAGTTTCTTGGTGGTTCTTGGGTGGATGAGTTAGCACTAGGAGCTTTCCTCATGATGAAATGACTAAGGAAAAGGTTTCTAAATGCTGAGAATTATGTTGTGTTTGATGACTAAGGGATTCTAACAAGATGACTTATAAAGGGAAGGATTTGGCAAGTGCATTCAAGACTTAAGCCTCTAATATCCTTTGGAATGTGATGATTATCATGCACAAGAGTCAACTCGAGTTTGTACTGATCTAGGAACTCATTTAAGATGAGATGGAGTGTTTGAGTTAGAAAGATGAGTTGAAATGATTGTTTTAGCAAGATTTGACATAGACAAATATCCGGATCCCACTGCTCCTCCTCATAGGGATCCGTCTAGGCTAATCCTAAGGATCCGGCTCTCGTGACTATGAAAGAGTGGAAATGATGTTTCTAAGATCTAAGATCTATATTACTTTGAGTGTTTCAATCCTCCTAAGTTCCTAAGATGAGGGTACACTTGAATGATCAAGAGTAATGAGTGTTATAGCAAATGATTACTTTTTATGGAAGAAATTGGAACTTTCATGAGTACCAATGAATGAGCAAGGATGACAGTAAAGATGAGAGTGTCAATTGAAGCTAAATGATCCTAGAGATCAGTTTGTGACTTAGGATAGTGTTTTGGAAAATATCCTAGAAGCTTTAAGATGGGAGAACTAGAGTTTGATCAACTTTGATCAATTTTGAGGTAAGGATGATTTATGATCAATTTTGCCATAATCGAAAGATTTCTAAGGCTAAATGTGAGGGATCAAGTGAAAATTGAAGTGTGAGTTTAAGAGCGGAAGAGTAATGGATTAAAAAATGAAACGATAGATCAACAAGCGTCTTAGAGT
Source organism: Chrysanthemum lavandulifolium (assembly GCA_022545495.1). Classification (NCBI taxonomy): domain Eukaryota; kingdom Viridiplantae; phylum Streptophyta; class Magnoliopsida; order Asterales; family Asteraceae; genus Chrysanthemum; species Chrysanthemum lavandulifolium. Next base: position 114,912,169 of record CM040241.1, on the reverse strand, counting down.
GTGATCTAGGTGAGTTATGTGTGAGTAGGAAGGATCTACCTATCTTGATAAGGACTTAATTTGCCTTAAGACACTATGTTTAGCTTAGTGTGAGGTGTTCTAAGGACATGATTGAAATACAATGATTGCAATTGCATTTTCTGTTTCTTGGATCCCACGGTTCCCTAAGAGTAGGGATTCGCCAAGCATAAATTTTAGGATCCGCCTATCTCCCAAGCGTAACCTTTACAAAAGGTATGCAATGACTTTGACAATGCATCATATTTCAAGTTTAAGAGGTTCTAACACTAATATATCAAATGAGATCGAGCTCACAAATAACAAAGAGGTTTATCAAACTTAACAAGCACTATTCAAGAAACTCAAAACCTATTTATGATCTAGATTAGTAAATCGTTTGTATTAACAATGGCGTGCAAGGTATATGTCAAGAAAGAAAAGAGTAATTGATAGTATTCACGACAATAGAGTTATGAGGTGCTAGTTCAAGAAAATCCTATACTTCATCCGAGTTGTTTTTTGGTCAACGGAAGCAATGAGCTATGTATAGTCATTACGGATGGTGATTAGCATACAATGAACTTCATCCGTGAAGTCATGTAGCTCTTCTCGATCAAGGCAAGATAATCGCTTGATGAGGAAAGTGGTTGTGATTAACTAAAAGAAAAATCAATTTTACAAATTGTTTGATTAGTAATCCTAAGACAACGCAGTATTTCCATTGTAAACTTACTTTAGGAAAACATAGGAGTATAGATTTCTCAAGTGAGAGAATGAATATGAGACTATTACTAGCGGTGCTCAATTACGGCTAAACACGACCATTTTTACGGTGATTCCACATACCCAACTTCCATCAAGGAAGCAATTCAACCGTTAGGTCAAATTGAGTTTCTAGTGCAATAAGTTCTCCAAGATTCATTCTCAAGTTAGAAAATTTATATTCCTACAATGTCCCAGAGGTTATTGGTTTTCTCAAACACTCTAAACCATGATCAAAGTAGGCGATAAGTATGTTAGAGATAGAAAGTTCTAGTGAGAGAAAGGAAGAGAGTTGGGAACTATAGTGAGAGAAAGAAAATATTATTATGAGTTCCAATTCTCTACCTTGGGAGGTAGAGAGTATTTATAGTCTTACAATAAACGCCACACAACGGGTCATGGATCGTGCATACAAGGGGTAAAGACCCGTCTGTCTCCACGGTGTTACAAAACTAACTACTACTTAACTTAAAATAACTACGACTACGAGCTTAACGATTACATATACTTGAGGTGACCGAATCTTTAATACACGGAATTTCTAATTCCTAACAATCTCCCTAAGGAGGTCACCTCAATCATGTGCAAAATTACATTGAATACAAATAGATATTACATTAACAATTGTTCTTGCATTCTTGATGTAGTACTTAGCTCAAGCTCGTAGTCCTTGATTTCACTCATTGCATGTTTGGTTAATCCAAGTGGAGGTCTTTACCGATCCACGTGATAATAACATTATGCCGCCTTTTGAGATCATCACCAACAAAAATCTCGAGACATCCAATGTGGTGTTGGTATTATGTGATGTTGTGACTTTCGGACCGACATGCTCACATTCGAATCATGATATTTTCTCATCGAGTAACTAAGCCTTAGTTGATTCATGATATTGGCGTGAAAGATAGCGTAAGCATGGAGTGAAAATATCGAGTCATTGATGCACTTATCATGATTTCTTGAGAGATGAATGTATTGTGTGAGCATGCGGCTATGGATTGATCGCTTCATTCGATCACCGCAAACGCTTCATGCGACCTGATACAACAGCTTAGCAATAAAGCGCATAAATGTGTCTTTGACCACTTTAGTTGAATTGAGGTACACGCCCACTTCCTCGTTGATCAAGACAAGCATCGCCGCGATCGTAAAATTCAAGAATTTCCTTGACAGGTTTCGCAATGCTCTAGCTATTCTCAAACCGAACGCCTCAAAGAAGACAACACGGAGTGAGTGAACCAATAATTTAAGTCCACCGATTGATGAAAAGAGATTTGAAAAGCAATCGTGTATTTTTCAATAGAAATTGTTTTTGCAATACAACGAAGGTTTTATTGAAAATCAATTATCAATCATAAAACACCTTTTGATTTGAAAGATTAGTACACGGTCGATGTGCAAAAGAAAAGAGTTTTGAGCACAAAGACCGGTTTATCAAAGGTATCCGCTAATCCATAACTCGAACTGTGATTGATTCAAAAGATTGAATCGCCCCATTGTTTATGTTCGGTTGTCACATGGTTGATCTATATAAAATATCTTACATGCCACCTACCAGAGCTTGTTTGATGTTGGCTCGAAGGTTTTCCATCTTCACCGTGAATATGTTCACATATCACTCGGATGTTCGCAAACCACAAGGATAATGCGTGGGACTCAAGATATAATCTCTTTCACATTGTGTGAAACAGAGTCTTCATTGAAAGCGTCCTAATGAGATTTATTGATGATCTCGTGGCTCTAAACTCAATTTGTGCATATTTGGATCCCGTGTCGAGACTAGGGAGAGGGTCTCTTCTTCAATATCAACAATCTCTAAGAGAAAGTCGATAGATAATGTCGGTTCCCGTGAGAATGAAACAAGTCCTTTTAAGAGGAACTTGAGTGGTTTGGAAAGTTGAAGTGCGCAAGCGTCACCGGGTCCATGACGCTTGTCTTCAATACCGTGTTACCATCAAGAGTATATGAATTGAACCCGGTTTCCGCCTAAGGTTGAATAAATGGAGGCTATTTGTTTCACCCTTTCTCATTCAATTCTTTTAATTCTTCAACCCTTCAAGGCTTACCGAGACTTCATAGCAAGAACCTTGTTGGGTTTGTTCCAAGATTTGCTCGCTCCTCATCCGCACTCTTCCCATATCTCACTTTTCTCCTTTTATCATCATACCTAAGGACTTCTACACTAACTAGTGGATTGTCCTGGTAGATCCCTCCGATTACGGCGGATCATGGGAACCAATACCTAACCTTATCATCCTTATATCACCGCTCATAAAGTAAAGTTGGTCGGTCTATTTGGTATTGTTCATCTGCCATTGGAACCAATTGAAAAACCATTTGAAAATCAATCCAGATACTTGTGATATATTATCAAAACATTTTGTACCTGAATTGTTGTTGATATTTTTAGAACAAGTGCTCCCCCTCAACATGTGCATCAAATGTTTGAAATCGTTTTGCACACGGAGGCAAGAGGAAGAATTAACTTCTTTGATTCCCATTTTCTAAAAGATATCAACATCACTTCCCTAATCAAGACAAGTAGATAAAGCATTTTAGGGAAGGATGAGGTTTTCATAAGTTTGCTCCCCCTCAATATGTGCTTCTAGGTTTGAAAAGAGTTTTGCACATACTAGAGGGAACCTGCACATTGAGATAAGTGATCACGTTTCAAATCATAGGTTTAAGATAGATGCTCCTCCTCAACATGTGCATGTATTTCTTGAAATCGTTTGTCACATGTGGGAAGGATAGCATGTACATCCTTATAAAACCATTTACCGAATTATCAGTTTAAATCCAATTTAAATCACACATTCTCCCCCGATCACGATTATCAAATCATTTGAGATTTGTGATCTCTTATAGATTTAAATTGATTTTGAAAGCTTTTAAGAAGAATTGTGACATGATTATGAAAGCGTTTGAACTGATAAGGATCGGATTTTAAGACTTTTTTAAACTCCATTGATAAAAACATGCATGAGTATCTTTTGAAAACAATTTAATGCCAAATGACTTTTTAATTTAATTGAAATCATTCTCCCTCAATCAATGACATAGGTTGTTGATTGAGAGATTGATATTTTGACAAATAAGTCCGTATGATTATCAAAATAGAGTCCGGTTATTTTTCAAAACAATTTGTTTTCAAAGAGATAACATGTTAATAGAATCGAGCATGGAATTTGGTTGATAAGAAGGCTTTTGATGAATGTTCAAACAAATTCTCAAATCTTGAAAAACATAAAAAGCATGGCTCGTTCTTTCTTTGAAAAGCGGGTTATCGCTGAAATGACAATAAACCATTGTTTCTCTTTCTCCCAAAAATAATTTTTGATTTTTTTTTTTTTTTTTTTTTTTTTTAAGAATTCGAACAACATCTAAAGTCCCGTGTCATTCTTTGAATGACAAAGACAAAGACCGTAGATATTGACGAACCGGAAAAAGCATAACAAATTGACAATATTTTTGAAGATTTTTTCTAATTTTTCGATTTTTTATGGATTTTATGTGTTTTATAATTTTGTATTTTGTTTTTCGAATAGATATATACAAGAGATAGATGAAGATAGACCTTTACTCCTCGCCTTCCTCCTCAAGACGCTTGAGTGTTTCGTTGAAGACTTTTCAAGCCAAGACGTGGAAGAATAAACTCAAACGCTCTCTTGGAAGAGCTTTGGTGAAGATGTCCGCTAACCGATATTCGGACCTCACAAAATAGAGTTCCACCACACCTTTTTCCACTTGTTCCCGATGAAGTGATGTCGAATGTCGATATGCTTTGCTCTTGAGTGTTGAACGTTGTTGCATGAGAGAGCAATAGCACTTTTATTGTCACAAAGATGGAGGATTTTGTTGAATTCAAAGCCATAGTCGATAATTGAGATCTCATCCATAAGATTTGAGCACAACAAGATGACATGGCTATGTATTCACCTCTCAGAGGAAATAAGTACTCATTTGCTTCTTTGAAGACCACTCACAAGCTTATCACCCAAAATTGAGCACCTCCGCACGCATTTCGACGTGTATCTTGACAACCCGCATGATCGGCATCTGATAGGCCGTTAGAGACATACTGGTGTCCTTGGTACCAAAGTCCCATATTGATGGTTCCTTGAGATACCGAAGACCATTTAACCGCTTCAAGGTGCTTTTAGTAGGATTAGCACGGTATCTAGCACACATGCACACAATAACAAGATGTCCGGTCTACTAGCCGTGAGGTACATCGTGATCCAATCATACTACGATATTTCGCTTGATCTACCATGATCCCCAGTGGTCCTCATCCGGCTTGGTTCGTCAATCATGGAGTGTCAACAGGTCACTAGAATCAAATCCAAATTTCTTTAAAATCTCATTTGCATATTTAGATTGATTTATGAAAATGCCTCCGGACTTTGTGAAATTTGTAATCCCAAGAAAATGACATTTGTCCCATCATTGACATTTGAAATTTTGAACCCATTTCATTAGAAAAATGATCACATTCCATTGGGTCGGTCGAGGCAAAAATAATATCATCAACATAAATTTGAACGTGAATTAAGTGTTTGCACGACTTTCCGGTGAACAAAGTAGGATCAATCGCTCCTTGTCAATCCAGTAGATAGAAGAAACTTTGACAAACAGATCATACCATGCTCTAGAGCTTGCTTCAAACCATATAGGGCCTTTTTCAAGCGATAAACATGAGTAGGATGCTCAATTCACAAAACCCTCTCGGTCATGGCGTAAACCACTTCTTTCGGATCTCCATTAAGAAATGCGGTTTTCACGTCCATCTGATAAACAACCATGTTCTTGCTAGCAACATTAGCCAAGAAGATTCTGATCGCCTCGATACGAGCAACTGGAGCAAAAGATTCCTCAAAGTCTATGCCTTCTTCTTGACGATAACCTTTAGCCACTAACCTAGCCTTATTTTTCAAAACATCACCATGCTCATCAAGCTTCACTTTGAAGATCCACTTAAGAGCAATGATCATAGCACAACTGAGTCGGTACAAATTCCCATACATCTAATCGATCAAACTCATGAATTTCATCTTGCATGGCATTGAACCATTGTCTTCATTCATAGTAGTTTTAACATCTTTAGGTTCGATCTTTGAGAGTACAGAGTTAAAGAAGCACCATAAGGCATCGAGAGCAAGTCGTTTACAGTGGATACCGGACGAGAAGGATTTCCAATGATGTTGTCTAATGGATGATCGTGAGTCCATTTTCCGAGGTGTTCATGTGGTAGTTGTTGAGGGACTCAAGTAGCGAGTCGATGTATCCTCAAGAAGATGGTTCTCATGAAGATTCGAGGAGCAAATATGTTTTCAAATTGAGCATCTTCGGGAGTAGCAAAGGGATTAACTTCATCATTGATGCCGAAACATTTCCATGATGTACATTTGAAGAATGATGATTTTTGATGAGATCAAGGATCGCAGCAGCGCTTCTTGACTTAAAGAGATTGAGACCGAGGATTGACTTCATTCACGTGAATATGAGCGACCGTTGTAGGAATCGACACCTAATTAGTACTTGGATCATAAAGTTCATCAAACATAGGATCAAACAATTTCTTTAAATCATCTTCGGATGGAGGTACATATGGAGTTTCTTGAGAAGAGTTTGGAACAAGGGATGAACCAATGGGACTGTTTTGAAGTGCGGGTCCCGAACTGGATTGTCCAGAGCCATTTGACCGGTCACCATCAAACGTGCGTGAATTGTTTCCATGATATTTCGGGTTCTTTTGTTGTAGATTCGTATCCCTTTTTGTTTGGAGCATACCCTACAAATACTCCAATGTCTCGCTTTAGCTCTAAGTTTACCTAAGTCTAGTCCTCATTAGTTGGATAACACAATGCACCAAACACAAGAAGGAAAGAGAGATTAGGTTTTCTGTGTGGACAAGTTCATATGGAGTTTTTCCATGAACAAAGTGAATCGGGGAACGATTTTGTGTGTAGCATACAGTGGCAATAGCTTCACCCGAGAAACATTGGAACCTTTGAGTAAATCAAGATTGTTCTAGCGGCTTCTACAAGAGTTCGATTTCGCCTTTCAACTAAACCGCTCGCTGAGGAGTTCGTGGAACACTTCTTTGATGGTCGATTCCAACGCTTTCATAAAATTCACCGAGTTGTTTGTTGACAAACCCGGCCCATTGACTGCTCGGATTATTCATTGTTTTGTTAAGTCGAACTCGCACTGTTTGATGAGTTTGATGATGATATCGAGTTTCATCCTTTGTCCTTAAGAACTTGACCCGGTGAATCTAGAGTAATCATCAACCACAACTAACACATATTTCTTCCCAAAGATATTCTGCACCCTCATTGGTCCACATAAATCCATATGAATCATATGAAGAACTTCGTGATGAGTTAGTAGGTTTGGGTTTATGGGCATACTTTTTGCGTTTTCCCAATTGACATGTGAACAAAGATGATCCTTTTCATACTTGAGTCTAGGTAAACCTACAACTAAGTCCTTTCTCGAGAGATCATTGATGGTACCAAAGTTCAAGTGATTGAGACGACGATGCCATAACCATGACTTTGTTTTAGAGGCCTTTAACAACAAGCAAATTAGAGAAGACTTCATCATATCTTCGATAGAGATGGTGTATAGATTTGAACCACGTGAACCTCTTAAAAGTTCCTTACCATCAAGTTCTCTAACGAAGCGGTATGTTTTCGAAGGCTACTTCTAGATCCGAATCGCAGAATTGACCAACAGATAACAAGTTGTGACCAAGACCTTCTACATAGTAAACCACGAGATAACACTTTGCCAACAACATAGTCTCCATAACCCATAATAGCACCGAAATGATCATTCTCGAATCTAACAAAGTTCATGAGCCGTGACGGTCGCCAAATCATATGCTTGGAACGACTGAGTCCGTACCACGTAATCCATTTGAACGATCTGCGCAGCTGAACACGCATAAGAATGGATAATCGGATAATTGGGATCCCATGCAAGAATGGGTTCCATTTGGTTAGTAACAATGGTTGGAACACCCACATCGTAAATAGAAGCATTCATATCGTAAATTAAGGAAATCGAATCATTGTGAATAGATGCGGACTAGTGTCCAGATAGCCTGCTCACGGTGTGCTCACTTCTTAAGGGAATAGTTCTACCAAGAGGCATCCATTTTCTAGTGGGCATTGTCTCGATTAGTCTTATGACCAATGGTATCCAATAATAGCCTATCTTCTCGAATGTTCTTCCCGTGGGTTTCCAACGTTTTCTAACTTTCTTCGCTTTTTGCCTTTTAGCCTTCTTAGCATGAATTTTAGCATTAACAATATTAATCGGACAATTAACGTCATTAGGCAAAACATTAGCACCACATTCATGATTAGAAATGTAATTCAAGCGGACATCAATACAAGGTTTGCAAATAGTATCGAATCGAATTAATTACAAGACGCCTATGGCTAATACTAGAATCAACACGATTCGCTTTATTTGGTTCAAACTTAAAGTTCCTAGATTGTTCTTCTACTCTTTCCAAAGGCACATTCTTAGCTTGCGAGGTCCTATCATTCCTTGTATTGTCTTGAGACTTTGACCGCTCCCTTTAATGTCACCGACACTCACTGTAGAGGAATGGGAACATTAGTTGGTTTTACTACTCTTTGCATCACCTGTTTAGATGTGCTGGGATCTGAACTACATGCAGGCACACTAAGGTTCACTTTCAAAACATTGGGCATCGAATGAATATCATACTTGGCATTAGGCATCGAACATGGAATCAAAGGATTAACTCTCTCACCTAAGGACTTTGGGCATATTGTGATCAAGCATTCTAGGATTTCTTGAGATCGTTTGGCATATAAGCATGCATGTCCAATTGCATTATCATGAGGTTTCTCTAACTTATCCTCTTCAACAATTTCACGAGACATTCTAGGCAATCCTTAAGGGATGAGAAGTATGTTTGAATAGCAAGTTTGTTGTTCCCGAGATGAGGAGGACATATTTCACAGACAAAGCATATTTATTACAAGAGTGAACCTTTGATACACCATTCTCCCCATTGGTCATTGGCATTTTCCCTTTTACACGACTCTTCGATTCTCAATTTCCTTTTGCAATGAAGCTATTTGTTCGTTATTTTTGTTACGAGTGACCTTTATTGATTCAAATAACTCATTGAAATGACGTTTAACCTTTTCATTTTCTTCTAGAAAACTTTTGTTTTCCTTTTGTAATGCATTTACTAGGTTTTTAAGATGAAACGTTTGAGAATTCGAGAATCTAAAGGAGGAGGCATTTGGGAGCTGTCATATTGTTCGTTTGACCCTTTAATTGAGAGATTTGGGCTTTCAACTTTCCGATCGTGTTGCAATGAGCTTGAATCGCTCATCACGTTTGTTAATTTGAAAACCGCATCAAACTCGGAGCATCCGAGGATGTCTTGATATTTGAAGTTTTGACATTTTCTTTAAGATGTTGATATTTTAGTTGTAAATTAAAATGCTCAACTTCTAGTTTAGAAAATGTTTAACCAAATTGTCGTGATCATCCAGTTCAATTTTCTCGCTTAGTTCGAAGTAGTTTTTCAAGCTTAATGACACGATCATGGGAGACTTTCAGGCAACAAATAATTCATGAAATTGGGAAGCATTAATAGAACAATTTGTAGCGATGAAAAACATATCTTGAGCAACACATTCGAAATAAGAGTCTCATTTAATGTATGCAAGTTCTTCCTCTCAATCTCATTATATTTTAGTGCTCGCTCATAGTCACTAACCTCAACTATCATTGCATCAAACTCCTTTTCCATTTCTTTAATGTCTAAGTTCATTCCCTTTTAAGACTTTCAAAATGATCCTTTAGCGGTTTAAAGAACGGCATGACTTGATTAAATAACATTCTTTTGTTTGCTCAAACCCCTTTCCCTTCAGTTATACCAAGGGTGTGATCCTTTTCTTACAAGTTTTCTCAAAATCAACAAATAGTTGAAAAATAACATATTGGCTGATTAAGGTCTTGCTTTTCGTGGCAATAGTCCTAGGTACTAAATGCATTGGTGTATTTGGAGGATACACAGTCGCTCTAGGCATTTTCCTAAGGGGAGGATTCGTTACAACTAGATTCTCTAATTTTTGTTTATCTAAATCCTTTTTCCAGAACACTTGTTCGGGTGTTAACAATGTCTGAGGCTTAAACATGTTTAAGGAAATCCAATTTTCCTTCTTGTAATCATGGGGTGTGATCTTTATTTTCTTCTCTTTGCATTTAGGATCATCCAATTTCTTGTTCATCTTTTCCCTAGTGACTTCATCCGATTTATTATCTTCCTCAGTGCACTCAACGCAACTAGGTTTCGCCTAGGTTTAAGGATTTCCTTGCCATCATAAAGAACCTTATGAGCATTTCCACCTTTTAATGACCTCTGATTTGGTTCCTCAACAAGGGAATGCTATGCTTATCGCTAAGACTATATGCTTAGTGATCATGTGAGCAATCACGAATGGTGTTCCTTGTATGTACAACTTGTTTTCAAGTTTGTTTTTCAAAGTTTTCGATTAGAAAATCTTTCAAGAGTTTTGATTCCTTTGCATTAAATTCTTGCTTAAGCATTTCACATTTTCTTGAAGTTCTTGTTTTTGCTTAGCGCTTTAGAAAGCTTTTCTTGCAAGGAATTTAACTCTTGTTTTAATACTTCTTCTAAAATTACTTTTTCTAATGATTATGCGCACTTGGTCATCCATTTCCCGCTCACGAGTGGTCAACTCAAATTTTGCACGTTGTTCATAAATAGCAACACGCTCTTTATAGGCATTTAGTTCTAAATTACGTAATCATCGAGGCACATGCGGTGTATTCATCAAAAATATAGTCATTGTTGATCGCAGAAGATGCATCACTTGGTACAACTTCACTTTCACTTTGTTTCACATATTGATCATATGGGACAACATTGATATTACCTATATTTTCAATATTTGATTCAATAGTTTCAGTTAATTGTACTTTGTCATGCATCTTTGCACATCAAGATCATCGATAGTTTTAATACCTCGAGATGAGTTTGTCTTTGGATGGGCCACCTTGTGGTGAAGATGAGACCTTGGGAGAAACCATTGGAGAAGTGCTAGCCATAAAATTGTGTGTGCAGAGGTCCATCATCCACATCGAGTCGATGCATCACAATCGCCGACTTGAAAGGCATTCGATGATTGTGACCTATCTCCTAATAGGTTGCTCATCCACATCTCGCATCATAGGTCTTGGCATTGCCCTCGAAGAAGAAACAACAATTCCTCTTCATCCAAAGGCACCATTATCCCGAGCTTGTACAAGCAAGATGTTATCTCTCAAGTAATCGGCGTTCGTGGACGTTTGGAGATGTGCGGTTCCTTGCAATGTGTCCTCACCACCACGCTTATAACATTTGATCGGCTTAGCTTGACCTTGATTACCATTCCTTCCTCGATTCGATTACCAACATAACCTCTACCACTCCACCTCTTCCCCGATCATACCGTCTTTCCCGAATCGGTTGCACCACGATCCTCCCATCTTTATGAAGAGCTTGATTGTGTGGGTTAGATGTCGTTTGAGGTTGTTGTTGGTTTGTGGAGAGAATTCATGTTTTGACTAATCAAAAGAGCTAGTTGATTAATGATGTTACCAGCGTGTGCATCGAAGATCGACTTGTTTGAACATAGGATCGGGAATGAGTTTGTGATTACCATTACCCATGGGTATGACTTGTGAGGCTTTGGTTGTGATTCCGATGTTTGAGTAGAAAGCGGTTGAGTCATTAGATGAGCTTGTCTCTCCTCGGTTGGTTTTGAACCGATTAAGAATCATTTTTTAAACATAGCATGTCTCTCATTCCGAAGGAGGAAGGCATAGAGTTGCTCATAGTTTGTATTCTTCAATCCTTTAGTGAGCTTCACAGATGTGACAAACTTGTGCCATTCGGGATTCATGTTGTTCACAAATTTTGAGTTCAAATGAATGTTAGGCATAGTCATTCGATGTTCCTCATATCATTCACCGCTTATGAAATCTCACATAGTACTCATAGACACTCTCATCCGGTTTCATCTTGAAGTGTTCAAATTGTCCATAGAGTTGTGATTCTCTGTCTTCCATAGTTAATTCGAACCCGAGAGAAGCATCTTGACATTATCCCATACCGCCTTTGCTTCGTTGTTGTGATTGATTAGCTTGTAGATGTCTTTAGGAAGACCTTGAAGAACAATGTTAGAAGCCCGATATCAACATCGAATCTCTTTTTCTCCTTATCATCAAGCTCATCATACATCTTTGGTTTGTCCATTCCGTAAATCGAGTTTCATCTTCAAGAAGATCAAGTACATCTCTAGTCGTCTCAACCCGATACGGTCCTTCATCAATGGATTTGAGAATGTTGACTCCATTTTCTTTTCCAAGACAAGACAATCGATTCGTTGAGCCCAAGAGTCGTAGCGATTCACATCTGCATGGGTGGACGAGTATCCGAACCACCGCTTGAACATCCTCGAATAGCGGGAGATGATAGTAGGAACGTTGTAGACATGTTTCAAGCTCTCACGGATTTTACTATTCTTTGATTAAACCGGAAATTGATTCTTTCACGGATTTTACTAAACCAAAAGAACAACCGTAAGAATGTATCACGAAGAATTAACAAGCCTAAATGAATAAGTACCTAACTACACAACTCACTTAATTAACAACTCACTTAAGTAATCAACTCGCTTAATAGCCAAGTCGCATCAGCATCAACTCGCAACACAGTCAACTCGCTTAATGAATCAAGTCGCTAAATAGCCAACTCGCAACACAATCAACTCGCTTGAACACTAAGTCGCTTAAATTAACTCGCTAACGTTACAACTCGCTAAATAGCTAAGTCGCTTTAGATCTCAAGTCGCTTAAAGAAACAACTCGCTTAGAACCCAAGTCGATAAATATCAACTCGCTAAACAACTAAGTCGCATGTACCAACTCGCATCAAATAACAAAGCAACTCGCTTTGAAGAAACACAAGTCCGAGACTCAACTCGCTTAGTCCTTCTTTCACAAATAACCACTTTATCAATCCAAAACAACCAAACCACAATGATTTAAGCCTTCCAATTCAAAACATAACCACATATGATGATCCTAAACACAAAAGTACAAGCAAAATTCAAACTTTACCACTAGAATTTGTCCAAATGAATCAAACTCTCCTAAACCCTTAATACACCAAAAACCTTATGAAATCCACCAAAACAAAGAGCATGAAAGATGAGTGATCAAACCATGGCTCTTGATACCAATTGTAGGTTATTGGATTTCACAAACACTCTAAACCATGATCAAAGTAGGCGTATAAGTATGTTAGAGAGAGAAAGTTCTAGTGAGAGAAAGGAAGAGAGTTGGGAACTATAGTGAGAGAAAGAATATATTATTATGAGCTCTGTGACAACCCGTACTTTCAGGTCATTTCTCGACACCATTCATGTCTCATTATTTCAACATTTATAGTAAACTTGGTTTACTTGTTTCAAATTCGCGTAACCTTGGAGGTTTAGCGGCGAATTCATGATCATGACATCACGTACATTTCATATGGACTAAGATTAGTCTACATTTCATTCACATCATGTGCACCTCATTAGTTCATTCACGACATTTTATTTCACATTCAACGCGTAATTTTTATAATTAATAAACTTTATCGCGTGAGTTTTATTTTGAATATTTAACCCATTACTTTCAAAATGATCCCAAGTATTTTTAAACTTACGCTTAGTTCATAAAACTATATTTTTAGTTTTCCTAGTGTTTCAAATTTATTTGGTACTTAAATCGTTAAAGTTTAATTATTACGACGCTTTCTTAAAAATTATACGATAATTATTTTATCACCAATTTTCACAAGGAAAGTATTTTTACAAATTTTATTATCTCATTACATTCTATTTTGATCTATTAAAACTTACTTGTACCACAAATCTACCATTTACCTTCTACTTATACATTTTCAATAATTACACAAACAATTATACAATACAATTTATAAAAAAAAATATATACATGGGAAGCAAGATCCCTATAAAACCGGCCCTTAGAGGGTGGTATTAATTGATTGGAATGGTCTCTTTGATTGTTGAAGTTTACACTCATACTTAAAGTCTTACATTATCAAATATCTCATTCATTTTCTCAAAATAATTCTAGCCAAGATAATAAGTTTTCTCCTTCCTCTCTCTCAACATCAAGAACCGGCCATAGGGGTTCTCACAAGGGAGCATCATTTTTTTTTCAAGTTCAAGTTCATTACAACCTAGTATATATCCTTTATATGGTTTTGAAATAAAACCAAGGATATTTAAGTTAATCTTTGTTACTTACACCTCTTCATTTTCACTAGTAAGCATGTTTTATTCATTTTCATGTTTCCTTGTCATTTTCATATGTTTCTTTTCATTTTTGGAGCTTATATGCATGATATGTGATTTATACCATTTATTTCATGATTTTAGAACTTATATATACTTATGGTCATCCTATAATTACTCCCATGGTATTCTTTGGTCTTGATGGTGATTAGGAACCCATGACACCCTAAGAAGGTGTATGGTAGGATTAGATTAGCTTTGGAGTTGATTTGAAGGGATTAGAATAGGTTTTGTCCGAGAAAAACTATTTTCGATAACTATATTTTGGTGTTCTGTCCTTAATTCGGATTTCTGGAAAAACCTACTGATGGTACGACATTTTGGCCTTGATATTTAGAAAATATACTTTAAAACGAATCCGTGGCCTTTTGAACGGATAAAAACGGAGTTATAACGAAGCCGTGGTGAATTTTTAAAGTTTGACGACGAAACGTATTATTTTCAGAAAATTCAGCATGCAGTTTTTAGTGTTTTCGGGTCAAAAACGAGCCTTAAGCTTCACAAATTATTTCGACTTCTCAAAAAGATATTAGTTTACTTCGATACGAAGCTAAGGACATATATTTCGTAGAAAACGGATTTAAAACGACAAATATATGCACGTTTTCATAAAGTTGCCGTAACTATTATTTTCCTAAAACTATATTATTTTACGATTCAAGTATTTCATTAGTCAGAAAGGCTATGTTTATGCGCTTTTAACTATGATGCAAAACTTTTGGAACAAATTGTCTTCTAGTAAAATCAAGTTCATCGGCCATATTTTTCAAAACAAAAGCCGTTTGTCAAGCGGAGTTATAGTGAATTATTTACGGATGTTCAAACATTGGTCGAAACTTATTTTCTCGCACACAATTAACAAAACCACCATCTTTAGCCTTTGATATCTCTATGATCGAGACCTTTGAACGAAAACTCCCGAATCGAAACTTTTAGATATCGATACAAATTTTCCAAAACCGTCGAGTTCGTTTTCTAACGATCGACGACACCATTTTACGGCTACTTTTCCAAGTCATTTTTGTTGATTTCATGATTTTTCCGACGACATTGTTTTGCGACGAAAAGTGTTAATTTCACCAAAAATCATTATAAAACCATTATAGGATGACATTTTGACGTAAAACATGTAAAGTCATTTTTGATGGGTCAAGACGTCAAAAGAGTATTTTTCGACGATTTAGTAATATTTTCAAAACCCGTAAATGGTATAAATAACATACGGCGTACATGCATAACATTACATTGCAACACATGACATATCATATCATTCGTAATAGGTCAAGATTAACGATCACATTACATCTCGTGTACTCACTTTTGTCTTCGCATCATTCCACCAAGTGAGTTTTCGTAGCCCTACTTTTACTTGTTTTCATAACTGCTTGGGGAGATACATGCTCAATTATTTTCATAACTATCATGATTATTTGAAACTACATGTTTAATCGAATCAATGCTTAGTCATGCGTAGTAATAGCTTTTGCCACACTTAGAACTTCCATATCATATTCATTGAGCTAATGGTCTTGGTATAACATTGGGCTAACGGACTTGGTATATTCATGTATTCATGGGTACAATCATGGACTAACGGTCTTGGAACGATTTGATCAACACTCATATTTGTTACATCAAGTAACTATTGATACATTGTTAGGCACTATTTTGTGAATTCATTTGACGATGTGGGCTTGAACATAAACTACATTACACTTTGGCAATGGGTTGTGAACACACAAGTTGCAAGTTTTGTATGGGCGGAACTTGAACCGAGTGGATTTTCAATGCCTTTGCCGCATAAACGATTTTGAAAGACTTTACATTTCAACACAAACTCTATGAACTCACTCAACCTTTGTGTTGACACTTTTAGCATGTTTTATCTCGTGTTTCTAAGGCATTCACTTCATGGCATGCATTTGGACACATCATGGAGTCGCGATGACGACGCTGCCTCACTGGGTTTTACGTATTTTAAAACATCGTTTGTATTGTAACAAACTTATTTCCGCATGTTGATTTACAATTGGGACCTACTTTGTAAACTCGATTATTTTATTAAATCAAACAATGTATTTTCCAAACGACACTTTAGGTCGCTCAATATAACTGTGATTGTGATGCTATGACAACAATCCCGTGAATTCCATTCACGCAAAATGTAATTGGGGTGTCACAGATTGGCATCGAGCTTCAGCTTATAGAGAACTAGGTTGCATCATTGACCCTAGACTATAACTACATTATCATAGCATCTCATCATTTCATCACAAGTACATGTTCACTTCACATGCGGTCATTACGCACATTTTCGAGTTATTTACTTTCATTTCACATCGATTGTCACATGGATGCCCTTAAATGCCCATCCCATTATCTTTTCCCCATATTCTAACGTGGAGAATTCCTTGTCATTCCTTATCACAATTTTTTTTATATATCAGCTGATTCATCATCGATAACGACGAATGCCGAGATAAACCTTTATATAGGGCGAAATCACTCTCACTCCTTTGTTTCACCACTAACGTGTCGAGTTACACTTTATCCACACATTAAGTCACTAAACCATCATACATTTGAAGCACTTACAACACCTCATAACCTATCTTTTCGGAAACCGTCGATCATTTTGAAAATAACCTCAAACTCATCGCTTTCTTGTCACATTTCTTTGAAGCGCTTATTATTAACATCGGATTTTGCTACGCCTCACATTTCCTCTTGTTTTAAAGAAGATATGGCAATCAAGAAAGCTACAGCTGAAATGACCCAAGCGGCTATTCGTGGTTAGTGAATGATAGCATTGCTAATGCTCTAAGAGTTGAAAGGAAACGGTGGTCGCCGCCGAGGTCATGATCGTCAGAGCCGCTAGGCTAGTCGTCGCTATCGGAAATGCCGGAGGATCCGGAGTTAAGAAATGTTCGTACAAGGATTTCAAAAGTTGTGAGCCCACGAAATTTAGAGGTACCGAGGAGCTACAAAGAATGGTTCGATGGTTTGAAAATTGGAATCGTGTTTTTGCTATGTAACCGTCCTGGATGATAGTAAGTTAAATTTGCTACGAGCACATTACTCGATGGAGCATTATCGTGGTGGAATTCTTATGCTCAACCGATTGGGATAGAGAATGCTTTCAAGCTTACTTGGGAGCAATTTAAGGGTTTGGTGACTAAGAAGTTTTGTCCACGCACGGAAATCAAAAAGTTGGAGACGGAGTTCTATGAATTAGTAACCATTGGGTACGATATTGACACTTACATTCTGAGATTCCAAGAATTGGTCGTGTTATGCCCGTCCATGGTTTCGATAATGAGAAGTTGCTAGAGGCTTTCATCGGGGACTTCCAAATTATTCAAGGCGATGTGACTTCTTCCGACCAAAAACGATCGAGGAAGCTATTCGATTGACTCAAAAGCTCATGGCCCGTAGTGAAGAGAGGCAAGTACCCCAACACCAACCAAAACAACAACAACCCCAACAACCGCACCAACTACTACAATAACCAAAACAACAACAACAATGACGATAACCAAATCAACCACAACAAAAGAAAATGGGAAAACCACCAAGGAGATTATAACAACAACAACCAAAACCGCAACACTAACCATCATCAACAATGTAAAAGAGGGCAAGAAACCGCAATGGTATATGTTGTCGCACCAAGAGAAGGCGAGGTTATGCCGAACCTACCCACTATGTAATCGATGTAAGTATCATCACACGGGTCTTTGTCCCGCTAAGTGTTACAAGTGTCAACAATCTAGGACACCTTGCCGTGAATTGTAGAGGCAAGGCCATGGTTACATGTTACGGATGCGGGAGCAAGGACACTATCGGAATCAATGTCCTCAAAACCAAGGTCAACAAGTCGAAGGTGCTCATGGAATGTATATATGTTAGAAGGAGGAGAAGGAGCTCGTCAAGGTATCAACGACGCGAAGACCAAGAAGTTCGAAACTAACATCTTATTTCTCCTTATGTACTATGTCGCATCAAGTTTCGCTCTAATCATCGTATCCGAAACTTTATAACTTAAAGATGTACTACTTTTGCCGAACCACTCGTTGTAAAATATTCTCATCTATCGTACTTTATTTTCTTCCGATTGGTTATCATTTACGAGGATTTTAATTCTTTTTACTTTAACTATCATTTTAACGACACTTCTCCATGTCTTCTCTCCTCGATGTTCATCACAATTTTAACATCACTGACTCAACACCAAACAACATATGAGTCGATTAGTCCAAGCATTGCATAGTTACTCCTAAATTATACATAGCCCGATCACCTATGTCTAATTCAGAAGAATCATGCGATGAAGGGAGTAGTAGGCTTATATGAGTAAGCAATTCCGTAATCGAGCCAAATTTTCAAAAGATTTTCTTCAAACCACTTGTTTCAGCTTGATCCGCGTGACAGCTCTTGTTTGATGAGTTGCAAAGATCGAGCTAGAAACAAGTTGTTACCTAAACCGATTTAGCCTAATCTCATGACAGCTTCTTGTTTGATGAGTTGTGAGATTAAGTAAAATCGGTTACCAAAAGTCTTTGAGGGTTTTGCTCGGGAATGGGAAAGTTTGCTACATCAAACCCTAAACCCGTTAGACCTAATAACGATTGAATTCGTGGACCAATTCCTTTTTAGATGGGCGAATGTGACAACCCGTACTTTCGTGTCATTTCTACACCATTCATGTCTCATTATTTCAACATTTATAGTAAACTTGGTTTACTTGTTTCAAATTCGCGTAACCTTGGAGGTTTAGCGGCGAATTCATGATCATGACATCACGTACATTTCATATGGACTAAGATTAGTCTACATTTCATTCACATCATGTGCACCTCATTAGTTCATTCACGACATTTTATTTCACATTCAACGCGTAATTTTTATAATTAATAAACTTTATCGCGTGAGTTTTATTTTGAATATTTAACCCGTTACTTTCAAAAATGATCCCGAAGTATTTTTAAACTTACGTTTAGTTCATAAAAACTATATTTTTAGTTTTCCTAGTGTTTCAAATTTATTTGGTACTTAAATCGTTAAAGTTTAATTATTACGACGTTTTCTTAAAAATTATACGATAATTATTTTATCACTCAATTTTCACAAGGAAAGTATTTTTACAAATTTTATTATCTCATTACATTCTATTTTGATCTATTAAAAACTTACTTGTACCACAAATCTACCATTTACCTTCTACTTATACATTTTCAATAATTACACAAACAATTATACAATACAATTTATAAAAAAAAAATATATACATGGGAAGCAAGATCCCTATAAAACCGGCCCTTAGAGGGTGGTATTAATTGATTGGAATGGTCTCTTTGATTGTTGAAGTTTACACTCATACTTAAAGTCTTACATTATCAAATATCTCATTCATTTTCTCAAAATAATTCTAGCCAAGATAATAAGTTTTCTCCTTCCTCTCTCTCAACATCAAGAACCGGCCATAGGGGTTCTCACAAGGGAGCATCATTTTTTTTTCAAGTTCAAGTTCATTACAACCTAGTATATATCCTTTATATGGTTTTGAAATAAAAACCAAGGATATTTAAGTTAATCTTTGTTACTTACACCTCTTCATTTTCACTAGTAAGCATGTTTTATTCATTTTCATGTTTCCTTGTCATTTTCATATGTTTCTTTTCATTTTTGGAGCTTATATGCATGATATGTGATTTATACCATTTATTTCATGATTTTAGAACTTATATATACTTATGGTCATCCTATAATTACTCCCATGGTATTCTTTGGTCTTGATGGTGATTAGGAACCCATGACACCCTAAGAAGGTGTATGGTAGGATTAGATTAGCTTTGGAGTTGATTTGAAGGATTAGAATAGGTTTTGTCCGAGAAAACTATTTTCGATAACTATATTTTGGTGTTCTGTCCTTAATTCGGATTTCTGGAAAACCTACTGATGGTACGACATTTTGGCCTTGATATTTAGAAAATATACTTTAAAACGAATCCGTGGCCTTTTGAACGGATAAAACGGAGTTATAACGAAGCCGTGGTGAATTTTTAAAGTTTGACGACTAAACGTATTATTTTCAAAATTCAGCATGCGCTTTTAGTGTTTTCGGTCAAAACGAGCCTTAAGCTTCACAAATTATTTCGACTTCAAAAGATATTAGTTTACTTCGATACGGCTAAGGACATATATTTCGAGAAAACGGATTTAAAACGACAAATATATGCACGCTTTTCATAAAGTTGCCGTAACTATTATTTTCCAAAAACTATATTATTTTACGATTCAAGTATTTCATTAGTCAGAAGGCTATGTTTATGCGCTTTTAACTATGATGCAAAACTTTTGGAACAAATTGTCTTCTAGTAAAATCAAGTTCATCGGCCATATTTTTCAAAACAAAAGCCGCTTTGTCAAGCGGAGTTATAGTGAATTATTTACGGATGTTCAAACATTGGTCAAACTTATTTTCTCACACAATTAACAAAACCACCATCTTTAGCCTTTGATATCTCTATGATCGAGACCTTTGAACGAAAACTCCTGAACTGAAACTTTTAGATATCGATACAAATTTTCCAAAACCGTCGAGTTCGTTTTCTAACGATCGACGACACCATTTTACGGCTACTTTTCCAAGTCATTTTGTTGATTTCATGATTTTCCGACGACATTGTTTTGCGACGAAAAGTGTTAATTTCACCAAAATCATTATAAAACCATTATAGGATGACATTTTGACGTAAAACATGTAAAGTCATTTTGATGGGTCAAGACGTCAAAAGAGTATTTTTCACGACGAGTAATATTTTCAAAACCCGTAAATGGTATAAATAACATACTGGCGTATGCATAACATTACATTGCAACACATGACATATCATATCATTCGTAATAGGTCAAGATTAACGTATCACATTACATCTCGTGTACTCACTTTTGTCTTCGCATCATTCCACCAAGTGAGTTTTCGAGCCCCTACTTTTACTTGTTTTCATAAATGTTTTGGGGGAGATACATGCTCAATTATTTTCATAACTATCATGATTATTTGAAACTACATGTTTAACTGAACTGAATGCTTAGTCATGCGTAGTAACAGTTTTGCCACACTTAGAACTTCCATATCATATTCATTGAGCTAATGGTCTTGGTATAACATTGGGCTAACGGACTTGGTATATTCATGTACTGGGTACAATCATGGACTAACGGTCTTGGAACGATTTGATCAACACTCATATTTGTTACATCAAGTAACTATTGATACATTAAGTTAGGCACTATTTTGTGAATTCATTTGACGATGTGGGCTTGAACATAAACTACATTACACTTTGGCAATGGGTTGTGAACACAGTTGCAAGTTTTGTATGGGCGGAACTTGAACCGAGTGGATTTTCAATGCCTTTGTCGCATAAACGATTTTGAAAGACTTTACATTTCAACACAAACTCTATGAACTCACTCAACCTTTGTGTTGACACTTTTAGCATGTTTTTATCTCGTGTTTCTAAGGCATTCACTTCATGGCATGCATTTGGACACATCATGGAGTCGCTGATGACGACGCTGCCTCACTTGGGTTTTACGTGCTTTAAAACATCGCTTGTATTGTAACAAACTTATTTCCGCACAAGTTGATTTACAATTGGGACCTACTTTGTAAACTCGATTATTTTATTAAATCAAACAATGTATTTTCCAAACGACACTTTAGGTCGCTCAATATAACTGTGATTGTGATGCTATGACAACAATCCCTGTGAATTCCATTCCACGCAAAATGTAATTGGGGTGTCATAGCCCAACTCTCTACCTGGGAGGTAGAGTATTTATAGTCTTATAATAAAACGCCACACAACGGGTCGTGGATCGCATACAGGGGTAAAGACCCGTCCAGTCCTCCACGGTGTTACAAAACTAACTACTACTTAACTTAAAATAACTACGACTACGAGCTTAACGATTACATATACTTGAGGTGAACGACTCTTTAATACCTGGAATTTCTAATTCCTAACATGTCCTATCGAAGAGTAACAATGATGATACTTTGCTTCGTTTTTATTAATATTATACTTGAAACAACTAAGGTGATGAAGGTGTAAAAAGAAAATAATTAAAAGTTGTCCGTATGGTGAACAATAAAAATGGTTGGATGAGCTAGTTCAACATATGTTGTTGGAAAGCTAGAGTTTGGACTTTCGGATATTGTGGAAAACTAGAAGGGGGTTGAATAGTTTTGCCGATTTTAGGTTAGTTTCAAAAACTTTAGATTCGTTAATATGTGAGATCTTATGGATGTAGAGAAAGTATATATCTAATGATAAAGCAAGTAAATAAAGTAAAGCGAAGGAAAGAAAAGACACAACCGATGTATAGTGGTTCGCCACAAGGACACCTTCCTTGCCTACTCCACTCCCCGAGTCACCTACTCGAGAGTTCAAACACTATATCAACAAACTCCTTCACTTGGCGGAGAAGCCTTCACAACGTTGCTTACACTTTTTCCGTACAAAGCTAGATACCGAGTCCGTAACACGATGGACCAAACCAACACAACTATTACACAACAAATATGTGAAATATCAAATACAAGATCTTCGCTATGTAAATCTTATGGAGTGACAAATCAATCAAGGACCCTTGCATGGATGACTTGTAGAATGCTCGTGATCTCGCCTTAGAGAAGGACCTATATGAGGATCACAATAGAAAGAAATAAGAACAACTCTCTAGATCAAGTGATCTATATGTTAGAAGAGAATGAGAGTGTTTGAGAGATTTAGTAAGAAGAGGGTGTTAGAATGAAGAAATGGCTCTCTATTTATAGGCAAAATCTTCACTATTCCCGATCCCACGGATCCCTTCCACTGGGATCCGCCTAGTGTAATCCTAGGGATCCGTGGAACGCCCTCTTGCCCATGGGTTTTTGGTTATGGGTCATGGGTTATGGGTTGATCCATGGGTTTTCTTTAGATTCAATGTATCTAAGTATACATTGTATCTAGCCAACTTGGGTATGGGTTAAGATCCATGGGTTATGGTTTTTACCCATCCTAATCAACTAGTAAAACAAATGCTTAATTACTAAATTTTTGTATTTAAATGGTTATATGTAAATGCTTTACAAAAATAACATGTATCCTTATAATTATACTTAAGATAACATTATATTTGTTATCAACAAAACATAAAGAGATCGCGAAATATTAATAAACGTTTTTACGGTTTATTTGTATTAACAATCTCCCCTTTTGTTGATGACAAAACATAATGTTATGATGAGTAAAACTTAAGAATAGATGTAATTTTGAAAGCCCTTAAGTTTTACTTTTCTCCCCTTTGTCGAAACAAAAGTTAACCCTTGAATAAATAACGCTAACTCCCTCGACGGTAGCCCCTTGTTTGGGGCGTCAAGTGAAGAAAAATAAAAATCCTACAAAAAGAAAGGTTAGTAACATGCTTAAATAATCTTGTGATTGACGAGAATCAAGATTGGGAGCCAAGGTATGTAAACAAGCCCTTGTAATAAAACAACAAATTGTAGTGGTATTTATGCCACGTACAAGCATGTAACAATAAGAACAAGACTTGTTCTTGAAAATGACTTCAAAAAATACTAAAATAGAAAATAGTAGTAGTGATTCCTTCCATGCTTGCATAAGGTTATGGATGGAGGTTTTGATGAGTGATGGTATTGATGCGATTAAGGATGAGGTTGAGTATGAAACGATTTCTTCCCTAACTTCTATTGCGATTTCCTAGTGGATTGGCAATGTTCACAATGTAAATGATGTGGGTAATGAGTGCGAAGTTTTCGGGTTGTTTTGATTTGAGTTATGCGAAGGTGTGGTGGAAAAATAGGAAAATATGGATCAACATCCTAATGTTTGTAAATGGTAGTGGAAAAGAACCTAGATGTTCTTGTAATGTGATGGGAGCTAATGGTGGTGATGTTTCAAGTTCTTGAAAATAGTATTTGGAGATGGGGTGTGTTGAAAAGACTATTTCTTTTTGTTTAGGTTGTTTAGATCTTGTTGGAGTCTTAAAGAGTTCCAAAAGAGTGACTTTAGGTGGTGATGAAGTTGGTGTACTTGTTGGTGATGAGGGAGGTGCTATAAAGGAAGCATCTTGTGGTAAGTTGTTTGATGAGGATGAACCATTTGAGGTTGGTTTTGCTAAGCAACAAGATCGGATACTAATCCGTGCGGATATCCTAGGCTTTGATTGTGGTATTTTGGATGGAGGTAGTACAAAGGTTTGGGTATCATGAAGATGATTGTTTTTACTAGGTGATTCATCTAAAGGATTTGTGGATGGCATGGTGTATTGTGTTTGTGAGGATGAGATGGATTATGCAAGCATTTTGGGAGTTCTATATATAGAAAAACAAATCATTGTAATGAATACTGACCCAAAATGTGGATTAAAATCTAATGATTAGATATGAATTTAAGGCTTGTGATCATGAGAACACAAGCATTAAAGAGCATACTTGTTAGGATTTAGTAAATCCAAGTATTAAAGAGTCGGTCACCTCAAGTATATGTAATCGTTAGTAAGCTCGTAGTCGAGATTAATATAAGTTAAGTAGTATTTAGTTTAAGTAACACCGTGGAGGACTGGACGGTCTTTACCCACCGTATGCCCGATCCACACCCGATAGGTGGCGATTTATGTAAAGACTATAAATACTCTCTACCTTCCAAGGTAGAGAGTTGGAGCTCATAATAAGATTTTTCTTTCTCTCACTAAAGTTCCCAAACCTCTAACTTTCTCTCTCTAAAACTCTTGTGTACGCCTACTTTGCTTATGGTTTGATGTGTATGTGAAATCCAATATGTTACAAATGGTATCAAGAGCCATGGTTAGATCATCTCTTACATATCTTTGGATTTCTAGTGGTTTTTAGGTGGTTTTTGAGTTTGAGAAAGTTTAGTGGTTTTTGCATCATTTGGTTGATTTCTAGTGTTAAAGCTTGGATTTTGATTGTACTTTTGTGTTTAGGATCATCACAAGTGTTTAGGTTTTGATTTGGAAGGCTTGAATCATCGTGGTTGGGTTGTTTTTGGATTGAAAAGTGTGTTTTGGAAGTTTTTCAAGTTAGCGACTGGCTCTCTGTAATTTTCTTGGTAGCGACTTGCTTTGTAAATCAGAGCGAGTTGTAGTGTATTGTGGTAGCGATTTGGTCCCAGCGACTTGCCTTTAGAGACAAGTCGACAAAAGTAATCACAGGATTCTCCACCACGGTAGCGATTTGGTAAGGTAGCGACTTGCTTTCAATTTTGATAGCGACTTGTTCTTAAGTTTCAGAGCGACTTGGTGTTAGCGATTTGACCAAGAGCGAGTTGCTATTTAGCGATTTGATCTCGTAGCGACTTGGTGCATAGCGACTTGTCACAAAATTCATAGCGATTTGGAACTTAGCGACTTGTCTTAGCAACTTGGTTCTTAGCGACTTGATTCAAGGAATCTTAGCGACTTGGTTAACGCTTGTTTGTAATACGGTTTTCTCTTGATTTAGTAAAATCCCGTGAAAGAATCTATTTCCGGTTTAATCATAGAGTTATAAAATCCGTAATCTTTAAACATGTCTACCATCGCACCTACAATCATCTCCACTCGCTGTCGAGGATGTTCAAGCACCGTTCAGATACTCGCCCACCCATGCTTGATGAATCGACTACGACTCTGGGCTCAAAGAATCGATCAGATTGCCTTGGAAAGGAAAATGGGTCAACATTCTCAAATCGATTGATGAAGGACCTTATCCGTTGAGACTACAAGAGACATAATTGATATCACAGATGGAACTATGATCTTTGGACCAGACAGCCAAAGACGATGATGAGCTCGATGATAAGGAGAAAAGAGATTCGATGTCGATATCGTGGCTTCTAACATCGTACTTCAAGGTCTTCCAAAAGATATCTACAAGCTAATCAATCACAACACCGGCCAAGGCAAGCAGGGATAATGTCAAGATGCTTCGTCTGGTTCTCAATTAACTATGGAAGACAGAGAATCACAACTCTATGATGAGTTTGAGCACTTCAAGATGAAACCAGATGAGAGCGCCTATGAGTATTACGTGAGATTCCACAAGCTTGTCAATGACATGAGGAACATCGAATGACCATGCCAAACATTCAATTGAACTCTAAATTTGTAAACAACATGAATCCCGAATGGCACAAGTTTGTCACTCGTGAAGCTAACCAAAGGATTGAAGAATACAAACTATGAGCAACTCTATGCATTCCTTCTTCGTAATGAGAGACATGCTATGTTTGAAAAAGGATTCTTAATCGCTCAAAACCAACCAGGAGAGACAAGCTCATCAAATGATTCAACCGCTTCTACTCAAACATAGGAATCACAACCAAAGCCTCACAAGTCATACCCATGGGTAATGGTAATCACAAACTCATTCCCGACCCAATGTTCAAACAAGTCGATGTCGATGCACACGGGAAACTTCATTAATCAACTAGCTCTCATGATCACCAAAACATGAACTCTCTCCACACACCAACAACAACCTCGTAACAAAGCATCTAATCTACACAATCAAAGCCACCGCCGAGACGGAAAGGTTATGGTACAACCTGCTCAAGAAAGACAAGATGAACAAGGAAGAGGTGGAGTTGGTAGAGGTTTTGCCGCAAATCGTAATAGGGAAGGAATGGAAATCAAGGACAAGTAAAGCCGATCAAGTGTTACAACCGTGGTGGTGAGGGACATATTGCAAGAAACCGACATCACCAAAACGCCTCGTAATGCCGAGTACTTGTGGATAAGATAACTAAAACGCCGAGTAGGATAAGATGTTGCTTGTGCAAGCTCGTGACAATGGAGCAATTTGGATGAAGAGGAGTTATTGTTTCTTGTCAAGGAATGCCAAGACATATGATGTCGATGTTGATGAACAACCAATTCATGAGATTGGTCATAATCATCGAATGCCTTTCAAGTAGCCGATTGTGATGCATTTGACTGATGTAGATGATGAACCCATCGCACAAACAATCTTCATGGCTAGCATCTCACCTATGGTTTCTCCAAAAGTTTCTTCACCACAAGTCGGTCCATCCAAAGACAAAATCATTTCGAGGTACTTAAACTATACGATGAAGTTGATGAGCAAAAGATACATGATGAAGTACAATCAATCGTAATTATTGAGTCGATATTGAAAATATGGGCAATGTCGATGTTGTCCCATATGATCAATATGTGAAACAAAGTGAAAGTGAGATTGTACCATGTGATGTATCTTATGCAACAATGATGACTATGCTTTTGACGAATACACCGCATGTACCGATGAGTCTCGTTATCTCGAACTTAATGCTTATAAAGAACGTGTTGCTATTTATGAACAACGAGCTAAGTTTGAGTTAACCACTCGTGAGCGTGAGATGGATGACCAAATGCGCATAACTATTAGACAAAGTAAGTTTAGAGAAGAAGTATTAAAACAAGAGTTAAACTCCTTACAAGAAAAGCTTTCTAAAACCGCTAAGCAAAACAAGAACTTCAAGAAAATGTTAAAATGCTTAAGCAAGAATTCGTGCTAAGGAATCAAAACTTTGAATGATTTTTCTAATCTAAAACCTTGAAAACAAGCTTGAAAATAAGTTGTACGATAAGGAAATACCATTCAAATCGCTCACTTAATCACTAAGCACGTAGTTTTAAGTGATAAGCATAGTACTCCCTTGTTGAGGAACCAAATCCAGAGGTCATTAAAAGGCTAAAAGTGCTCATAAGGTAATCTATGATGGTAATGAAATCCTTAAGCCTAGACAGAAACCTAGTTGCGCTGAGTGCACCGAGGAAGATAGAAAATTAGATGATGCATCTAGGAGAAAATGAATAAGAAGCTAGATGATCCCGAATGTAAAAAGAATAACATAATGATCAAACCCCATGATTACAAGAAGGAAAACTGGATCTCCTTAAACAAATTTAAGCCTCAAACGTTGTTAACACCGAACAAGTATTCGAAAAGGGACTTAGATAAGCAAAAGTCGAAAATCTTGTTGAAACAAACCTCCCTTAGGAAAATGCTCATAATGATCGTGTATCCTCCAAATACACCAATGCATTTAGTTCCTAGAACTATTGCCACTAAGAGCAAGACCTTAATCACCAATATGTTATTTTTCAACTATTTGTCGATTTTGAGAAAACTTGTAAGAAAAGGATCACACCCATCGATTATCAAGGGAAAGGGTTTTGAGCAAACAAAAGAATGCTATCTAACCGAGGTCATGCCTTTCTTTAAACAACTAAAAGATCAATTTGAGAGTCTTAAAAGGGATAGATTCGTATATTAAAGGAATGGAAAAGGAATTTGATGCAATGATAGTTGAGGTTAGTGACTATGAGCGAGCACTAAAATATAATGAGATTGAGAGGAAGAACTTGCATACATTGAATGAGACTCTTATTTCGAATGTATTACTCAAGATGTGTTTTACATCGCTACTAATTGTTCCATTAATGCTTCTCGATTTCATGAATTATCTGTTGCTCGAAAGTCTCCCATGATCGTGTCATTGAGCTTGAAAAACTAACTCTAAACCGCATGATAAAGTTGAACAGATGATCATGATAACTGTAAAACAGCTTTTCTAAATTAGAAGTTGAGCATCTTGCTTTGCAATTAAAATATCAACATCCGAAAGAAAATGTTAAAACCTCAAATATCAAGACATCTTTGGATGTTCCCGAATTTGATGCGCTTTTGAAATTAGCAAACGTGATGAATGATTCGAGCTCATTGTATCACGATCGAAAGTTGAAAGCCCAAATCTCTCAATTAAAGGGTGAAATGAACAATGTGTCTGCTCCCAAATGCCTCCTCCTTTAGATTCTCGAATTCTCAAAATTTTCATCTACAAAACTTGGTCAATGCTTTACAAAAGGAAAATGAGAGTTTTCTCAAGAAAATGAAAAGGTTAAACGTCATTTCAATGAGTTATTTGAGTCAATAAAAGTCACTCGTAATAAAAATAATGAACAAATAACTTCGCTGTAAAAGGAAATTGAGAATCAAGAGTCGTAAAAGGGAAAATGCCAATGACCAATGGGGAGAATGGTCCATCAAAGGTGCATGGTTGTAATAAATATGCTTTGTCTCGTGAATTATGTTCCTCCTCACCTTAGGAATAACAAACTTGCCATTCAAACATATTTCTCATACCTTAAGGATAGTCTAGAATGTCTCCGTGAGATTGTAGAAGAGGATAAGTTAGAGAAACCACTTGATAATGCAATTGGCCATGCATGCTTATATGCCAAACGATCTCAAGAACTTCTAGAATGCTTAATTACAATATGTCCTAAATCCCTAGGTGAGCAAGTCAACCCTTGATACCCCGCTCTATGCCTAATGCCAAGTATACAAATCATTCAATGCCCAATGTTATGAATGTGAACTTTAGTAGGCCTTCAAATAGTTCGATCCCAAGACCTCCAAAGTGTTAAGAAAGTGAACCTCAATGTGCCTTCGAATAGTTCACATCCCAAAGACATCAAAACAGAAAGGCAAAAGTAGCAAAACCAACTAATGTTCCTGCTCTCTACAGAGTAATCATGACATTAAAGCGAGCAGTCAAAGTCTCAAGGCAATACAAGGAATGATAGGCCTCGCAAGCTAAGAATGCATTGAAGAAAGTAGAAGATCACCGTAGGGAGAATTTGAATAAAACGAATCGTGTTGATTCTAGTATTAGCCATAGGCGCATCGTAATTAATTCAATTCTAATACTATTTGCAAACCATGTAATGATGTCTCGCATGAATTTCACACTAATCATGAATGTGGTGTGAATGCTTTGTCTAATGCGGTCAAATCCCCGCTAATATTGTTAATGAAAAATCATTCTAAGAAGGCTAAAAGGCAAAGGCGAAAGAAAGTTAGAAAACAAAGGAAACCCACAGAAGAACATTTAGTAAGATAGGTTATCAATGGATACCGCTGGCCATAAGGTTAATCGACAATGCCCACTAGAAAATGGATGCCTCATCGGTAGAACTATTCCCTTAAGAAGTGAACATACTTTGAATAGGGCAAATACGGACACTAGTACCGCATCTATTCATAATGATTCCATTGCTTCTATTTCGATATGGATGTTTCTATTTCGATGCGGGTGTTCCAATCATCACATTAACCAAATGGAACCCATTCTTGCATGGGGATCCCAATTATCCAGCTTATCCATTCTTGTCTCGTGTTCAACCGCAGATCGCTCAAATCGCTCGTGGTACCGGACTCAGTCGCTCCAAGCATATGATCGAGACCGGTCATGCTCATGAACTTCGTGAGTAAATTCATCGACAGCTAGATTCGGAACCACCATTTTGGAGCTATTATGGGTTATGGAGATTATGTGGTTGGTAAAAGTGTGATTTGTGGTATATTATGTGGAAGGTCTTGGTCACAACTGCTCTCTCGTTGGTCAATTCGTGATTCCGATCTAGAAGTGGCTTTTAGAAAACATTCTTGTTTCGTTAGAGAACTTGATGGTGTGGAATTATTAAGAGGTACTCGAGGTTCAAACCTATACACCATCTCTATCGACGACATGATGAAGTCCTCTCCAATCTGCTTGTCGTCAAAGGCTTCTAAAACAAAGTCTTGGTTATGGCATCGCTGCCTCAATCACTTGAACTTTGGTACCATAAACAACCTTTCCGTAAAGGATCTTGTCGAGGTTTACCCAGATTAAAATATGAAAAGATCATCTTTGCTCACCACCAATTGGGAAAAAGCACGAAATATGCCCACAAACCAAAACCCACAAACTCAGAATGGAAGTTCTTCATACCCTTCATATGGATCCGTGCGGACCAATGAGAGTGCAAACGATAAATGGGAAGAAATACATTCTAGTAGTTGTTGATGACTACTCGATTTACTTGGGTAAAGTTTTGAGGACAAAGGATGAAACCCGATGTCATCATCAAACTAATCAAACAACTTCGTGTTCGACTCAACAATACAATGTAATTGTTCGAATGCATAATGGCACGTAGTTTGTTAACAAAGACTTAATTCGCTTTTATGAAAGTGTTGGAATCACCATCAAAGAAGTGTTCCACGAACTCCTCAATGTAACGGTGTAGTTGAAAGACTAAATCGAACTCTTGTAGAAGCCGCAAGAACAATGCTTATTTATTCAAAGGTTCCAATGTTTCTATGGGTCAAGCCATTGCCACCGCTTGCTACACCCAAAATCGCTCCCTTATTCACACCTCTCATGGAAAACTCCATATGAACTTATTCATAAACGAAAACCCGATCTCTCCTACCTTCGTGTGTTTGGTGCCTTGTGTTATCCAACGAATGATGGTCAAGACTTAGGAAAATTAAGAGCAAAGGCAGATATTGAGTTTTTGTTGGTTATGCACCAAACAAGAAGGGTTACGAATCTACAACAAAAGAACCCGAAATATCATGGAAACAATTCACGTTACGCTCGATGAGTCGACCGGTCATATGGCTCCGGACAATCCAGCCTCGACCCGCACTTCAAAACAATCCCATTGGTTCATCCTTGTACCAAATTCCTCTCCAAAGAACTCCATATGTACCTCCAATCAAGATGATTTGAAGAAATTGTTTGATCCGATGTTTGATGAACACTATGAGCCAAGTGCTAATGAACTCACAATTCCCACAACAGAGGTCGCTCATATCCCCGTGAATGAAGTCAATCCTTCGCCTCAATATCACTAAGTCAAGAAGCGCCATCACGATCACTGTCTCATCAACAAATCATCAATCTTCAAATGTACATCATGGAACTGCTTCGCATCAATGATGAAGTTAATCCTTTGCTACTCTCAAGATGCTCCATTTGAAAACATATTTGCTCCTCGAATCATCATCGAACCATCTTCTTCAGAGACATCGACTCGCTACTTCACCCCTCAACAATGCCCACATGAACACCTCGTAAAATGGACTCACGATCATCCATTAGACAACATCATTGAAATCCTCTCGCCCAAGATCCACACGGAAACAACTCGCAACCGATGCCTTATGGTGCTTCTTCAACTCCGTACTCTAAGATCGAACCAAAAGATGTTAAACCGCCATGAATGAAGACAAATGGTTCAATGCTATGCAAGAAGAAATTCATGAGTTTGATCGACTTGATGTATGGGAATTAGTACCGCCCAGATTGTGCTATGATCATTGCTCTAAAATGGATCTTCAAAGTGAAACTTGATGAGCATGGTGATGTGTTAAAGAACAAGGCTCGATTGGTTGCAAAAGGATACCGCCAAGAGGAGGGTATTGACTTTGAAGAATCATTTGCTCCTGCTGCTCGACGAGGCAATCGTAATCTTCTTGGCTAATGCCGCAAGTAAGAACATGGTAGTCTATCGATGGATGTAAAGACGGCGCTTTCTTAACGGAGATCTTAAAGAAGTCGCTCACGCCACCAACCTCAAGGCTTTGTGAATCCGAGCATCCTACTCACGCTTATCGCTTGAAGAAGGCTCAGACGGTCTAAAGCAAGCTCCAAGGGCATGGTATGATACACTATCAAAGTTTCTTCTATCTACCGGATTCAAAGAAAGGAGCAATTGATCCTACATTGTTCACCGTAAAGTCGTGCAAACATTTAATTCACGCTCAAATTTATGTTGATGATATCATCTTTGCCTCGATCGACCCCAATGAGTGTGACCGCTTTTCAAAAGAAATGGGTTCTAAATTTCAAATGTCAATGATGGGACAAATGTCATTTTTCTTGGGATTACAAATTTCACAAAGTCCCGGAGGCATTTTTATAAATCAATCTAAATATGCAAATGAGATTTTAAAGAAATTTGATTTGATTCTAGTGACCCTGCTGACACTCCCATGATTGAACGTATTAAACTAGATGAGGACCACTCAGTGATCATGGTAGACCAAACAAAATATCGTAGTATGATTGATCCCCGATGTACCTCACAACCTAGTAGACCGTACATCTTGTTCATTGTTTGCATGTGTGCTAGATACCGTGCTGCCTACTAAAAGCACCTTGAAGCGGTTAAACGGGTCTTTCGGTATTCCAAGGAACCATCAATATGGGACTTTGCACCAAGGACACCGGTATGTCACTAATGTACCTATGCAGATGCCGATCATGCAGATGTCAAGATACTCGTCAAGCACGCCCGAGGTGCTCGCTTTTGGGTGATAAGCTTGTGAGTCGGTCTTCAAAGAAGCAAATGAGTACTTCTATTTCCTCTACAGAGGTCGAGTACATAGCCATGTCATCTTGTTGTGCTCAAATCCTATGGATGAGATCCCAATTATCCGACTATGGCTTTGAATTCAACAAAATCCTCTCAGATCGTGATAATAAAAGTGCTATTGCTCTCTCATGCAACAACGCACAACACTCAAGAGCAAAGCACATCGACATTCGACATCATTTCATCGTGGAACAAGTTGAAAACGGTGTGGTGGAACTTTACTTTGTGAGGACCGAATACCGCTAGCGTACATCTTCACCAAAGCTCTTCCTAGAGAACGCTTTGAGTTTATACTTCCACGACTTGGTCTTAAGAGCCTACAACCGAAACACTCAAACGCCTTCAAGAGGAAGAAGAGGAGTAAAAGGTTTTCTTCATCTATCTCTTGTATATATCTATTCAAAAAGCAAAATACAAAATTACAAAACCTTCAAAAAGCAAATAGAAAATATAAAACTTTCAAAAAAAAAATTTGAAAAAAAAAAAAAAAAAAAATATTGAAAATTTCAAAAATATTGTCTTTTGTCATGTTTTTTTCTATTCGATAATATCGATAATATCTCGATTTTGTGATGTCATTCAAAGAATGACACGGACTTTAGATGTTGTTCGAATTTTCATAAAAAAAAAAAAAATCAAAAATATAAAAAATATTTTTGGGAGAAAGAGAAACTATGGTTTATTGTCATTCCAGCAAGAACCCGCTTTTCAAAGAAAGAACAGAGCCATGCTTTATCTTGGTTTTCAAATTTAATGCTCGATTCTTTAAACAAATCCTTACTATCTAATGAAAACTAATTGCTTTGAAAAATAACTCGACTCTATTTTTGGAAATCATCCGACTTAAAGTGTGTCAAAATATCTATCTCTCAATCAACAACTTAGGTCATTGATTGAGGGGAGAATGATTTCAATTAAATTAAAAAGTTATGTGTCATTCAATTGTTTTCAAAAGATATTCATGCATGTTTAATCAATGGAGTCCAAAGTCTCAAAATCGATCCTTATCGCTTAAAACGCTTTCATAATCAAGTCACAATTCTCCTTAAAGCTTTCAAAATCAATTTAATTACAGAGATCACAAATCTCAAATGATTTGATAATTGTGATCGGGGAGAATTTGTGATTTAAATTGGATTTAAGTCGATAATTCGATAAATGGGTTCATAAGTGTTTAGCAAGTTTTCCTCCCACATGTGACAAACGATTTCAAATTTTCCATGCACATGTTGAGGGGAGCATCTATCTTAAACCACAAAGATCCAAACGTGATCAATTTGTTTCAATGTGCAAGATGTTCCTCTTGTATGTGCAAAACTCTTTCAAACCTCAAGGCACATATTGAGGGGAGCAAGCTTATGAAAACCTCATCCTCCCTTATATGCTTTATCTACTTGTTTTGATCGTGGAAGTGATGTTGATATCTTTAGAAAATGGTAATCAAAGAAGCTAAATTCTTTCTCTTGCCTCCGTGCAAAACGATTTCACTTGATGCACATGTTGAGGGGAGCTCTTGTTCTAAAAATATCAAAAACAATTCAGTACAAAATGCTTTGATAATATATCATAAGTATCCGGATTGATTTTCAAATGGTTTTCAATTGGTTCCAATGGCGTATGAACAATACCAAATAGACCGACCAACTT
Organism: Chrysanthemum lavandulifolium; assembly: GCA_022545495.1. NCBI lineage: Eukaryota > Viridiplantae > Streptophyta > Magnoliopsida > Asterales > Asteraceae > Chrysanthemum > Chrysanthemum lavandulifolium. The sequence continues at coordinate 114,877,031 of CM040241.1, read as the reverse complement.
TACTTTATGTATGGTGATATAAGGATGATAAGGTTAGGTATTTGTTCCCATGATCCGCCGTAATCGAGGGATCTACCCAGGACAATCCACTAGATAGTGTAGAAGTCCTTAGGTATATTGAAAAAAGGAGAAAATGAGATGTGGGAAGAGTGCGGACTAAGACCGAACTAGTAATCGAATAAACCCAACAAGGTTCTAGTTATGAAGTCTCGTAAGCAATCAAGGGGTTGAAGAATGAAAAGAATTGAATGTGAAAAGGGTGAAAAGAAATAGCCTCCATTTATTCAACCTTAGGGCGTAAACCGGTTTCAATTCATATGCTACCGGTGGTTACCAAGGTAACATCGGTATTGAAGACAAGACGTCATGGACCCAAAGGACGACCGCACTACATCTTCCCAAACCACTCAAGTTCCTCTTAAAAGGGCTTGTTTCATTCTCACGGGAACCTACATAATCTATCGACTTTCTCTTAGAGATTGTTGATATTGAAGAAGGAGACCCTCCCTAGTCTCCCAAGACAGAACCAAATGTGCACAAATTGAGTCTAGAGCCACGAGATCATCAATAAATCTCTTTAGGACACTTTCAATGAAGACTCTCTGCTTCACACAATGTGGAAAGAGAGATTATATCTTATGAGTCCCACGATTATCCTTGTGGTATTGCTGTAAACATCCGAGTGATATGTAAAATATTCACAATGAAGATGGAAAGCCTTCGAGCCAACATCAAACAAGCTCCTCGGTAGGTGACATGTGAGATCTTTTCAAAAGATCAACCATGTGACAACCGAATGTAAACAATGGGGCGATTCAATCTTTTGAATCAATCTCGGTTCAGTTATGGATTGACGGATACCTTTGAAAACCGGTCATTGTGCTTAAAAACTCTTTTCTTTAGCACATCGATCGTGTACTTATATTTCAAAATAAAAGGTGTTTATGATTGATAATTGATTTTCATCAAAACCTTCGTTGTATTGCAAAACAATTTCTATTGAGCAAGACACGATTGTTTTTCAAATCTCTTCTTATCAATCGGTGAATCTCAATTACCGGTTCACTCACTCCGTGTTGTCTTCTTTGAGACGCTCCGGTTGAGAACGGCTAGAACAAATTGCGAAACCCCGTCAAGGAAATTCTTCGAATTATACCGATCACAGCAAGATTTGTAATCGATCAACGGGAACCGTGGGCCGTGTACCTCAATTCAACAAAAGTGATCAAAGACACTCTGTGTGCTTTATTGCTAACTGCTTTATGCAGAACACCCTACGCTTGCAAATGATCGTAATGGAGCGGTCAATCCATAGCCGCATGCTCACACAACACATTCATTTCCAAAGAAATCATGATTAGTGCATCAATGACTCGATATTATCACTCCATGCTTCGCTACGCCGCCAATATCATGAATCAACGAAAGCTTCCGCTACTCGATAAGAAGATATCATGATCCGTAATGTGAGCATGTCGGTCCGAAAGTCACAACTTCACATTATACCAACACCACAATGGATGAGTCGAGATTGATGTTTGCCGATGATCTCAAACTGCTCAAAACTCATTATCACGTGGATCAAGAAAAGACCTCCACTTGGATTAACCAAACATGCAATGAGAAGAATCAATGACTACGAGCTTGAGCAAAGTACTACACCAAGAATGCAAGAACAATTTTAATGTAATATCTGTTTGTATTCAATGTAATTTTAGTATATGTTTGAGGTGACCTCCTTGGGGAGATTGTTAGGATTTAGTAAATCCAAGTATTAAAGAGTCGGTCACCTCAAGTATATGTAATCGTTAGTAAGCTCGTAGTCGAGATTAATATAAGTTAAGTAGTATTTAGTTTAAGTAACACCGTGGAGGACGGACGGTCTTTACCCACCGTATGCCCGATCCACACCCGATAGGTGGCGATTTATGTAAAGATTATAAATACTCTCTACCTTCCAAGGTAGAGAGTTGGAGCTCATAATAAGATTTTTCTTTCTCTCACTAAAGTTCCCAAACCTCTAACTTTCTCTCTAAAACTCTTGTGTACGCCTACTTTGCTTATGGTTTGATGTGTATGTGAAATCCAATATGTTACAACTAAGTTCTCCCATCATACTCATCTCGAACTCGTCATGTATGATTTTAGAGAAATCATCACACATGTCTTGACAAGTGGATCCGAATATAATATCATCTACATATATTTGCACTATGATTATATGTGACTCTCTTTCTTAGTAAAAGTGTGTTATCAACTAACCCCATGGTACAGTTGTGTTTAATTAAAAATGACTTGAGTCTATCATACCAAGATTTTGGAGCTTGTTTAAGATCGTAAAGGGCTTTCTTTAATTTATATACATGTTTGGGTTTTTCAAAATCGATGAAGCCCGGAGATTGAGCTACTTATACTTCTTCATTAATGAAACCATTTAGAAAAGCGCTTTTGACATCCATTTGATAAAGCTTTAGATCATTAGCACAAGCATACGCAAGAAGTATTCTTATAGACTCTAATCTAGCCACGGGGGCATAGGTCTCATCAAAGTCTATTCCTTCTTGTTGGTTATACCCTTGGGAAACGAGTCTAGCCTTGTTCCTAGACACTACTGCTTGCATCTAATTTGTTTTATAAACCCATTTGGTTCCTATTATGGTTTGATTACTAGGTGGAGGGACAAGCGTCCAAACATCATTAGAAACAAATTGATTTAGTTCTTCTTGCATAGCCATTACCCAACTCTCATCTTTTATGACTTCTTGTGTATTCCTAGGTTCTATGGTTGAAACGAACAAAACAAGCTACTTTGATTTTGAACTTGAGACCTTAATGTTCGTTCGTTTAGATTTCCTATGAGTTTATCTACGGGATGATCTTTGGACTCTTTAATGTTTATGATTTCATCATTTAAAGGTTCTTCTTCTTCATTTATCTTTTTCTTTATTACTATAGCATCACTTTTTATGATCTCGTCATCGACAAGAGGTGGAGAGGGTTTGGGTGGACTTTCATCAAATTTTATATTTAATGACTCTTCTACCTTCATTGTTTCTTTGTTTAATATGACGTAAGCTTTGCTATTTGGCAAATAACCTAGAAAGATACCTTCGGTTGATTTAGGATCAAATTTTGTAAGGTAATCTTTAGTGTTAAGAATAAAACATTTGCTTCCAAAGACTCTAAGGTGATTTAGCATAGGCCTTTTGCCTCGGAGTAACTCATATGGAGTTTTACCTAAGATTGGTCTTATTAAGACTCGATTGAGTATGTACGTTGAAGTATCAACGGCATTACACCAAAACTTTTGAGGTATGGATTGTTCATTAAGCATTGTTCGACGCATTTCTTGTAGGGTTCTATTCTTTCTTTCTACTACCCCATTCGATTGTGGAGTGCGTGGAGCCGAGAAGTTGTGAGTAATACCATTAGCGTCACAAAAGGCTCCAAATTGCACTTCATTATCGAATTCCCTACCATGATCCGTCCTAATGGACACTATAGGACTTCCTAGTTGTCTTTGGATCTTTTTGCTTAATATTTCAAAATAATTAAAGGTTTTCATTTTGTTCTTTAAAAATTTTGTCCATGTATACCTAGAGTAGTCATCCACTATGACTAAAGTGTAGTAGTTGCCTCCATAACTTTGGATAGCGGATGGACCAAATAAATCCATATGTAGTAATTCTAGAAACCTAGTTGTAGACACCATGTTTTTAGCTTTATGACTAGAATGAGCTTGTTTTCCTACATTACAAGCATCACAAAAATGATGTTCATATTTTAACTTAGGTAGATCTCTTACTAGATCTTTGGATGATAGCGATCAAGAAGTCGCATGTTGGCGTGACCCAATCTTCGATGCCATAAGGTCAAGTATCATCCATAGAGGTAAGACATAGTTTGTCTTTAGGTTCATTACCGATTTTAATGACATAGACTCCATGTTTCCTAATTCCTCTTCCTATGGTTATGCCATTTTTGGTATCTTACTACGGTTTCGTAAAAAGTACATTGCACTTTTATCATATATTTGTCCTATACTTAAGAGGTTAAAGTTTAGGTTTTCTACGTGACACACATCGTTAATGGTTAGAGATTTGTTAGAAATCGTACCTTTACCGATGATTCTACTTTTACTATTTCCAAACACCACATTACCTCCATTTATGGATTCATATGTGGAGAATAGATCCTTATTGCCGGTTATGTGCCTCGTGCACCCGTTATCCTTGACCCATTCATCGGGGTCTAGGTCGACCTTTAAGCACACGTAAAACAATAATAAACTCAAAAGTTTGGTCCCCATTTGTTCATGGATCCATTAGTGTTAAACATTCCATTCATGTTAGACATGTATGGATAAGATGAGTATGCATTCCATGGAGCAAAGTTTTGAAAAGGAAAACCGTTTTGCATATTTGGGTTCCATCCCATTTGATGGTTGCTTCTTGGATAAACATTATTAGGTCTCCTAAATGAATTAGGTTTTAAAAAAGACGGAGCTTTGTTTCTTGCAAAAGTAGGATTATATTTTGGAGGTGGTTGTCTAGTGGTGACGTGAGTTGGTTTCTTCCTATTAATGATAACAAAATCGCTTCTAGATGAAGAAGCTACGTTATTGCTACTTGTTTGTTACAGCAGATTCACGGATCCTCGTCAGACACTAGCCTTCCCTTATCAAGGATCCGTGGATCCGCCACAACAATGGCTGGTTTTTCTAGTGCCTTAACAAATTTTGCTTCTTTATTTTCACTAGTTGATGGATCAAGTTGTTGAATACCTAAACCTTTTTGGTTGTTACCGGTTTTAACAATTTCTAATATCGTATCTAAAGTGTTCGTACTCATTCTAGCAATTTTAGAATCTAGATGATCAACTAGTGTTTGAAGTTGAACGCAAAGTTCACATTCACCACTTGCTACTTTACCCTTTTCTAAACGTTTTAGTTTTTCTTTTAATTCTATGACTTCTTTATCTAAACGTTGGTTTTGACTCTTTAAAAGCTTGTTTTTGTTAATTAGTTTTAAGCTAATATTGCATAGTTTGTCATATTCATTATGCAATGAGTCGTCATCAAGTGATGAGCTACTATAGTATTCGTGACATACCTCGTCATTTGCCATGAGACAAATTTCTTCGTCCTCCTCGTCGCTCATTCCCCACATGCCACTCACGAACGCCTTTTGATCATCCCGTTTGGGACACTTCCTAATAAAGTGGTTAGGGTCACCACATTTAAAGCAAGTACGATCATCTTTTGGCTTCACGTCCTCTTTGCTTTTCCGAAAGCCTTTCTTATCGCCATACGGTTGTTTGACGATCTTCCTTTCTTCTAAAAAACTTTTAAATTCCCTCACCGCCATAGCGCACTCTCGCCGTCACTACTCAAGAGGAGTTCTCTTCATCGCTTGAACCCTTTTTGGCTTTAAGGGCAAGAGATTTGTGTTTCTCTTTACCTTTGAGGCTTTGAGTCTTTGGCAAGGACAAGCTCAGACTTTTAGGTTGCCTATGAGTTCATCGAGGTGAGGATTGTCAAATCTTTTGACTCTTCGATCGCCACACCTTGGATCTCCACTTCGATGGAAGTGCCTTAGATATCTCCTAACATGGTTACGGCTAGAAAAGATTCATCAAGTGCTTGTAAAGATGTAATAATAGTATTAAAGTTAGCAAAAGAATGATCTATAGTTTCCTCATCCGATATTGAAAATTGTTCATATTGTTGAACAAATAAATCAATTTTATTATTTTTAACTTGTTGGTTGCCTTGATGAGTTACAACTAAAAAGTCCAAATTTCTTTAGAGGTTTTAAGCATAGAAATTCTTTCAATTCCTTTTCGGTAAAGCATTACATAAAACCATTTTTGCTTCACTATTTTTAGAAAGCTTTTCTTCATTTCATCATTTATTTTATCATGAGGTATGTTAACTAAATTCCTTTATCGCCTTTTGAGGTAGCCTCAAAGTCGCCTTCAACAATAATGTACCAAAGATCAATATCTTTAGATTTCACATATGTTTCAATCTATTTTTCCAATATATAAAACCATTAGTTTCAAGTAGTGGTGGTCGTTGCATAGATTCCCTTCCTTATAATTTTCGTAACCCATAGTGATCGAAAAGTTTTTAAATACAATTTTACTTTAAAACTTTTATAAACTTAGCTCTTGATGCCAATTGTGGAAAACTAGAAGGGGGTTGAATAGTTTTACCGATTTTACGTTAGTTTCAAAACTTTAGATTCGTTAATATGTGAGATCTTATGGATGTAGAGAAAGTATAGATCTAATGATAAAGCAAGTAAATAAAGTAAAGCGAAGGGAAAGAAAAGACACAACCGATGTATAGTGGTTCGCTACAAGGACACCTTCCTTGCCCTACTCCACCCCCGAGTCACCTACTCGAGAGTTCAAGCACTATGTCAACAAACGCCTTCACTTGGCGGAGAAGCCTTCACAACGTTGTTTACACTTTTTCCGGTACAAAGCTAGATACCGAGTCCGTAACACGGTAGACCAAACCAACACAACTATTACACAACAAATATGTGAAATATCAAATACAAGATCTTCGCTATGTAAATCTTGCGGAGTGACAAATCAATCAAGGACCCTTGCTTGGATGACTTGTAGAATGCTCGTGATCTCGCCTTAGAAGGACCTATATGAGGATCACAATAGAAAGAAAGAAGAAAACTCTCTAGATCAAGTGATCTATATGTTATAAGAGAATGAGAGTGTTTGAGTGATTTAGTAAGAAGAGGGTGTTAGAATGAAGAAATGGCTCTATTTATAGGCAAAATCTTCACTGTTCTCGATCCCACGGATCCTTCCACTGGGATCCGCCTAGTGTAATCCTAGGATCCGTGGAACGCCCTCTTGCCCATGGGTTTTTGGTTATGGGTCATGGGTTATGGGTTGATCCATGGGTTTTCTTTAGATTCAATGTATCTAAGTATACATTGTATCTAGCCAACTTGGTATGGGTTAAGATCCATGGGTTATGGTTTTACCCATCCTAATAAACTATTACAACAAATGCTTAATTACTACATTTTGTATTTAAATGGCTATATGTAAATGCTTTACAAAAATAACATGTATCCTTATAATTATACTTAAGATAACATTATATTTGTTATCAACAAAACACAAAGAGATCGCAAAATATTAATAAACGCTTACGGTTTATTTGTATTAACAGATATGAACAATTATATTTATGTTGCAAAATAATTTACTTGAGTATATCGGATGAAATAATCAAGTTGTCAATCCTACTATGAAGCTTGGAGAGAGATCATGAAAAGGAAAACGGAGAGTACATCATCAACACAAGTGTAGGTTATGATCCGATGTACATTCTTGTTGTTTTTAGAAAACGATACAAGAAAATATGAAATCAAGAAATCATATAAGCACATAAAACATTTATGTTGCACACATGACAAACTCAATCAAAAGCCATTTGGTGTGTTATATGTTTTAAACATTTTTCAACTTATAAACTAACATTTTGACACAACTAGATGTTATCCCAAACACTCCTTCAAGTAGCACATTGATTAGTAGAAAATTACTAAATCGACAAGCAAAAGAATGAATAGCAAGGTAAGGAAACCACATTTGTTATTCGATCAAACAAACACAAAAACTATTTGAGATAAGCAAATAATCAAGTAATGAAAGGAAGACAATTTATCATTTAGCATAGCATACGAAAGTTCTTTTCATCGCTTTGTGTTAAATATAAACATGTATACCCAGCTTGATTAGTTTCGCTTATAAATATGATCAAAACCTTAATTTCAAAAGAGGACACATTGTTATTAAGGGCTAAAACATCCGTCTCCAATTGGATCAAAAGTTTGTGCAAAAGTTATGACCGAAAAATGACTTTCTATTATAAATCAATGATTCTAAATTATTGTTTTGAATCAGTTTATGAAATCATTTTAAATGAAAGTAGACTCAAATACCTTTAAAACGATAGGTGGCACGACTTCTAACGACTTACGGTTAATTAGTTATGAATTTTGAAATTCGCACAAAACTATCTTCTCTACCACGGATCCCACGGTTCCCTTGCTTGAGGATCCGTCCAGTAAACCGAGGGATCCGCGGATCCGATACGTAAATACAAAATGTATATTTTGACCCGACGAAATTTTATCCACAAGCAATTAGCACGTTTTGACCAACTAAAAGACATGGTGTTTGTTTTTCATGAAAACCTTCATTGTAGTTTTCAATTAACTATGGATCGATATCAAGTTTTTTTTAAAAATTCCCTTCTTTGTACAATATACTTCAAAGTAAACTTTTAAAAGACTTGTAACTAAGCTCGATGCCAATTGTGGAAAACTAGAAGGGGTTGAATAGTTTTGCCAATTAAAACTTCCTTTTAATCTATTTAGATCGACTTATGTCAATCTATTTGGATGTGTATGTTGGATGTTGATAAACAAGCATATAAAGGTAAGTAATGAAAATATAAGAGTAAGAAGCACAAAACCACAACGTGAGTATTTATAGTGGTTCGCCACAAGGACACCTTCCTTCCCTACTCCACTCCCCGAGTCACCTACTCGAGTTCGTAATCACTACACCAATCTCCTTATGGCGGAGAAGCCTTCACAACGTCGCTTACCCTTTTTCCCAGACAGGCTAACCACCGGTTCCTTCACCCAAGGTGAACCACACCTACACAACGTCAGATACCCTTTATAAGGTACTAGGCTAACCACCTAGTTCTTTCACACCAAGGTGAACTACACCTTCACAATGTCGCCTACCCTTTATTAGGTACTAGGCTAAGCACCTAGTTCCATTGCTAAGGAGGAACTACTACCACACTACACCAATGACTAATCCCAAAGGAGATCTACTCCTTTTACAACATCATCAAGGATATCAATATCCTTGAATCTAATGCTAGTCTATCTATCGAAACACATCATATCGAATGTACATCTAAGGCACCTTTCATTAATGCCTTTGACTAGATCTACAAGACACCCTTCACTAATGTCTTGTGTCTTGACTTCTAAGCACTTTTTACTAATGCTTCTAGTCTTGACTTCTAAGCACCTTTCACTAATGCTTCTAGTCTTGACTTCTAAGCACCTACCACAAGTGCTTATGATGTTGACGATAGATACCCTTCACTAATATCTTCGTCTTGACACTTGAGACATCTTTCACTAATGTCTTCAACACTACATTCTTTTGAAGAAAGAAAGGAATCATCAACAAGAAGACTTAGTTGTCTTGATGATGAGGAAGCATGGCAACTCATGGACTTGAGCTTGCTTGACTTCAAAGGTGGTGATCTTGCCTTTAAGTGGAACCTAAAGATCACACAAAAACAAAACTACAAACATAGATCTCTTGGATATGAGGTTAGTGAGTTTTAACTCGTGAGGGAGAAAGCGTCTATTAGAAAGGGGATGAGAAATAATGAAGAAATGACTCACTATTTATAGAGGAAAATTGTTAGGAATTAGAAAATTCCATAGTGAAGAGTCGGTCACCCCAAATGTTATCTAGCATAAGTTAGCTCGTAGACTTGTCGTTATTTACATTATTTAGTAGTTTATTAGTTAGTTTGTAGCATAGTTTAGTTTAGAGTAACACCGTGGAGGAAGGACGGGTCTTTACCCATCGTATCCACGATCCACAGCCGATAGGAGGTCGTGTAGTTTGTAGTATAAATACCCTTCCATCCATGGAAGGGTGGTGCTTCATTCAATCTAACATTTCCTTTGTGTAAACCTCTAGCAAGAACACCCTCTCTCTCTACTTTCTCTCTAAAATGGCAAACATGTATTTTGATCATCCAAGACCACCGAATCATCAACACAATAAAATAACGATCCTACAATTGGCATCGAGCCAAGGTTGTGTTGTTTTGTTTGATGATTCGTATGGTTTTATTCGGATTGTTGTATGTGTTATCTGATATGGGTTGGTTGTTTTGATTTGTGAGTTGAGTTATGTTGTGGTTGTTTTGTCAAAAGTCACTTTTTGATTCGGTCGGATTTTAAGAATGTCAAAAGTCGTTATGTTGTGGTTTAAGCATATTAGGTTAAAATCAGTGTTGCTAAACATTTGTTGGGGTTTAATGTTGTAATTTTAAATAATGGTTCTTGATAGCAACTTGTTTTCATGTTTCTTAATAGCGACTTGGTCATTTGTGGTCAATCTTTTCATCAACAAGTCAAATATAGTCCTTATGCGTTTATGGGTTCTTTTGAAGTCAAATGGTTATTCTTTAGGTGGGTTAACCGGTCTTCCTCATATGGTCATCTTGGGCATACAAGCATATGTTAATGTATTTTTCTGGGTCAAAATGGGTCATTTTTATGTCCTGTCATGTCTGTTTCTTAAGATGTTTTTCGGGTTTTTTATCTTTGAAGATCTTGGTCGGAAAACATAAAAATCTTGCTAGCGACTTAGACACAAAACTGTCCAGATTCACTGGTTCTCTGTAGCGACTTGGTTATCTCGTTGACTTTCTTGAAAGTCAATAGCGAGTTATTTATTAAGCTAAGTAGCGACTTGGTACTGAAAATGACCTAGCAACTTGCTTTTGAGCATAGCGAGTTGTGTGAACTTAAGACCTAGCGACTTATACTGATAAGTTAGCGACTTGAATGATAAAGAAGATAGTGACTTGTCTAATCCGCTTTGACTATTGAGTCTAGCGACTTGCTTTGAAAACAGCTAGCGACTTGTGTCTTAATCTGGATTTGCGACGTGACTTATGGGCTAGCGACTTGGACAGAAAATGATGAAGATGAATGAATGATGACCTCGACCACAAGAATATACCATATACCACAAAGACCACTAGACCTTATACCACCAACAAATACCACAATACCAAACACTCGACCTCAAGTTTACATTCCATCATAAGTCTATGTTCTTCTACTATCGATTTGTAAAGAACCATTCTGATTCGACTCTAAATAACACGAGCAGTAATTGGAATTTATCTCGACAGACCCAACACATCAACCATCTCATCCAATGACAAGATTTATGAAAACAATATGAAAACTTATGAATGATCTCAGACCCCTTTACCTTCGGGTTATTCAACCTCAAACCTTTAAGGTCATCTTATGAAAGTCAAAAGAGATTCATCACTGATCATGTTTTTTTTGAAGTATTACTTCAATTAAATATTCGACTCATGAAAATGAAATTAACAAGTCATGTTAACTCACTTTTCATTTGCTCGTTGAAATCAAAACTGAACAAAATCGATTCAATTATATTAAAACCTACCCGTGATTTTTTTTTCTACAAGATCTTGAAGCCGTGTCCTTCACCTCAAAACCATCCCTGTGGCGAGGTCTATTGATTCTTAAACATGATGCCATCCCTGTGGCTTAATCTGATTTTGTGTTCGATTGCGTGATTGATTACTGGAATAATTGGAGGCGGACATAAACTTTGTGAGTTAGGGTTAATTTGTTCTTATTGATATTGTGAGGTGGCGGATGTTTTATTAGTGATGAAGGATTTGTGATGAAGATGGGCGTTATTTTTCCGGATCTATATGGGAGAAAGTTTAGTGTGGTAGGCGGTGTTTTGAGTAATGTGAGATTAGGTTTAGTGATATTGTGAGATAAATTAGGGTGTGACTGCTTTATAACCGACTTTATTAACTATGGATGGATCGGATTACGCTTATTTCGGATCGGGTTATGCTTTTGCTAACTAGATCGCTTTGAATGAATCGTGGGTCGTTGATGGGCTTTAATAATTGTTTGTTGTTTATTGAATTGAGCCAAGCCAACTTATGGACTTATTGGATTTATTTGAGTAGGTTGTGAAGTTGAGCATCGTTTAACGAATAAATGTGTTTATCGAAGTGGTGAGAAGTTGGGATTCATTGTGTTTGTATCGGTATTGGATTTGACCTCCACGAATTAAATGCCTAACTTAATGTGATCAAACTTTGATTTATCACATTTTGAGTCTGGATATTTCAAGCTATAATGTATCATAGTTTGGTTTGTCTTGAGCCTTCTTGAATTATTTGAGTCTTCATGATATGGTGTTATCAGTTGGGCTTCTCAAATTTGGTGAGTATACATGAGTTTTTGATGATATGAGATTTGGTGTGATTTGGATGATATGAGTCTTGTTGAAGTGATTTAATGATGATGTGTTATGAAACGTGCAAATTAATGATACGAATTGAGAGTTGATGAGACTTGATAATGTGATACATTTGGTACTTTGGTGTCTACATTTTCACGAAGAATATTATGTTGCGGCTTGAATTAATTATACAAAGTTGACTACAAAGTTGTTTGTACGGTATTTCTTATTTAACTTTGGAGTGAAGTTTTCCGGACGCGTCTACTTATTTCATCTTCTTTCTTTCTACCCTTCCGCGAAGATGACTTGTTTGGGCGTTTATAGAGGGTGATAAAGACTTGGCTATTTAATTACGGTTGTGATTCTTTCTCGTTTAACCCACAACGTAACTATCACTTGATGTCTCACTCGATTGAGAATGTCAAGAGGTTTTGTACATTGGGTACACCGTTTCTTTTCACGAGGATTAGTACAAGTTTAAGTAACAAATCTGGGGATTTCTACCTCATGATTAAGTTTGACATATCGGGGTTTACTTCACCATGTGGTCACAGCTACAACCGACAGAATGCCTGAATGATGTGTTTACCAAAGTATTTATTGGATGATTGATGATTTTGCTGATGTTGGATTATGAACAAATTGATGAACCGCTGCATATTCCCTAAAAGCAGATATTCACTAAAACCAAAGTCGCCATAACACATTCAAGTCGACATTGTTTACGGTTTTGTCTTGATTTTGTAAAATCCATGAAGAACCTATTTCTCGGTTTAAATCATAGACTTGTAAAATCCGTGACAATGGAAACATCCTAGTAAAAGTAAAGTGCATTTCGGATCTATCTTACGGTTTATTCTTGGTTTTGTAAAATCCCATGAAGAATCTATTTCTCGGTTTAAACCATAGAATTGTAAAATCCGTAATGATGAAACCATCTTGGAGAAAGAAAAGTGTAATTCTAGATCTTATCGATGTTGGTGCTACGGTTTACGCTTTAAAGAAGGATAAAGGGTGTACTTCATGAATTGGATGTGTGTTTGGATATTCGTCATGGCGGTTTGGTTACTTCAAAGTTTTACGGGTTATGCTCATTAAACCATGGTCGGGATGAAACCATTATCAAGTTCATTTAAATGTCAAAGAAGGCTAGATTTGAGCGATTAACGAGAAGATGTGACAACGGCGTTAATTCAATATTATTTATTTGAGGTTGAAGTGAATTATCACGGGCAAGTGTACTTAGTATCCGAAGGTATCGGGGATGGATGGATGAAGATTCTTCATGATCCTTGTTCGAGCTTACTATCATAAACGAAGACTTGGAAATCTAGTTATTGTTGGGAGTCTTTTCCTTTTACCACTTGGGGAATTGGGCTCTTATCTTCACAAAATAACTATCACTTTAAGGAGTTACGTTGTAGTGCTCGATGTCACATTCAATTGTGGATTTTCAAGAGGTGATGTCGTCTATTACTTGATGGTTGGTTGGTTGAAGAGTATAGAGTACTTAGAGATTCAAATGGGCATGAATTCTCGACACCTCTTTGTTACACATGTGCAAGTTTAAGTCACGAGTTCGGGTTAGTTTACTTGAGGTCAAATTTATCATATTGGGTTTTCTCCATCAAGTTGTCACGACAAAGAGCCTCTTGAATGATAATGGTGATGATTACATGTTTTGCTAAGAGAGTTGAAAAGAGAGATTATGACATCTGTTCACATCGATTCGGGCCTCGTACTCCAAAGAAAAGAAATGTATGCGTTTGGTCGCATTATCTTCGAAGAAAAATCTTCTTATGACGTATGAACACATCGGTTCATGCCTCGTACTCTAAAGAAAAGAAATGTACTTGAAGAGAAATCTTCTTATGATGTTTGAACACTACAGTCATGCCTCGTTCTTAAAGAAAAGAAAAGTTTACGTGTCGGTGCGCTTTATCTTCCGAAGAAGAAATCTTCTATTATGACCATTCTCATCAACATGCTTCATACTTTTTCCATGCGCTTGGTCATCAAGTGAACCGGACTCTTGTGATTGTTTTCTCGATTCCACTTGCTCAACTATAATGACGATGGCGACATCCTGTGCTTATTTTGCGGGAGAAGTGTGAATAGACTACATTTGGATAATGTTCACTTGTTTAATCAAGAATGGCATCTCCGTATGCAATTCTTGAGGGGAGAAGAAGTGTGATTTTTTGCATTGTTGATTGATATTTGAGAATATAAATGGTCATACGGCTCTAAACTCATGTAAGAACCGAGCTTCTTCTTATCGGGTCATCTTCACATGGAGTTTTATCTTCTAAGAGCCGTTGGTTGACATCTTCACTCGGATTGATGAGTTTATCGACAAAGTGCTTCCGGTTAATGCTTCACGTAGACATCAACATGATGATTCGAACGATCTCTCTGTTCTTGTTTGATGTGATTGGTAGTTTGGTGTTACCATCTTGTGTGTTCGTTGCGGCTGATTGTTGATTTCCTTGATGAACATCTTTCATTCTTGTTTGATTGGGAGGATTTTAGTTAAGGGATTTGCAAGATGTAAGTTAATTGGGATGCTTTATTGGTGGGATGCTTTTTGGTGTGAGTTGAAGATGTTAATTATCTATTCCCAACCGGACAATCTTAAAGAAGGTCGAGTTCTGATCATTCTACATTTCTTGCTATATGTTAGAAGACCAAAGACGAGTTGCATTTAATGATCTAAAGACTTCTTCTTAATATGGGCATTTATCAAAAGATTGTCGGTCTAGGGAGAGCACTAAATGGGGAATGTGATATGTCAAATTTAATCCCCAATTAGACTTGCTCACATTATTCAAAGATGTTGATTCTCACAAAGACTTCAAGCGATCTTCTCAACAAATTTCAAGTATTTGGGCATTTAAAGAGTTGTTGATTACAAGTATCAAAACCGAGAAAGGGGAAGGAGACAAGCACCTAAACGAGTAAACTTGATGTACTTAATACTTCTAAGAAATTGAAGATATCCGGGAAGACAAATGTTATTACATGAGAGAAACTCAAGGTTTGACTCATGGCGAGTAAACTTGATGAACTTAATTCTTCTAAGTGATTGAAGATATCCGGGAAAACAAATGTCATGACCGCAGAGAAACTCAAGGTTTTACTCATCAAGGCGTTTAGTGTTAGTATTTCAACTATGTGGGGAAGTGATGTTAGAGTTAGTTTACGAAGATAAAGAGGTACACTAGTGTGTGATGATCTCGATGTTATCACAATCATCGGGGAGAGAGATTGTGTACATTGGGCGCCATTTGTTTCACTTGAGGGCTTAATCGTGATTCGGAGATATAATCACTTATTCGAGTTGACATCCGCAGAGATTGTCATCCGCAGAGATATCGATGACTTGGCTTGCTTCTTCAATGTTATCGATTATTCCTTCCTTGGGTATTGGTATACTTGGATACTTGAGCTTCATACACGATCATCGGGGAAGAAAAATGTGAACATGGGAGGTGTTTTCATTCCCTCATGATGTGTATTCGGAGAGCTCTTGGGTATTGGTGTACTTGAGTTCTTGAGCTTCATACACGATCATCCGGGAAGAAAAATGTGAACATGGGAAGGTGTTTTCATTCCCTCATGATGTGTATTCGGGAGAGTTCGTGAGCATTATACAAAGAGGTCGACTACATCAATTCATCTACTTGGGGAATTGTTCTCTTGACACCTTTTGGAATGGATCGCTTGGACTTCAAAGGAAAAGGAAATTTGAGAAGATTATTTAAATGTGGGATGATACGTTGTTGTTCTATTGATGATATAGCCTCGAACGAAGAATCACGGTGATTATTCTTGAAAGGAGCAATGGATCAATGATAATGGTGTGCTTCTTTGTGCACTGGCTAAAGCAAGCTTGAAATAGAGCTTGAATCGCTCAACATAAGGATTTTCGGTTTGGGGGAAGTCGCCAAAGTCTCACTTTCAATGGCTCAATTTCTTTCAATTCAAGAGCCTTGGAAGCTTTGGTGGTGGATGTTTAAGAGATGATGAATTCTATCTTCTACGACGTCTGTTCGATATCCTTATCTCGGTACTCGTATCATCATCTTCTTTAACTATATCATCTATTCTATCTTTGTATATATTTTTCAAAAAGCAAAATACAAAATATAAAACCAACAAAACAAAATACAAAATATAAAACCAAGAAAAGAAAATAGAAAATATAAAACCTTCAAAATCCATAAAAATCGAGAAAATTTCAAAAGACCAAAATATGTTTTCTAAAGACATGTCTTACGTATCGATAACATCTACGGTCTTAGAAATGTCATTCAATAATGGCATGGGACCATAGATGAAGTTCGAGCAGGAGGTGTAAATATTCTTTCTAAACATGTCACAAACTATGGCTTACGATTATTTGATCGTAACCCATGCTTCAAATAATGGCTTGCGCTTATTTGATTGTAACCCGGCTTCAAATAATGGCTGCTTAACCATGGTTTGCTATTATTTACGATAGCAACCCGCTTTTCAAAGAAGGAAAGTGCTACGCTTAAACTATTTTCAAATATTTCGTGCACTTATCCTAAAAACTAAACAAGGAAAGTATGTCAAGGATCGTTGTTCCTACACAAATGTTTTTCCGTCTAAAATTCTTCGAAAAATATTTGTTGTTTTCTAAAATGGTGGTAAATGAGTTGCTTGATAAAAAATCGAATCAAGTTTTTGTAAAATTGAAAAACTCAATCAATGACTTGAGCGCTTTTAAAACTTTTCGAAAATGAGTCATTGATTGAGGGATAATGTTTTCAAATTTATATCATCTAACGGACTTTCCTAATTATCCTATGTGCTTAATTATAATATATAATTGCCTATGTTGAAGGACTAGGTTTCTAGGATATGATTGTTAGGTTTAGATGATTATAGTTTGATGAACACATTATTTCCATACCTTATATGATCCGATTGATATGTTGAATTGACTTTAATTAGTCGATTGTTGTTTGGGTGATGTCGACCACCATATATTTGTATGTGTGTTCACTAACGTATGCGGTATATTGGTATATAAGAATGTTCCCGATCCGGATCCCACAATTGAAGATGATTGGATGCCGAAGGAAAGGGTAACTATTTCTTGGGTTGACAAATGAAGAAACGGAGCTTAATTGGACTTCTATGGAGAGTTGGCATAAATGCAACGTAAGAGGTCTCACCGCATCGCCAGATGGTTTTCTTCTAAGTGATTGAAGAAACGGAGCTTAATTTGACCTCGGTTGGCATTCAAAATGCAACGTAAGAAGAAGTCTCACCGCATCGCAGACGGTTTTCTTCCAAACCCTACATCAACAACAACGAAGCTTCTCAACCACTAACGTATCTTTGTGCGGATACCATTTTTAAACAATTTTGAATAATTTGAATTAAATTGTTTTGAAAATGAAAATTATTGTTTTGAAAATAAATTGGACTAAATTTTGAAAATCACCGGACTTCATTTTATCAAAACCTAAGTCACTCAATTATCGACTTCGGTCATGGATTGAGGGGAGAGTGATTTAAAATAAAATATTTTCAAACGATATTTCTTCACAAAAGTTCCGCTTTGTACGATAATAAGTGGTGATCTAAAGATTTAATGTTATGTCATGGTATGATTTTTTTCTTTAGAATCAAGGTCTTTCAAAATGAAATTTTTTCTGTTCTTGTTTGATTGTGAAATTGTTTTATTTTACTCAAAAGATCTCTTAAAACTATCATACCGACACTAACAATCTTTAATGTCTTAAATTGGTCCTTATCATCATTTTCAAAGTTAAATCAAGCCACGTCTTTCCCCAAACTCTTTTAAATGATTTAAATCAATTGGGATCACAAATCTCAAAAGGTTTGAAATTTTTATCGGGGATAGATCGTGATTTAAATCTCAAATCTGTTTTAATGGAATCGGTTTTAGTCCTTTATAGGCACTCCCGCCTCCATGTGCCAAACGATTTCAATATACATAATGCACATGTTGAGGAGGAGGATTTATCCAAAAACAAGATGAGTATTTAAACAAGGCCACATTTTCTCCCATGTTTTCTAAACCTAATTAAATCACTTGGGATCCAAAATCTCAAAGGGTTTGATATTTTTGATCGGGGAGAATTTGTGATTTAATAATGAAATTTGATAAAGGTGATCGTTTTGATTTAATTGTGCACGCTGCTCTCATATGTGCTAAACGTTTCGAATCTTGAAGCATATATTGAGGGGAGCATTTTAAAGAAAAGACACTATCAAGGTGCAAATGCTTTTAAAGTTTTTTATAAAGTACCTTGATTGAGTTTCAAATGGTTTTCTTAATGGCTTTTGTGATCGTGGATGTGCTTCAAATTAACTCTTGCCTCTATGTGATAAAATTGATTTTAAATATCCTATGCACATATTGAGGGGAGAATTTTACCATGAAAATCAAATGGCTTTTTCGTATGAAAATTGTGATCAAAGAAAATATTTCAAAGTCCTCTTGCCTCCTTGTGCTAAACAATTTCTAAATCATACGCACATGTTGAGGGAGGTTTTCTAAATGATCAAAACTATTAAGGTACAAAATGCTTTGATCTCGTATCACAAGTACCTTGATTGTTTTTCCAAATGATTTTTAATTGGTTTCGAGAAGGAATGAACAATACCAAAAGACCGACCAATTTACTTTATGCATGGTGTTATAAGGATGGTTAGGTTAGGTATTTGTTCCCACGATCCGCCGAAACCGGAGGGATCTACCGAGGACAATCCACTAGATAGTGTAGAGTCCTTAGGTATGATGAAAAAAAGGAGAAAAGTGAGAAATGGGAAGAGTGCGGATGAGATAGAGCTAGTCTTGGAATAAACCCAACAAGGTTCTAGTTATGAAGTCTCGGTAAGCATCAAGGGGTTGAAGAATGAAAAAGAAACCGAATGTGAAAAGGGTGAAAAGAAATAGCCCTCCATCAATTCAACCTTAGAGCGAAAACCGGGTTCAATACATATGCTACTAAGTGGTTACTAAGGTAACACGGTATTGAAGACAAGACGTCATGGACCCAAAGGACGCAATGCACTAAACTTCCCAAACTACTCAAGTTCCTCTTAAAAGGGCTTGTTTCATTCTCACGGGAACCGACATTATCTATCGACTTTCTCTTAGAGATTGTTGATATTGAAGAAGGAGACCCTCTCCCTAGTCTCCGACACGAGAACCAAATGTGCACTATTGAGTCTAGAGCCATGAGATCATCCACAATATCTCGTTAGGACACTAAATTCATGAAGACTTGTTGTTTCACACAATGTGGAAAGTAAGTATATATTGAGAGTCCTCGCATTATCCTTGTGGTATTGCCGAACATCCGAGTGGTATGTAAAAGTATTCACGATGAAGATGGAAATCCTTCAGAGCCAACATCAAACAAGCTCTTGGTGGGTGACATGTGAGATCTTCTCAAAGATCAAGCTTGTGACAACCGGATAGAAACGATGGGGCGATTCATTATTGAATCAACCTTGGTCCAGAATGGAATTGACGAATACTTTTGGAAAAACCATTCGATGTGCAAATCTTCTTTTCTCAAGCATGTCGAATGTGTACTTATGTTTTCAAAATTCAAAAGTATCTCGATTGAAAAATACTTTTAGAAAACCGTTCGATGTGTGAATCTCTTCTTTTCACTAGCACATCGAATGTGTACTCATTCTCAAATACAAAAGTATTTTGTTTGAAAATTGATCTTTCTCATAAAACCTTCGTTGTATTGCAAAACTCTTTCTTCAAGCAATACGCAATTGTTTTCAAATCATTTTCATCAATCGGTGAATCTCAATTATTTGGTTCACTCACTCCGTGTTGTCTTCTTTGAGACGTTCGGTTTGAGAATAGCTAGAACATTGCGAAACCCTGTCAAGGAGATTCTTAGGAATCCTACGATCACGAGCAATACTTGTCTTGATCAGCGGGAACCATGGGCGTGTACCTCAATTCAACGAAAGTGATCAAAGACACTTTCGTGTGTTTTATTGCTAACTTGTTGTTTGCGGTACATTTGGACGGTTGCGACTTGATCGAATTGAGCGTCAATCCAAAGCCGCATGCTCACAACATCCACACTTAATTTGAAGAAATCATGACCGGTGCATATCTACATAACACGGTTCGATATTTTTATACTATGCTTCGCTTTCTTGCTACAAATATCATGAACTAGTAAAGCTTCCGCTACTCGATGGAAAGATGTCATGATTCAAAAGTGTGAGCATGTCGGTCCAAAAGTCACAACTTCACATGATGGCAACACAATAAAGGGTGATCCGAGATTTACGTGGTGATGATCTCAATGAAAGCTCGAAGATCATCAAAGATGTGGATCGCTTAAAGACCTCCACTAAAAGTACAAAACTATGCGGACTTTGAAGAATCGCTACTAAAGCACAAAGATTGTTGAAATGAAGAATTCAAGTCTACGAGCTCAAGAACAAAGTCAAGAATAGAATGCTAGGATTCGAAATGTAAAACATGGGGTGACCTCCCTTAGGGGAGATTGTTAGGAATTAGAAAATTCCATAGTGAAGAGTCGGTCACCCCAAATGTTATCTAGCATAAGTTAGCTCGTAGACTTGTCGTTATTTACGTTATTTAGTAGTTTATTAGTTAGTTTGTAGCGTAGTTTAGTTTAGAGTAACACCGTGGAGGAAGGACGGGTCTTTACCCATCGTATCCACGATCCACAGCCGATAGGAGGTCGTTGAGTTTGTAAGTATAAATACCACTTCCATCCATGGAAGGGGTGGTGCTTCTCATTCAATCTAACATTTCCTTTGTGTAAACCTCTAGCAAGAACACCATCTCTCTACTTTCTCTCTCTAAAATGGCAAACATGTATTTTGATCATCCAAGACCACCCGAATCATCAACACAATAAAATATTTGATCCTACAAAATCCTCACTTCTGTATCTAGGATCCCACGGGTTATCCTTCCACAATGGGATCCGTCTAGCGTTAAGCTTAGGGATCCGTGGACGCTCCCTTTACCCATGGGTATTTTGGTTATGGGTCATGGGTCATGGGTTGAACCATGGATCTTTAGCTAGATACAATGTATCTTTGAGTGGGTTATGCACTTGGTCACTTAGTTTAAGTATGGGTTGATCCATGGGTTATGTATTTTACCCAAATATGTAAACACTAGTTGTTGTACATATGTATTACTAAATCATAAAATCACTTATACTTGTTTTAGTGTTTTATGTGAAAGTGTGAATATGTTAGAAACTATTTGTTCAAACCATTTACGTATTTTATTTGTTTCGTTAACATGATTTTACGTTTGTTATCGACAAAACATTAGAAGATCGTAAAATATAAATAAACGCTTTTCAAAACTTCACGAAGTTACTTATTCAATAATAATAAAATATAATAATTACTTGATATCTCTATGTAATCGATTTGAACAAGGAATCTTCTTCGTGATTTCATTTTCATCTAGATTCGCATTTTCTTCATTAACATTCCGATGATTGTTGTGGTTGAATAGCGGTGACATACTGGCGGTTTAATAGCGGTGGCATCTGCGGTTGAGCGGTGTTTTAATGGCGGTTGGCGGTGGTTGAATCGGCGAGTGAAAGCGGCGGTTCAACGGAGAGTGAACGCGGTAGTTGAGCGGAGAGTGAGCGGCGGTGGTTGATCGGCGATTAAGATCGGTGATTGCGGTGGTTGAAGATTGGTGGTTGTGTTTGTTGAAAAATGGTGGGAAGGGTTCTGTATTTTTCACCTTCAATTTGGTGTTTTGTGTTTTTTTTAATTTTTATAGTAGGTAAGAATAGGAAATTAAGAAAATATTTTTGATCAGTGTAAATTAAAGTTTGATCTTAGCCATTAGATTAAAAAGGAGGGATTAGATGGAGGCTGGATTTCTTCTCGCTCTCACAAAAATTAGACTTCTCACAAGAAACACCCCTATATATATATATATATATATATATATATATATATATATATATATATATATATATATATATATATATATATATATATATATATATATATATATATATATAATATTATATATATATATATGAAATTATTCCAAATATATACTACATGTAAGGTAGGGGTGTTGATCGGTTTGGTCATCGGGTTGTTCGGTTCGGTTAATTCGGTTAAAAAAATTTTAGGTCAAGCCGAGAACCGAACCGAACCAAATTCAAATTCGGTTTTCGGTTTGGTTCGGTTGAATTCTAATTCGGTTCGGTTCTTGGGTTGACTCGAATAACCCGAATTTCACTATTTAAAAAAAAAAGTTAATAATTACATAGATATTTAGCAAAAAAGTATATTTCAAACATAAAAGGTGTTTTATTATATTATGATAACCTTTTAATAGTATTTATTTATATATAAATATACATAAAATATATAAATATATATATAAATATATATAAAATATATATTATTATATGAATTTGGTTCAAACCGCCAAACCCATATCCAAATCGAGAATCGAATTAGTAGTTCGGTTCGGTTCGGTTTTAGGAAATTCGGTTCAGTTAGGTTCGGTTATTTTCGGTTCGATTCGGTTTTGGTTTTCGGTTTATTCGGTCTTTACGGTTTTTTCGCTCACCCCTAATGTAAGGTAAACGAAAACTTAATTACTGAAGGCCCATTGAAGTGGATTTTAATACTCGACTATGTTAGGCTGTTCTTTCAGCCCAAAGGAGGTTAAAAAAGAGAAGAAAAAAAATTGTGCTGCTTGGAGGCCCATTATTGTTTATTGTGACGATTTTTCCAACAGTTTGCACGTTTAGACTAATTTTTAAGGCTTATTTATATTGTACTCTTAGTCGATTAGTTCATGTAAAATCATGCAAACAGTGCGCGGATGAAATAAGAAATCGTCACGTAATCAAATTTTCACCAAACTTGAACTTAAATGTGTCTGGGGTTCTTGTAGTTTTTTACGAGGAGTGTGCAATAGTCATTTTTTATCCAATACCGCCACGCTAGACCTGCGGGCTCCTAGCATGATTTTACGCGGACCGAAAGTTCAGATTAAAAAACCTTAAAAGTTGGTTCAAAATGTGAAAAGTGACTCCATTTTTATTCCTTTACATTCACTACAACAATTGAATGGACGGGAGAGAGATTTCACGCCGACGCTGTCCCCATGAAAGTCAATAAACGACAAAACAAAATTTGACGTGACACATGAATACGTTGACCGCTTAAAGAAAATTAACGAACTTTCTAGTGACAAGTCCCCATGAAAGTTGTTTTCACCTTACCAAAATTTGACCAAAGTCAAAAGCATGCTAATTATTCCCGCCAAAACTTTCCCCGGAGACATGTCCCCGGCAAAAGTAATATTTACAAAAATATACTTTATTGCAACTATTAATACACAACTAAAAACCCGATGCTTGGATAGTTTTTTCATTACGTAAAACCCTAAACTGTTTTATAAAAGATATATTCAACAATTGACTTTCAACATTCAAGTTTCAAGTTTTCACTTTCACTTATTTATCACATTAAAAGAAAAGTTAAATTAGTATTACGTTCCGTATTAATTTCAAAATGAATATCCAAAGGATAAAAGCTATTTTGGAGCTATTGATTGATGTATATTTTGTACACTTTTGAAAATTGCACCCATTTTTACTAGAACTCTGAAAGATTCATTGATTCCTTTGCGATTAAATTCAGAGATTTGGTGAAGATATCTCATTATCTCGTACCGTATATTTTCTTACAAATACTCTATACAATTACGGTACAAAATACTCCGTAACAAAAAACAATTACCTCTTTTCATTTAAAGTAATAATTCATGTTAGTTAGTATATATGTTGTTAAGCAATACTACCACGCTTATATTCAAATACAGACTCTGCGTATCATGATTCGATATCGAAAAACGTACTCATTTGAATCATATGTTATGTGCCCGCATATTCTTCGAGCATTCTTTGTAAAAGTTTAATAATAAGCATGTATGATTTGTTATGAATTCTCAAGTGTTTAGTATTGGAAAAGGGGTGTTTGGACACCATAATCTGGTTAACTAAGAATATGGTCAGCTTTACAAATCCAGCATGTGCTTTGATTTATAAAAATACTTGAAAGATACATACGAATTAGTTAAACATACGTATTATTCCAACATGAACAACATCAACAACAACAACAACAACAACAACTACAAGAACAACAACAACAATAACAACTACAAGAACAACAGCAACAACAACAACAACTAAAAGAACAACAACAACAACTACTACTACATACGAAGATTTTTCATGTCACCTAACAACTCACGAAGTAATGCATCCGACCGACATGCGTGGTCGCTGTGAATCCTTGCCATTTCAAGTCTTGCCTCCAAACTTCCTTACTCTTGTCTCTAGCACTGCTTTTGTGATTCCAAGATGTTTATCCTAAGATCTTTGGCATTACAACTTGACCACTATGTTGGTGCGCATCCGTAACCTCGAGATGTTGAACCGTAAGAGATTATTCTTAAGTACTCAAAATTCACTATTCCACATAAAATATCCGCACCCATTATCTTCTTTTTTGGGTCATTACACAATAAGAAAATTATAAGAGATTACAACCCAATTATTTGTATATTTATATAAATAAGAAATGTATGATTGTTCACATTCGACATAGGACATGAATAATATTGTCGTCCAGATGAATTTTCTCTATGTGGTGTTCTTAATCTTATATTTCCTGCTCCACAAGAACACATAAAAGGATTAAAGGGCTGCATCTCATGTTTTGAAATTTGTGTGAAGATAAGAGGTTGTGAGGTTGAGTGGTTTAGAGGATAAGAGGTTGTGAAATTCGTGTGTAGATAAAAGGACTATATAATGTGTTTGTCATGTTGGTGGGAAGTTTTTGCGCCATTTTTTTGTGTGAATTTTTGGCGCCTTTTTTTTTGTGGGAAGTTTTGCCGCCAGTATTTTTGGAGGGAAGTTGAGACTAGTAGCAAACAATATCAATATGTAAATGAAGTTACTTTGTTTAATGCTAGAACTGGGTCGTTTAACATGATACGTATACCATAGCACCTATACTCGATCGTTTAACATGTTACGATATCATAGCACCTATACTTGGTCGCTTAACATGTTACGATACCATAGCACCTCGACCGGTCGCTTAACATGATACGATACCATAGCACCTATACTGGTCGCTTGACATGTTACGATACCATAGCACCTCGACTCGGTCGCTTAACATGACACGATACCAAAGCACCTATACTTGGTCGTTAAACATGATACGATACCATAGCACCTATACTGGTCGCTTAACATGTTACATATACCATAGCACCTATACTTGGTCGCTTAACATGTTACGATACCATAGCACCGACTCGGTCGCTTAACATGATGCGTATATCATAGCACCTATACTTAGTCGCTTAACATGATAAGTATACCATAGCACCTATACTTGGTCGCTTAACATGATACGATACCATAGCACCTATACTCGGTCATTTAACATGTTACGATACCATAGACCTATACTTGGTCGCTTAACATGATACGATACCATAGCACCTATACTTGATTGTTTAACATGTTACGTATACCATAGCACCTCGACTCGGTCGTTTAACATGACACGATACCATAACACCTATACTTGGTCGCTTAACATGACACGATACCATAGCACCTATACTTGGTCGCTTAACATGATACGATACCATAGCACCTATACTTGGTCGCTTAACATGATACGATACCATAGCACCTATACTCGTTAGTTTAACATGTTACGTGTACCATAGCACCTCGACTCGGTCGCTTAACATGATACGAATACCATAGCACCTATACTCTATTGTTTAACATGATATGTATACCATAGCACCTATACTTGGTCGCTTAACATGACACGATACCATAAAGACCTATACTTGGTCGCTTAACATGATACATATACCATAGCACCTATACTCTATCGCTTAACACGTTACGTATGCCATAAAGACCTATACTCTGGCCTTTTAACATGATACGATACAATAGGACCTATACTTGGTCGCTTAACATGTTACGATACCATAAAGCACTTCGACTTGGTCGTTTAACATGATACATATACCATAAAGACCTATACTTGGTTGTTTAACATACGACACGATACCATAACACCTATACTTGGTGGCTTAACACGTTACGATACCATAAAGACCTATACTCGGTCGTCTCAATATGTCCCCTGCGATTCCATTGATTGTCCCCGGGGAAAGGTTTCGCATGAGACATGCCCCCGGCGAAAGTCTCAATATGTCCCCTGTGATTCCATTGATTGTTGTTGTGATTGTTTCTCTTCTTCTTCTTTTTTTCTTCCTAAAAAAGTACCATAAATAAGGAAACTACTACATAGATTTGTTACATAGATCATAAATCCAAACAGAATCCAATCAGATCCTACAATGTTCTAAATCCAACACAAAGTAATCGATCCGACCAAGCTTGCTCTAGCAATTTAACATTAACATAAAGATCATATGACTATTTTCGACCTTATATTCATTATTCACAACTGCCACCTTGGACGCATATCCTGACCAATGAGAGGAAGATAAGGCCATGTCACCCAACTAAAAAGACCAACCACTAGCCAAGTAACCCAAACCCCATAATATTCACCCACACCCCTCATGCACATATTTTTTAGCCTAAGAGCCTCCATACAAACACAATAAAAAATTTGGTAAAGCTCTATGTTGAAGTCCCCAAAGATAGAAGAACATAACGACGATAATATATCCGATTTCAAGGGTATATTGTGGATTAAAGATGGAAGGAATGATCAAGGCGAAGGTGTTATAAATAGCACATATGATGAAATAAATTGGGATCATTTGATAGAATGGGATGAATTCTCAATTAATAAAGAGGATCAAGATTCGGGTATTTGTGATCGAGATAAGTTGGAAAATAAAGAGAGTAGTATGATGAATTCCATTGGAAACGTAAAGAGAGAAACTAATGGAATTTGGGAACAAAATGAAGATCAAGATTGTGAAGATGATGAAAAGAAAATGTGTATAAATCTGAGCTTGAATTACCAAGAGGTTATGAATGCATGGTCCGACCGAGGCCCTTGTTGGGCAAATGATTTCACTCATTCGACCTCCGACAACAACTATGTTAGTTGCCACACTTTTCTATTTATTTTGCATTACTTCATATCTGATTCAATAACTAGGTGAATTCTTTTAGTGTTATAGCTAGACTCATGCAATTCTATTACACAAACTATTATAGTGAAACTTGTTTAATGATTCACAGATGGAAATTTTATTTAGTATCTCTTATATGATCTACTAGCTAGTCATGAATATAAATACATTATTAGTTTAGATTTGATCAAAGTTTTGAATGTTTTAGAGAGGAGAGGTGCCCGTGATGAACGATGCGAGAATACAAAGGGAAGCAAGTGTCCTTCGATACAAAAAGAAGCGTAAAAACAGACTGACTTCTGGAAAAATAAGATACGAAGTTCGTAAAATCAATGCTGATAAAAGAGCAAGGTTTAAGGTTGTAACTTGTAACCTATGAACAGTTTAATTATAATCATCTATCTTTTACATATTGGTATATCATAACGGGTACGTGATATTGTTTTTCAGGGAAGATTCGTGAGAAAGGGATCTTGAGAAGATACTAAAAGGTGATGTGCAAATTGCAAAATATCTACACAAATATCTTGTGAAACTGGCTGATATTTTCTATTTTTTCCACATGAATTCATCATGCTTTGTGTGTAGTGTCCTTTTCAAGTTGTAATTACGGAAATATCTCTCTTTAGTGTACAAAGAAATATTTCATTTTTCGGCTTTGTGTGCGTAACTTTCCTTTTTATTTGTATTCCTAAATGCAATAATATGTTATCTAGCTAGTAATGTGGCTTCTTATGGCTAAAAGCGACAAATCCCAATGACAAGTATCTAAGTTATGGGTTTGGATAGGGTGTTCACTCACTATTGCGTTTGTACGAACGGGAACCGAAAATCAAGCACAAGCTAATTCATATGAACCGATTTGGAACCGGACCGAATTTGCAAAACAATTTGACAGTACACCTTATATTTGTTTTCCCAAGCAAGAATTCATCGTCGTCCGATTAAATCTGCTTTGATTTTCAGTTCAAACTTACCCGAATATTTGATTTTCAGTTTACAAAACGTAAATTGAACCACACCAAACACCAAATTCATATAAATATATGTACTGTTTATATATATTGATAGACATAAAAAGCCCTTTAACAAATATTTCTTAAGTGGTGTGTTTCTTTCCTTATGCATCTGAGTATAATGTACATTGTTTTAAGCTTTATAAGTTACGGAGTACTTCAATACTTTTGGCGCTAAACAACAATAGAAAAAAAATAATAATAATAATAATAAAAAGTTATGAATTATGCATTCAAGAGGGGTGGCGTATTGCCATTGAGTTTGCGATTTTAAAACCGAAATCGAACCAAAATAGTCGTTTTTTATAAAACCGAAACGATTCGGTTTTTGGCAGTTCGGGTTTTTTCTGTTTATTATTGGTTTCGGTTCGGTTTTTCGGTTATTTCAGTTTTTAACAGTTTATATTTGGGTGTGACCAATTTGTAACAATAAACTTGTTTTACGTAGAAATTAGTTATTCTTCTTTATTTTTTTTGTTAATCTAAGCCTAATAATGTGTATCTCATATTTTTACAATTACACACATATAGATAGACACACACATGCAAGTGAACATACATATAGTATATTTATTGTCACATATTTATTGATATATTGTCACATAGTAAACCGAAACCGAATCGACTTAAAATCTCGGGTTTTGACTATGCCTTAAAAAAATCAATCCGGATAACTCGGGAAACCGGAACCCAAACTGATAAACACCCTACGTTAGGATTTTTTTTTTCCTATTTCGATCCACCGTAACAACACAAACCTCGATTGAGCCACCAATTGTATTTTTCGTAATAGGAAAATGGATGAGGTATTCCTTAAGTTATCCGGGACGTGAACTAACCGAAGTATCTTAGTGACCGTTTACGATTATTTCTTTGATCACCCCATATATGTATTTAGTGAGTTTTGAACTTTACCACTAGACCACTTTGGTTGTTGTTTGGTTATAGCGACTATATAGCATTTCCATGGTGAGAACATACCACCACTTAGCTTTATGCACAGTGTTTAAAATATCATTTTACTGAAGGAGAGCAGAAATCAAATAAAGCATAATAGTTGTAGTTGTAGTCAAGTCTGGCTTTCTTTGCAAAGTAAAGAGGGTGAGTTATCCTGGAGCAAATTTTGGGAGTAAAAATGGTTTTGCGCAGACTTGGATTATCCGAAGTACAATCTCAATTTTGGAAGAGTAAAGGGATTTTAGTATGACTTAAATAACGTATACATTTAGATTAATAAGTTGTTTTTTTTATTAAGAGGCTTTGAATTGAATCTGATTCACACATCTGAGGCGTAAATGTCTGAATCTGGATCAAATGATATTGTTTGTTTTTTACTTCTTAAGTGTCTGAATGATATAAGTACAAATCAATTATATTCTTACAAAATATAAAAGTGTTTAAACATTATACGGAGCATTTAAGTCATAAAATTAACACAATTTAGCAATGTGCGAATAAACGTCTTAAACAAAATATTCAATGATATTGTACCGCAATTTAATCTCGTAAAATAGCTATATATTGTTGATGAGTCCCATCTCCTACAAAGTGGGTAAATAATAAAAAGTATAAAAGTGTTTTCAATTGTCGGATCATCCAATCTTCATCTAACAATTAGGAAAGAGGAACAACAAAAATTTTGGTCAAATTGGCGGTTTGGTCTTTGACCCGCTTTTTAATTCTACCATCAAACTTAAAACTATCATAACTTTCAAACGACAAACTTTTATAAGAAAAATTGATTTCACCATAATTTTCAGAATTTAATTCTCTTTAATTTGGTATAAATTTTGATATATTTTTGTGGTATTGATTATTTTGAAATTTTCGGTTAAGCAAAACTTAAAACACGAAAGTCGTGGATTTTTAGCCATTCTTTATTCAGAAATTTGAAGCACTCAACTCCGATATGATATGAGGGAGTCAGTGAGATATTGCATTTTGAAGATGACATTTTAAACTTATTTAGTGCACACAATGTGTTTGATAAAATTCTTAAAATAGATTTTTCTTGTAAAAGTATATTTAAATACACTAATTAGTGTACCACAATATATTTTTAGTTATTTTGTTTTTTAATTGATTAACAAGAATAACTGATGAACAAGTTACTTAGACTTGTTCATAAGTTTTTTTTCTTAATGAACAACATCACAATGTTCATCAGTTGGATAATGTTGTTCATCACCAAGATTGTTAATAAGTTAGTCTTATTCATCCGTCGTGTTACGTGTATATTAGTCTTGTTTATCGGTTAGATTGTTCTTCGCTTTTGAATGAACAACATCACAATTTTCATCAGTTTGATCATGTCGTTCATCAGTTCAACTTATTTATCAGTTAGTCTTGTACATCATTTTTTTAAATGAACAACATCACAATGTTCATCAATTGGATCATGTTGTTCATCAGCTCATCTTGTCCATCAGTTAGTCTTGTTTATTAGTTTTTTTCTTTTTTTCTTTTTTTAATGAACAACATTACAATGTTCATCAGTTAGATCATGTTATTCATCAGTTCATCTTATTTATAAGTTAGTCTTGTTCACCAACTATTCTTGTTCATCAGTTAAAAAAGACTTAAAATAACTAAAAATGTACTGTGGTACACCAATTAATGCCTTTAAATGTACTTTTATAAGAAAATTTTCTCTTGATCATTTTATCAAACATCTTTTGTGCACTAAATTGATTTAGAACATCATTTTTAAAATGTGATATCTCACTCATATTATAACGGAATTGAGCAATTCAAATTTTTGAGTAAAGAACGAAAAAAATCTACAATTTTCGTGTTTTAAGTTTTGCGGTAATTCAACTTTTAAGTTAGATAAAATTAAGGTTGAAGATGCCGAAATTTTCAAAAAATGCAATACCCGCTTAAGATCTAAAAAAAAGTTTGGATTTTTATATGAAAATTCATACCAAATTAAAGAAAAATAAATTCCGAAAATTATGGTGAAATAAGTTTTTCGTAAAAGTTTATCGTTTGATAATTATAACAATTTTAAGTTTGATATTGAAATTAAAAAATGTGTCAAATTATTAAACAGCCCCTTAGACCGAAAAATAATGAAAAAAGGGGAACACGTGTCAATCTATTATTACTTTTTAGGCTTTTTAGGCTTTTTAGTATTTTGTTACACTTTTTAATTGAGCGGAAGTCATTGTTGATGTGTTTTACTCTTTCTTCATCATTTTACAAATTGTCGGTGTCATTTACTTTACAATCATAAGATTACAAAGAAAATATTTCATAGTATATTTAACATTGTTAATTAAAAATTAAATAATTTTTAATAAAAATTTAAGCTCATGTTTAAATTACACGTGCCATAATTTAATTTCACAAATTAGTTATATATTACTATTGTTTGAAGAACTCTTACCTGTTCTAGCATTATCATCATTATTATTTTCAATATTATTTGTTTAGCAAAATTAAAAGAGCAATTATCTTTAACGTATGATCAATATTAAAGGAAAAATTGAGAAAAAATATAGCGCAAAATGGAAAAATAAAAAATAAAATAATAATAAAAATAAAACTATAGAGTGAGGTGACATTAGGAGGAATTAAGACACTCCCTCCACATCTAGTTGGTTAGGAGGTTTGAGCCTCTAACCATGTCTAGAAAAAAATGAAAAAAAAAGGAAAAAACGTACTTACTGTGCCAAATGTCTAAGCGTGTCTGGATGAGTAAAAGCAAGAGTGTGTTAAGAGGTTCTTTTTAAAAACAAACATCACCTTAATGTTAAGGACATAATCTAGTATATTTTCGTTTGAAATAAACAGATTAAAGATAAACTAGTGGTATGGTCCTTGGTTTCCTCACATAAGTAAGGGTTCAAAACTGGCTAGGTATATACATTTGGGGATAGCTAGGGAATGTTTGGAAATGGTCTCAAGATTAACCGGGTGAGGCCACGTACATCTAAGTAAAAAAAACTTGCCCTATTCGGGTAATGTAAATAGAAAAAACCTCATCTGATTATCTGAATATCTACTTTAAATATTTCGTCACAGCGGTTGGCTACTATGCTCTACCATCTTTCATTCTGTAACTTATTAGTTTTCGATTTTGTTTTTTGCTAGACCCTATTCTAAACCGCATGGTTATTGGGATTATAGCAAAATGGCAAAAATTGTACATGTGGTTTGGCAATTGCTGGTTTCGTCCCCTCCTTTTTGAAAGTGCAAGCATCCCTGTAAAGAACTTACAAGTGCAATTTTTGACCTTAACAAAACTCAAATGACTATAATACCCTTTGTCACCATCATCCTTTCAACTCTCTTTGAGTTTATATTTTCTTTTAAGTAAAAAATGAAGTACGCCACAAAACAAGAACACCAAAATAAAAACCCATACAAGATGTCATACAGACCATTATCTTGATATTCAATTCATCATCTTTTAACATACAGAACAAAATACACCCAAATCATTCATATTTTTCTTGATTAAAAATGTTATTCTTAACAATAATTAAGGACCATATATCTCTCAACTAAGGGTGTAATTGAGCTGAGCCAAGCCCGAGCTCAATAAGGCTCGAGCTCGGTTCGAAAAATAAAAGGTTGGCTCGAGCTCGGCTAGATTGCTTATCAAGCTTTAACCATCCAGCTTGAGCTCGAGCTTAGATTGTAAAGCTCAAATTATATATGAAAGCTCGAATATGTGCCAACCGGTATTTGCAAATGAATCGAGCTCGAACAAAATAGCATATACACCAATCCATTATAAAACGAATTGCAAATTGCGGTACCCACAATAATATTCAAATAAACCATATTTAAATATATAAAAATAATATGAAAATATATCTATACTAAATCTTGATAATCACTCGAGCCGAGCTATCAAAAGTTTGACTCATTATATGTTTCGAGCCAGTTTATTAGGATTGAGCTCGATAAAATCCGGATCGATCAAGTCGAGCTTGAACTCTAGCTCGAGTTGCTTGATAAAAGCTTGGCTCGTTTGCACCCTTACTCTCAACAACTGATAAAACACACACACAAGCGTATCTCGCACAGACACCGGCATATCGCCGAGAAAAGGTTACCGCCGCCGAGAACGATGAAATTTATTTGGTTTGCTTTTTTAGATTAGATCTTGGTGTTATAGCTAGTTTTGAAATTTGATTCGAGGTGTGTTGGTTGTATGTTCTTGTGGGGCGGCGGTGTAGGAAGTTTGTGGATATTGAGGGTAGAGGAAGATGATGATGATATGGTGGTGGTGGCGTTGTAAGTTGTAATAGTGGTGGGTTGTTTGTTTGGTGTAATGTTGTTGTTTTTTTGAATGATTTATGTTTCTGTGTTGTTGGCTTGATTTTTGTTTTCAGTTTGATGTGTTGGTTGTTAGTGTTCATGTTGTGTATTTTTGTTTGATTTTTTTTCCTAACTTAGTAATTGATGTTAATTAAGTTTGTTATTTTGATAAATTTAGGTTGCTTTTAAACATATACATTTATTTATAAAAAAAGAAGAAAAAGAAAAAACAACCTTAGGAAGGATAACTTAAGCATCTCACTTTGACATGGATGAAAAATGACACGTAAGTTTTCACAGAGATTGTGCTTGCACCATTTCGAAAAGGAAAGGATAAAATATGCAATTTGACGAAACTACAGGGAAGATGTTTGCAATTTACTCTTGAGATTATTTAGGCCCATATAAACTATGAAAGAGTGAGCCCAATATGGGTTGACAAAACCCGCCCAATCAAATTAAAAGAATTGAATATTCTCATTCTACACGCTGTCTTGCTTTTTTCGTAGCCTTTTACCCTTCATCAAGAAACCACGCCTCGCAAAGAAGAGACATTTAAGCTCTTCATCCGCAATGTTAAAGACCGCTTGCTTTTTCGCGCTATCAAGATTTCTTCATTTTTCTTCTTTTCTTCTTTTTTTTTTTTTTTTTTCACTAGTTTTTACATTTCATCTGCTTTTTACATTTTCCTCCATTTTCTATGCTTTCAGATGTTTTTAATGTTTTGTCATTTTTACATTTTAGTCCATTTTCTTACGCTGTCCGGGTTTTACGCTTTCGCTCGCTTTACACACATCTTTTTACGCTGTTTTGTTTTCGACGCCACCTTTTACATTTTTCGACCGCTTTTACGTTTTCGTCGCTTTTTATGTTTTCGCCTGCTTTCTTTCGCTTTCATTCGCTTTCTTACATTATCTTACGCTTTGTTAGGTAAGATAAAATAACGACAAAAACTTATAAAATCATATGAAAATGGAGGAAAAGTAAAATAAACACATGAAAATATAAAAACGGATTAAACGTAAAAACGAATGAAAGCGTAAAACGGATGAAAACGTAAAACGGACGAAACGTAAAAAGGACGTAAAAGTAAAAAATTTGGCGAAAACGAAAGAAATGGACTAAAACGAAAATGACCGAAAACGTAATGGGACGAAAATGGACGAAAAAAACCGACGAAAACATAAAAAACGGACGAAAACGTAAAAATATGATCGAAAACGTAAAAAAATAGATGAAAACGTAAAAAAAAAGAGGGTGAAAACGGACGAAAACGGTCAAAAACGTAAGAAAACGGACGAAACGTAAAAAAACGGACGAAAAAGTAAAAAAACAGACGAAAACGTAAAAAAACA
This sequence comes from Chrysanthemum lavandulifolium, assembly GCA_022545495.1. Lineage (NCBI taxonomy): Eukaryota > Viridiplantae > Streptophyta > Magnoliopsida > Asterales > Asteraceae > Chrysanthemum > Chrysanthemum lavandulifolium. The sequence goes on along the minus strand of CM040241.1, from coordinate 114,842,037 downwards.
GACGAAAACATAAGAAAACGGACGAAAAAGTAAAAAAACAGACGAAAACGTAAAAAAAGGGCGAAAACGTAAAAAAACGGACGAAAACGTAAAAAAACGGACGAAAATATAAGAAAACGGACGAAAACGTAAAAAACGGACGAAAACGTAAAAAGGCGAAAACTTAAAAAACAGGCGTAAACGTAAAACGGGCGAAAACGTAAAAACGGACGAAAACGTAAAAGACGGACGAAACGTAAAAGAGATGTAAGATATCGAGAAAGAGATGTAGAGGTCATGGTAAGAGGTAAAGTAGAAAAGAAGAGATAAATTACGTCTGCATTGTAGGTTATGAATAAGAGATTTTAAATTTTACGTCTCGAAAAAAAACAAACGGCCTTCAGAACACGCTCATGCTACCGCAGACAAAAAGAAAGAAAGAAGCTTTTCAAAAAAACAAACAAGGCCACATTAGGAGTTTAGGACCATATATACTGAACATACATTTTCCTCGACCTTTTCATAATTTATGAATCAACAAACATCAAATCAGCTCTTGGATTAAAGAACCCCGCCTTTTACCATCGTCAGTATCCACCGGCTATCGCCATCAACACCAAAAAACAAAAGTAAGAAAACTGAATGATCGTGAATACTTAACAATGTTGCTTTGCTTGAGTAGTCTCTTATAGCATTAGTCAAAACATTTAAAATGTCATATATGTTAAAAAGCACAAGTTTATTAAGGAAAATGTACAATATTGTCAAAAACAGAAACTTGAGGGATATATTTGTACGTGCATGAATGGTCGACTTATAGACTTATATAGTATGTATTTGTCAATGACAATAACGACAACGTCATTCTATGAGATTCTTGAAAACATTTTGATCCAAGATTTTTGCTTTTCAATATGAGAATAATCATGCGTAAAGTTAAAATACAGCATGTTTGTTTTCCATTACACAATACGATAAAAATAGTATAAATGGAGGGATTATTTTTATTTTATCATCCTCTTGATTCTTGCTGACTGAATCAGATAGAATGATAAATATTAATGACATCCATTAGTATTTGATTTAGCAAGACTAGCAGTAGTGGTATTTTTCAAAATCCCTACATTTCCCGGTCTTACAAAAACATTTGTAATGGAGGAATAGGCGGCCGAAAGCTGGCCCCAAACTTACAGCATGTTGGGTTTGAACTTGAGACCTTCACGAAAGAATCCCAAGCCCTCATATGTTTTTACCAAATATGTTAAAAAGTAAAGTTAAAATTTGTTATTATTGACTTACTATATAAAGCAAGTATAGCTCGAAAATATCTACTAATAATTCTATGCACACAAGTTCTCTATCTTTCTATCTTTCTTCCTTTATTTTTTATAATAATTTGACGGTACAAGATAACAAACTCTAGTGAATTTGATCAGTCATAAATTGTTTGGTTTAAACCAACCATTGAATTCATTCCCATTATCAAATAATATAGCCAAAGCCAATAAATAGACCCTCACACCCACCCCACACCCCCTTATAAATACAACCATACCCCATTGGCTTTTCTTTATACATTTCCACACTTGCATATACACAAACATTTTGACATGTATAAACACCATAAGATGGTTTGAAAGAAAATGTGGTGGTAGATGTATGCTGACGAGACCTACAAAACAGTAGAAAAGAATCTGTAAAGCTCAGGAGGGATAGCGCCTATGTGTGTATATATCATGTATGACATGCTTACATGTACATATAATATCGAACTAAGGCGCTGTCTATCCTGAGCCTCACGGCTTCTTTCTACTTCATATGTTTGCAAAACTTTGCCAATAACAAACCGACTGCCCGGTATATCTTTGTATGTTTGTGCACATATATTTATCAAAGTTTATACATACACAGGCTATAGTTGAATATACTTTCTATACTTTTTACGTGCTCTTTAGTCTTTTCATGCTTCTATATATCCTTCTATATTTTTATATATGAGCAACATTTTGCATCCTTTTTTTTTTTTTTTTTTTTAATTGTTGATATGTGTAAGATTTTATGATGATAATTGATAATGCTTGATGGTATCATGAAGTTGCTGAAGTATAATTATTTTATTTATTTATTTTTTAATTTAGGTTTGTTCCAGCTACCATAGAATGTCCTTCTATTATAGTATAAAAATAGTTTCTTCATAGCCAAAATTGAGGATCTGGTCGTAGAAGCGTAGAAGTATACCTTTGACCTCACGAAACCCTTTTTCCTTTTAATGTTCTGAAATTCAGCTGCATACGTTTATTTAAATATTTTAGTTTTTTTGAACGATATAAACATGCATATTGTAAACCATATTTTAGGAGCTTATAAAAACTTATATGTTTTGTAAGCACTCATGGACTTTGTCTCAAATAAAATTTATATTCAAAGTAGCTTAATTTTTGAGACATTAAACTTACGCTTCTAAGAGTGCTTATAAATTTTATTTGAAAATTATAAAAACTAACTCAGTTACCGAGTAGTAAACAAATTATGCATGGTTAATGCGGTATATTACCTTGAAATTTTCTAGTTGATCGTACATATTGTCTCAAAATTTTATATTCATAATTAAAAAATTCGTTACCAGACTAACTTTTACTGTAGTTACTATAGCTCTTAGTAATGGCTAGAGTTTTTATTACCACGTATATGCTGCAGGGATTCTTTAATGAATTGTAGATGTTGACTTTTTTCATAACTTCGTTTGGATCACGTCTTCTCTATTATATTATAACTTTCTCCCCATATCTACATCTCGATCAAAATTATTTCAATTTTGTCTATTTGTGTTTATAGAGTACAAATACATGACGTGTGGATATAGACAATACGAGAGAATTTATTCTCGATCGAAATGGGACCTTTTCATATTTCAAAGAAATGATATATGAACCTAAAATTACGCCTAAACTTAAACCTAAAATTAAAATGTTAGTATTTTAATGGCTCCAGGCAAGAACCCACTTATTTTACAATCTATCAAGATGATGCCAAGTGATTTTAAGTCTAAGTTTAGGCGTAAGTTTAATTCCATGTATCATTTCTCTTTCATATATATAACATAATTTCTTACTAATGTTCGTTAGAATTAATGATTGGCTAGTGTTGTACCCTTGTCTTTATTTGCATAAATGAATTAAGAAATAATGTTAGCATATTCTTAAGGCGTACAAAGATAGTCCACTTATTATTCATTAGCATGAATACCAATCTTATATGTTAAGTTTTGATGAATAAGGTTGGACGTAATAAGGGTTGGGCGATCAAGTCTCCAGGTCTATGTGGCACACTCCCGACATGTCCCACCTTGTTACACTCAAAACCACCAGACGCATCCTTTAGGGACGAAATGGAGAAGGTCGGTCAGGCGACCAACTTGTGTACATGTTTCTGTGTGTGAGTTTTCATTTAAAATGTATTTTTGTATGGTATGTATTGAATTCTAAAATGAAGTGAATGAAATTGTGATTTCTCGTTAAACTGAAATGATACTGCAGAGTAGTATTTATACAAAATACAAGTCAAAGATAAAAGTCAACTAAACTGTTATCTCATATACTACATCTGCTATTCTACACTACACATATTGTACTCTTACATTGAATGGAAAACTAACTATTACATTAAGTTACAGTGTATCAAGTTCTTTCTGTGTAGAATTTGCATTCCATGTGGATTGTATCTTCTTGTAGTGTTGACTGCAGCATCTTCATTTTTTGACAGTTTTGGTTGAGATGACTGAGTTGGTTCTTTATCCCCCCCCCCCTTCCCCACAAGTTGGCATTGTGTATGGATCATATATGCTCAACTTGGAAAGACACTTGTAATGAAGAAACTTACTTAGGAATTTTGTCAAAATGTTAGCAACTTGAGCTTGTGATGGGACAAAGACATGCTTGATTTGTCCACTCTTTATTTTGTCTCTAATAAAGTGGCAATCTTTCTAAATGTGTTTAGTTCTAACATGTTGGACTGGATTATTGGCCAAAGCAATAGTGGATGAATTATCACACATAACCAATGTAGGAGTAGGTACTTGAATGCCCATGAAGAAGACATTTGACCCATGAAACTTCACAACTGCTATTTGTTAGGGACCTATGTTCTACTTCAGTGGATAACCTTGATACAACTGATTATTTCTTGGATTGCCAAGAGATAGGACAGCTTCCTAGGAAGATTGCATAGCCTGAAACTGACCTTCTTGTGGTTGCACAGCTGGCCCAATCACTGTCACAATAGGTGGTAAGTTCTATGTTGTTTAAGGTTGGAAAGAAGATACCTTGACCTGGGCAAAGTTTGAGATATCTGAGGACCCTCTGTAATGCAGCAAAGTGTGTTGTTCTTGGACAATGAGAATACTGACTAAGTGCTTGAGCAGCAAAAGAAAGATCAGGTCTTGTTATGGTGAGGTAGATAAGTTTCCCAACAATAGCTCTATAGTAAGTAGGGCCTGAAAAGAGTTCACCATCTGTATCATTAAGTTTCAGGATAGGATCCATGGGAGTGGCAACAGGTTTAAGATCAAGAGAATCTGCAAATTTGAGTAAGTCCAGAGCATATTTTCTTTGACTCATTGCTAAACCAATGGAGTTTCTTAAGACTTCTATGCCCAAATAATAGTAAATAGGCCCTAAGTCTTTGATGTTGAAAGTGCAGTGAAGTTGACTCTTGATATGTTGAATGAATGAGGTATCTTTCCCGTGATGAGGATGTCATTAACATATACCAGTAGTGTTGTAATAGAACCTTGATGATTGATGGTGAAGAGGGAGGTGTCAACATAGCTTTGTTTGAATCCAAGTTTTACAAGGAATGTAGTTAGTTTCTCAAACCACTGTCTATTTTCCTGTTTCAGACCATATAAGGATTTCGTGAGTTTGCAAACAGTTTTTGGTGGTAAAGGTTTGGAGTAGCCTGGTGGAACAGTCATGTATACTTCCTCTTTCAAGTCACCATGAAGGAAAGCATTATTGACATCTAATTGTTGTATGGACCAACCATGATGAACTGCAATGGCCATAAGTGTCCTCACAGTTGCCGTTTTAGCAACTGGTGCAAAGGTCTCAGTGTAATCTACCCCTTCGTGTTGGCTGAAACCTTTGGCAACTAATCTGACCTTGTATCTTTCAAGAGTACCATTGGCATGTAATTTGATCTTGTAAATCCATTTACATCCAATTGGAGTCTTTCAAGGAGGAAGAAGAGTGAACGTCCATGTATTGTTTTGTTCCAAAGCCTGAAGTTCTTTGTCCATTGTCGTTCTCCAATTCTGGTTTTTGAAAGCTTGATCACAAGACTGTGGTTCACTGACAACATTTGTACTTAGGATAAGGCCGAAGTGTTGTAGGAGTGAGGTTAGAGTAATTGAGGTAATTAGAATGATGATGTTTGGATATTGTGTTGTTGACAAGTGATAGAGGTAGTGTATATTTGAAACCTCTGAGGGATTTGGGTATTGTTTTGGTCCTTGTTGAGGTTCTGGTAGGTAAAGGTGGTGGTGGTGGTAATGGTTGAGGTTTTGGTGTTGGTTCAGGTATAAGTATAGTGTGTGTGATGGGAATACTGATGGTGGTGTTTGGTTCAGGTTCTGGTTGTAGTGTGGCAGCTGAGATAGGAGTGTTTGGTGCAAGGTTGGGTGGTGTGTTTGGGACAAAAGTGGAAGGTGGAATTGATGGTGGAGATAATGATGGTTGTGTAGGGTTGGTGGATGTATAGACGAGTATTGTAATGGTGGTGTAAAAGGATCATGAGTTGGTGTGAAGCTTATTGTGTGGAAGGGGAAAACTATTTCATCAAATGTGACATTTCTGCTGATGATAGTCTTCTGTGTTTTGGGATCATACATAATATAACTTTTTTGGTTTGGTGGGTATCCTACCAAGACATTTCGGGTGGATTTTGGTTCAAATTTGTCATGAGTGTGAGTGTAGACATGTGTCCTGCATCCAATGATTCTGAGATTTTCAATGTTTGGGGGTGTATGATATAACATTTCATATGGACTTTTGTGGTTTAAGATTTTGGAAGGTAGCTTGTTTATAAGATAAGTAGAAGCTAGAATGCAGTATCCCCATAAGTGGATTGGAAATTTGGCTTGGAAATAGATTGATCTGGCCATCTCTAGAAGTTGTCTGTATTTCCTTTTAAGCCTTGCATTCTGTTGTGGGGTGTATAGACATGAGGTCTGGTGTATTATGCCTTGTGATTGGGTGAAATAAGTGAATGATTGGTTTATAAATGTTGTGCCATTGTCACTCCTCATTGTTTGAATTTTGGTTTTAAATTGTATGTTCACATAGGAGTTGAATATTTGAAAAGTTGTATAAACATGATGTTTGGTTAGATCGAGTTGAGTTTCCTGAAGTGTTAGCCATATTGTGAGGAGTTGATTGGTTTTCTTGCTCAGATTCTTCACCCTCCATGACTGTATTCACCGAACCCTTATAGTGTTGCTATGTCTTCTAAGATGGTGGTACAAATTTTCCATGTAATGGGCGACCAGGATGTGATAACTGGCAATTTAGGGAGTCTATTTTAGGTAACCGCATTACGTTAAACTAAACCAAGTTTTGCCTTTATCACTATTTTATAAACCGTGACTTGATTTTATATAAATCATTGGTTTTTACGGTTTATTTCATTATTAAATGAGTTATCATATGAGTTTTAACTCTATTTGGTAGGCCTATTCGATTCGGCACTAGAAAAGCCTAAAACAAGAATTATTGTAACTTTTAGACCAGAATCAAAATTGAAAAATAAATAGTCAAAACTCGTGGAAAACATAAATAACGATGTTGGAAAGTTGAATAAATGTTGTGGGACACTAGGGGACAATATGTGGGCTAGGAATGGGTAAGCGGATAGTTACGAAAAATTACAACCCGACCCTCCTTTTTCTCTTGAAGTCGGCCCCTCCTCCCAAATTAATTATTTTGAGGTCCCTAGTGGCCTAGTATAAATACCCTACCCAATCCTCATTTCACCTCATTTGTTTCTCTCTAAAACACACATACTAGTGCTTTCTCTCTACCTTTCTCACTCTAAAACCCTAACCCTAGATCTCACCACTGGCCGGCCACTATTCCTAGCCACCACGACTGTCTGGCGGCGATCACCCAACACCTCCACCACCAAAGAAAGATCTATTTCTCCTATTTCCAACCATATATTACACGCTCCATTTGGACTTCATTAACACCTTCAAATTCAAGGATTAAGATTCGTACTTTTAGGGTTTCAATGGGGTTTTGCAATTGGTGAATATATAAGGTAAATAGAACAAGTTTTGAGCTTGATTGGGCAATAAAAAGCCACAAATTGGGAATTAGGGTTTCGACCCTATAAACAAATTTGGGGCTTTTGGGTGGAACATAAAATTAAAGCTAATTAGTGACTAAATAAACAAGTAATTAGTGTTTAGTAAATGTGTGGTGTATTAATTTGATGGGTTTGTGCATTTAGGGTTTAGTTTCATATTTTTGGTTAAGATAGATGATGGGTTTTGTGTTTGGTTAGTGTTGGAGCTTGAATGATTGGATTTGGGTGTTGTGGAATTGATTTGGTTGAGTTTGGTTGTGATGTATGGGACGACGAACCACCGTGGTCACGACGCTGCTCATGGGTTGGTGACGTGACCCACTGGGTCATGGGTCCCAGTCGGTCGATTGGTAGCTTGTTGGTTGATGTAGTTGAGGTTTGGATGAGACACGTGAGCCGAAAATCTTCTAGAACTTGTTTGGTTCACGTGGTCTCGATCACGACCGTGTCATGACCATTAGGTCATAACATTGGTTTCGAGTATATTTGGTTGATTGATTGGTTGGCGAGATTGTTTTGAGTTGGTTTGGGATTGAATTGCGATATTGTGACATTTAATTTGGATTTGATATATATATTGTCGACTTTGAGCTACGTCGGCGCCACACTTGACTTTTTAGTCAATAGTTGACTCAAACAAAGCCGTAATACGGACTTTGATATAATTTGGACTATTGATTGATTAAAAGTTTAGAAGTTATGACTCATGCTTGTGGACTCAAACAAATATCGATATGAGATTAATAATGAAATTTGATTTAAATATATATATATATATATATATATATATATATATATATATATATATATATATATATATATATATATATATATATATATATATATATATATATATATATATATATATATATATATATATATATATATGAAAATGTTAATAAACTATGAAATAGAAATAATAAATGGGCTTTTGTACTAAAAATGTCGATAACAAGTCTTATCTTGTTATTTACTATTTTTAAACGAAACTAACGACTAAATTGGAAATGTTTTGTAATCAATAAGTAATTAATGTTTCGAGTAATATCGCTTATCAATAAATGTCAATTGTGGACATTTAATATTGGTTTAAGTATTTAATTGCTTACGTTGTGTGCATGGGTTACGGATAACCTAGCATTTGTATTGTTGATCCACGTGGGTAGCGGACTTATTAGGTTGACGAATCTAATAAGAGCCCGCTAGGTACGTTGGGTAACCTTGTTAATGGGTGACTTATCCTTATGACTCTTTAGGATACGATTGATTTATGGGATAATAAGCAACATGAATAAATAAATGAGTTTATCGAGTTGACGAATTCGATAAGGTCTACTATTTATTCCGAAACTTATTGAACTATGGAGCTTATCGTTTAGAGGTCTCATTGTGTCGCATTGAGTTATATATTGGTTGTTTGAGTGCATTCATGGCATCATATTGAGTCAATACACCCACATGAAGAATACCAAACACTAGGATTAAATGGTGAAACGAGACGTTTTTGGAAATAAAGAAGTGGAACATATTGGGGTAGATAACGTTGATTTGAGGAATATATATTAAAGTTGGTCTACATTAATAGGTTGTGTCGAGTCGATAATTGTTGTGTTGTGATATTGTTATCTTACGCTAGTGTTTATTTGTGTCTTGATTGCTCGAAAGTAGTTTCATAGCCCCACTTTTATATAATGCTTTAACTACGTTTTGAACTATTTTGGGGTGAGAATCATGTCATTGCTTTTGGACCATGAAAACTATTTTGATTTGCTTATATGCTTGATTGCTTAGATAAATGTGCGGTAGTTGTTGACTTAGTCTAGGTTTAACCGTGTCTAACTAAGAATAGACTTCTACCGACCTAGTCCGGGTTGGCAATTGTTCTAGATTTTGTCACAACAAGGCTAGACTAGAGTCGTTGGGCTGAGTAGTCCCCGGATGCGGACATGTGTTATGAATGGTGATCCGGGTAGGATCGGTGTGAAACGGTATTTATATATCTTAGGTCTTACATAGCAAGTCAACTCTTACAGTGTCCACTATGATTTTGTTGAACTTAAACCTATGAACTCACCAAATGATAGTCGACCTTTTAGCATGATTTCTGTATTTGAGAGATGTTTGGATTACTTGATCGGTGGAAGCTTGGCATGGAGGCATGGTTCAAGGATCATTTTGACTCGATAAACTTTGGGGACCTATTTATTAAACTATGTTTTGGGCCTAATAATTACTCTTTGGATTAAATGTTTGGATTAACAAAATTTGGGATTGGTTTGAATGTTAAATAACTATCTTTTGCTATACTTGTGTGCGATACCAATCCAATAGTAACGCCTGAAAACTTGATTAAGTCTTCGCTTTACCGAGATTTCGGTGTTACAGATTGGTATCGAGCTCAAGGTTATAGAGAATTAGGTATTTTATAAACCCTAAACTATAACCACTTTTGAGAAAATTGATCCTCGACCGACGCCGCCTTGCCAAGTCAAGCTTCTTATTTGATTATGGTATGAACTGCGAATTGAATTATGAGATGATATGTTATGGATATTGTGAACTAATTATGGAAACGTTATTATTGGGAGATATGATTATTGATTTTGGAAACGAGATATGATTATAGATTTTGGAAATGAGATATGATTATTGGTTTTGAAAAATGAGATGTGATTATCGAGATATTACGGAATTTGATTTGAGTAAACGATATATTGTGATTTTGTAATTTTGAACTCGATTAAATTGATATGGGATTATGTGATGGAACAGAACTTATGTGTTTTGTTTAAAGGCATGTTTTGAGTAATGCGGTACCTCTACTTTTAAAGCTTTCATTATGTGATATGTGTTTTGGTTAAGTTGATGCGCATATTAAAACTAGTTGTTTCAAACACTTATACCTACCCTATGCCATTGTTACAGACTATGCCTTCACTAGCTTTTGATGTGTCTGAGGAGGTCCTTGTTGCTGCTAGTTCGCCAAGATTGAGTCTCATGACGTTCTTGCAGGTGATCCTTATGAGATTGCCCGTCACACTAGTTCATCATCATCGATCGTCCTAGCTCATCTAGGCACCACTTTACATCGTGTCTTAGCGCGAGCACGACTTAGGCTTGCTTATAGCGCCGCCCGCATGTCCGTGAGACCACTATCATCACCTATCCGCTTAGCAAGATCACCATGTCTTAGAAGGCCTAGATCTCTAGTGTACCACCTCGTGATTTACTCAAGACAGAGACTCGACTCATGGACTCTCCCCATGGATGAGGCGAGGAGGAGCATGAGGTCGAGGAGGAGCATGAGATTGAGGAGCAGATGTAGATGAGGATGAGGATCCTCGGAGGAGGATGATGAGGATATCCCAAAGGGGTACTCTCCATTGCGAGTCCCGCACATTCTCCGAGACCAGGGTTCTCCTTTGCTCGAGCCTAAGTCCCCGGATGCTTTAGACATCGACTCACCACCTTAATCACCTTATATAGGTAGCCCGTTAGATCGGAGATACCATCGGAGATTGTTTCGAGCCCAAGGAGTATGGTGAGACGGGTCCGATGTGGAGAGGATTACATCGCAGGTACTAGGCTTAGTCACCGACGGATCGATTGGTTGGAGTATCTAGGGCTAGTATTGAGGATCCGAGAGTTGATATGGGTCTTGTTGTCGGAGTACTAGCGTTTTGCGTGAGGTATGTCGGAGCTCCAAGAGCGGGTTGGGGACCCGCCGAGAGGGTTCACGACACCGTGATGCCGATAGAGCGATTTGGCGTAGGATTGGTGAGTTGGAGAGAGGTCGCAGAGCTTAAGAGTGATCGCGACGCTCGACGTGTTGAGTTAGCATCATTATGGAGGTCAGTGAGTGGTATTCGTAGACGTGGCTAGATAGTATTAGATTTATGGTTTTGTACCATCTTGAAACTAAGTAGTACTTGGTTCAAGATGTAGGATTATCCCAGTTATTTACTAGTATCGTTATTAGGATCGTTTTTGATTTCTTCGTATCCTTCCATGTATTTCCACTTTTGAAACCTATGAGTTATGGTTATGGAAACATGCATCCTTTAGTTATGATGCGGTATCTGATCGTTTCGCTTTGGTATAGCGTTATCCCTATTGGCCTTTATTATGTATTCAGGCGTTATCGGGTGACCCTAGGAACCCAACTCTATTTTAGAACGTGAATTGTGAACTTATGAAACTGTTCTTCTTGCCTCCGAATGGTGGCAACAAGACGAAACTTGATTAGAACAACCGAGCGCCTCCTGCCGCTTTGTTGCCCTCAGTCGCCGAGGTCGTCGTCCGACCCCACCACACCACATGTTGAGAACCCAACATTGATAACCCACCAGAGAAAACCCGAATGTGAACGACTATGCCGAGAATGGTCCTGCTCCACAAAACCCTCCACTTGTAACCCAAATTTCATTGACCGCCTAGTGTCGTGCCGAGCGTGTCATTGAACCGCTAGCCGAGGCTAATCTTTCTAACACTCTAGTGGAACCCCAATGTCTTTGAATCGAACTCGAGGTTGTACCTACAAAGAGTTCCGATTCTCGTGGTCCCATTGAGTTTGGAGGAAATGAGGAGTAGTTTACCTAACTAGGTGGTTGGAGAAAACCGAATCTGTGTTTGCCGTGAGTAACTGATGAGGATTGTAAGGTTAAGTATGCAACCTTCACTTTGAAGGACGAGGTGTTGACTGGTGGAACAATTACCAGAGGCAAGAGGGAATTTATGTAGCTTTATAGTATGTCTTGGACTCGCTTTAAGTCTCTCCCGATTAAGACTTCATGTCCTAGGAATGAAGTTAAGTTAGAGAGTGAGTTCGGAACCATAAGGTTAAGGTATCGACATGGCGACTTATACTCGTCGTTTCCAAGAGTTATCATTGCTTTGCCCTGAATTGGTTCGCACCGAAGAACTTAAGATTGAAAGGTATACTGATGGGTTTCCTTTAGCTACTTGAAATGATGTCATCGCTGCCAAGCCAGTTAATTTGCAAGAGGCAATTACTGTAGCTCAGAGTTTGATGGACTATTGTGTGCTAGAATTAGGAGATAAGGGTAAGAAAGAAGACAAAGAGAGGGAGACCCCTTTCTATTGCCTTCCCTTTCGAATTCTAGACCGTTCGTCGGTGGGACAATGAGCCAAGATCCGATTCAATCAATCGGCGAATCCATGCCGCGTAACTCGAAAAGGGAAAGAGACGATGGCAACGCACTTTGAGCAGGGGAGTCCGAATACCTCAGACGTACGCCACCGATAGGAGTGATAAGAGGAAGATGAACGGTTGCAAAGGGAATGGCAACAAACGGCAAGAGACAACCAAAGTGTTCGCCATAGGAAATGGATGTAGGAAAGATTATGAAGGTAGTAAGCACGTGTGTGGTCGTTGTAACCGACACCACCATGGACTATGCCCGAATGTGTGTAGGAAGTGCTCTAGGTAGGACACTTGGCCAAAGATCGAGGTCCCACCACTTGCCGCAACTCAAACCGCATGAGGGCGGACCGGAAGGCCACCGCCACTGCTTTGGATGTGGAAAGAAGGACACTTTAAGAATGAGTGCCGAGAGCCGTGGATGAGAGGAAATCCTGTAATGTAGGAGGATTTACAACCGAGGTGTAGGATGTAATGGCTTAAACCCCGTGAAGTGTGAGGTTGTGGAAAACCAGGAAACCATGGTGCTAGGAATCGCAGAGAGACATGGGAACAGCGTGTGTTTACGCTATTGGGAAGGAAGTGGTGAGGACCCTAACGTAGTTACTGCACGTTCCTTCTCAATAATCTCTATGCTTCCATACTGCTTGATATCGTGCGGATATGAGTTTCAGATCCACCAATTTTATGCCATTACTAGGAATCTCCCAAACACCTCTAGGGTTTAGTTACGATGTGGAATTAGCCAATGGGAATAGAGAAAAATAGACACCATAGTTCGAGGTTGTACCTTAAGTTTCCTAGACCGCCTGCTTAGTATAGACTTGTTGCGGTTACCTTAGGAAGTTTTGACGCCATTATCGGAATGGATTGGTTGTCGAAGAACGGTGCACACATCATTTGTGATGAGAAGATTGTGCGCCATCAGATGGCGAAAAGTTCGAGCATACAAGGAGATCGGAGCGACCGTGGAAGTCCTTCCGGTTGAGCATCATCTCTTGTGTTAAGGCCCGTATATATCGATAGAGGAGGTTGTCTTTTCTTGGCTCAATTTCGAAAAGAAAAGTGAGGAGAAGAGTGAAAGAAACCTCAATGATGTACCCGTCGTTAGAGAATTTCCTGATATGTTTCCGACGATTCGCTGTGGATTCCACCCGTCCGACAAGTGGAATTCCAAATAGAGTTGATACCGGTGCGGCACCCGTAGCCCGGCACCTTATCGACTTGCTCCAAGAGAATTGGAGGAACTGCTCAAACAGCTATGTAATTGTCGAGAAAGGATTCATTCGACCAAGTTCGTCACCGTGGGGAGCACCAAAGTTGTTTGTGAAGAAGAAGGATGGATTGTTTCGATGTGTATTGATTATAGGAATTGAATAAGTTAACGGAAGAACCGATATCCGTTACCTAGAATAGATGATCTATTCGACCAACTCCAAGGAGCTAGTGTCTTTTCTAAGATCGATTTACGATCCGTTATCACCAACTTAGAGTTCGAGAAGAGGATATCCCTAATCTGCGTTTAGGACTCGTTATGGACACTATGAATTCCAAGTGATGTCGCTTTGGTTTGACCAACGCACCAGCCGGTTTTCATGGATCTCATGAACCGAGTGTAAACCATACTTGGATAAGTTTGTGATAGTATTCATAGACGACATCTTGATATACTCTAAGAGTAGTGAGGAGCACGAAGAGCATTTGAGGCTCATTTTAGGATTGCCGAGAGAGAGAGTCAGATGCCAAATTCTCTAAGTGTGAATTTTGGATTCCGTCCGCAATTCTTAGGTCATGTGATAGATAGTCGAGGTGTTCATGTTGACCCGACTAAGATTAAGGCCATTAAGAATGGAAGCTCCTAAGAACCCATCGAACCGATTGCTTCTAGGGTTAGCAGGCTATTATAGGAGATTCATTGAGGATTTTCTAAGATAGCTAAGTCACGACCAAACTAACGCAGTAAGGATGTTAAGTATGAATGGGAGAAAAGGAAGAAGAAGCATTCCAACTTCAAGGAGAAGTTGTGTAGTGCGCACATCGTAGCTTTGCTCAAGGAAGCGAAGACTTTGTCCTCTAGTGCGACGCCGCATAAAGGCTTAGGTGCTGTTTGATGCAACGTGAGAAGGTGATTGCTTATGCATCCCGACAACTTAAGGAGCATGAGAAAGACTACACCACCCATGACCTTGAGTTAGGTGCTGTAGTGTTTGCTCTTAGGATTTGGAGACATTACCTGTATGGAACCAAGTGTGTAGTATTTACCGACCACAAGAGTTTGAAGCATATCTTAGATCAGAAGGAACTAAACATGAGACAACGTCCTTGGTTGGAATTGCTTAGTGATTATGACTGTGAGATTCGTTATCATCCTGGTAAGGCTAATGTTGTGGCTGATGCACTTAGTCATAAAGAGGACATTCCACCCCTACTTGTTAGATCCTTAGGAATGACCATTGTTTCACCCTTACCGTCTCAAATTTTAGCCGCCCAAGCAGAGGCATTGACTAAGAGAACCGTCCTTATGAGAATCTTCATGGAATGGTAGAAAGTGAAAACGGCTTGAAGCGTTCGATGGAACATTATGCTTCGAGACGAAGTTGGATACCATTTCATGGTGGAATCAAATGAGTTGATTATGCACGAGTCACATAAATCAAAATACTCTATTCATCCCGGAGCCGATAAGATGTATCGGGATCTTAAGAAACTTTATTGGTGGCCCAATATGAAAGCCGATATAGCTCAAGATGTTAGTAGGTGCACGACTTGCTCTAGAGTTAAGGTCAACATCGAAACCATCAAGACTTTTAGTTCAACCCAACTCCGGAATGGAAATGGGAGCGAATAACCGTAGACTTTATCACTAAATTATCGAGAATGCTTAGCGGCAATGACGCTATCCGGGTAATAGTTGATCGCTTAACTAAGTCTCGCCACTTCTTAGTTATTAGTGAAACCGATAGCCTTGATAAGCTTGCTCGATTGTATCTTAAGGAGATAGTATCGCGTCATGGAGTACCGATATCTATCATTTCGATAGGGATAGTCGCTTTACATCCCACTTTTGGAAGTCGTTACATGCATGACATTAGGAACGAATTTGGATATGTCTATGCTTACTATCCACGCAATCGATGGTCGAGTGAGAGAACCATTCGGACTTTAGAGGACATGCTTAGAGCATGCGTTATTGATTTCAAGAAAGGTGGGAGAGACACCTCCTTTGGCCGAATTCTCTTACAACAATAGTTACCACTCTAGCATTAAGGCCGCCCCATTTGAGGCACTGTATGGTCGAAAATGTCGTTCTCTTGTTTGTTGGGTGAAGTTGGCAGAGTCAACTTACGTGTCCCGAACTTGTCCTAGAAACCACCGAGAAAATAGTTCGATTCATAATCGGTTGCAAACCGCTCGTGATAGACAAAAGAGTTATGCCGATAAGAGACGAAACCCTTAGAATTTTAGGTTGAGATCGACATGTTGAAAGTTTCTCCTTGGAAAGGAGTGGTTCGCTTTGGGAAACATGGAAAACTCAATCCCGATATATTGGTCCCTTTCCAATCTCGAAAGAATCGGACCGGTAGCATACCGCTGGAGCTACCATCGGAATGCAGTAGTGTACACAATGTCTTTCATGTTAGTAATCTTAAGAAATGTCTTCGGAGGAAAACATAGTTGTGCCTTTAAAAGATATTCGTATTGATGAGAAATTGAATTTTGTTGAGGAACCGATTGAGATTATGGATCGTGAGATCAAAAGGTCAAGAATAGCCGTATTCGATTATTATGGTTCGTTGGAACTCCGGCATGGACCGGAGTTCACTTGGGAACGTGAGGACGTTTTCCATAGGAAGTATCCTAAAACTTTTCATGACATCAAGCAACTCGAGTGAAACCGGGACGGTTTCTTCCGAGGTCGGGAGGTCGTGACAACCGGAAATTTAGGGAGTCTATTTTAGGTAACCGCATTACGTTAAACTAAACCAAGTTTTGCCTTTATCACTATTTTATAAACCGTGACTTGATTTTATATCGTCTATTGGTTTTTACGGTTTATTTCATTATTAAATGAGTTATCGTATGAGTTTTAACTCTATTTGGTAGGCACTATTCGATTCGGCACTAGAAAAGCATAAAACAAGAATTATTGTAACTTTTAGACCGTAACTCGAAAATTGACAAATAAATAGTCAAAACTCGTGAAAAACGTAAATAACAATGTTGGAAAGTTGAATAAATGTTGTGGGACACTCGGGGGACAATATGTGAGCTCGGGAATGGGTAAACGGATAGTTACGAAAAATTACAACCCGACCCTCCCTTTTCTCTTGAGCCGGCGCCCTCCTCCCAAATTAATTATTTTGAGGTCCCTAGTGGCCTAGTATAAATACCCTTCCCAATCCTCATTTCACCTCATTTGTTTCTCTCTCTAAAACACACATACTAATGCTTTCTCTCTCTACCTTTCTCACTTTAAGAACCCTAACCCTAGATCTCACCATCGCTGCCCACTATTCCGGCCACCACGGCTTGCCGGCGGCGCATCACCCAACACCTCCACCACCAAAAGAAATATCTCTTTCTCCTCTTTCCAACCATTTATTACACGCTCCATTTGGACTTCATTAACACCTTCAAATTCAAGGATTAAGATTCGTACTTTTAAGGTTTTAAAGGGGTTTTGCAATTGGTGAATAGATAAGGTAAATAGAACAAGTTTTGAGCTTGATTGGGGAATAAAAAGCCACGAATTGGGAATTAGGGTTTCGACCCTATGAACAAATTTGGGGCTTTTGGGTGGAACATGAAATTAAAGCTAATTAGTGATTAAATAAACAAGTAATTAGTGTTTGGTAAATGTGTGGTGTATTAATTTGATGGGTTTGTGCATTTAAGGTTTAGTTGCATATTTTTGGTTAAGATAGATGATGGGTTTTGTGTTTGGTTAGTGTTTGGAGCTTGAATGATTGGATTTGGGTGTTGTAGAATTGATTTGGTTGAGTTTGGTTGTGATGTATGGGACGTACGGACCACCATGGTCACGTACGTGGCTCATGGGTTGGTGTACGTAACCCACTTGGGTCATGGGTCCGAGTCGGGTCGATTTGGTAGCTTGTTGGTTGATGTAGTTGAGGTTTGGATGAGACGCGTGGAGCCGAAAAGCTTCTAGAGCTTTTTTGGTTCACGTGGTCTTGACCGCGACCATGTCATGACCATTAAGGTCATAACATTGGTTTCGAGTATATTTGGTTGATTGATTGGTTGGCGAGATTGTTTTGAGTTGGTTTGGGATTGAATTGCGATATTGTGACATTTAATTTGGACTTGATATATATATTGTTGACTTTGAGCTACGTCGGCGTCACTTTGACTTTTTAGTCAATAGTTGACTCCGAGAAAGCCGTAACATGGACTTTGATATAATTTGGACTATTGATTGATTAAAAGCCAAGAAGTTATGACTCGTGCTTGGACTCAAACAAATAACGAAACAAATAACGATATGAGATAAATAATAGAATTTGATATATATATATATATATATATATATATATATATATATATATATATATATATATATATATATATATATATATATATATATATATATATATATATATATGGGCTTTAGAAATAATAAATGGGCTTTTGTAAAAATGTCGATAACAAGTCTTATCTTGTTATTTACTATTTTAAACGAAACTAACGACTAAATTGGAAATGTTTTGTAATCAATAAGTAATTAATGTTTCGAGTACATCGCTTATCAATAAATGTCAATTGTGAACATTTAATATTGGTTTAAGTATTTAATTGCTTACGTTGTGTGCATGGGTTACGGATAACCTAGCATTAATATTGTTGATCCACGTGGGTAGCGGACTTATTAGGTTGACGAATCTAATAAGAGCCCGCTAGGTACGTTGGGTAACCTTATTAATGGGTGACTTATCCTTATGACTCTTTAGGATACGATTGATTTATGGGATAATAAGCGACACGAATAAATAAATGAGTTTATCAAGTTGACGAATTCGATAAGGTCTACTATTTATTCCGAAACTTATTGAACTATGGAGCTTATGGCATCATATTGAGTCGATACACCCACATAAAGAATACCAAACACTAGGATTAAATGGTGAAACGAGACGTTTTTGGAAATAAATAAGTGGAACATATTGGGGTAGATGACGTTGATTTGAGGAATATATATATTAAAGTTGGTCTACAATAATAGGTTGTGTCGAGTCGATAGTTGTTGTGCTGTGATATTGTTATCTTCTGCTAGTGTTTATTTGTGTGTTGATTGCTCGAAAGTGAGTTTCATAGCCCCACTTTTATATACGCTTTAACTACGCTTTGAACTATTTTGGGGTGAGAATCATGTCGCTATTTTGGACCATGAAAACTATTTGGATTTGCTTATATGCTTGATCGCTTAGATAGATGTCGGTAGTTGTTGCCTTAGTCTAGGTTTAACAATTGCCTAACTAAGAATAGACTTCTACCTCGACCTAGTCCGGGTTGGCAATTGTTCTAGATTTTGCCACAACCTGTCGGACTAGAGTCATTGGGCCGAGTAGTCCCCGGATGCGGACATGTGTTATGAATGGTGATCCGGTAGGATCGGTGTGAAACGGTATTTATCTATCTTAGGTCTAGCATAGCAAATCAACTCTTACAGTCCACTATGATTTTGTTGAACTTAAACCTATGAACTCACCAAATGTGTCGACATTTTAGCATGATTTCTCGTGTATTTGAAAGATGTTTGGATTACTTGATCGGTGGAAGCTTGGCATGGAGGCGTGGTTCAAGGATCATTTCGACTGATAAACTTTGGGGACCTATTTTATTAAATTATGTTTTGGGCCTAATAATTACTCTTTTGGATTAAATGTTTGGATTAACAAAATTTGGGATTGGTTTGAATGCTAAATGACTATCTTTTGCTATACTTGTGTGCGATACCAATCCAATAGTAACGCCCAAAACTTGATTAAGTCTTCCATTGCATCGAGATTTGGGGTGTTACACATGAGGATATCCAACTATCTTGTAGCATTCATTACCACATTTTCCTTCTTTCTTGCGCCACAAGTGACACCCTTTCTCGAATGGTGCTTTCTTTATCCATTTGATGACCGCCAAGAGCATTTGTGGTGTTTGACTTTGAAACCGATTGTTCTGCTTGTGTTGTAGGTATTGAGGGTTGTAGGAAGTGACATTGGGTTGGATTTTGGTATATCCTTCTGCTTCTCCTCCTGTCTAAGCATATTGTAGGCTCTAGAGACTTGTGGTAAGGGTTGCATTAGGAGTATATGACCTCTGATGTTGGTGTAATTGTCATCCAACCCCATGAATAATTGAATCAATCTCTTCCTTTGATCTCTTTCACCATTGGTCTTGCCATTCTCACAATCACATCTACAAGTGCAAGCATAAGGGGTCTCTAAAGCATCCAGCTTCATCCCAAAATCCCTTCAATTTGTGATAATACAATTCAACCCGGCTCGATACCATATTGAATTCTAAATGGAGTGAATGAAATTGTGATTTCTCATTAAACCGAAATGATACTATAGAGTAGTATTTATACAAAATACAAGTCAAAGATAAAAGTCAACTAAACTGCTATCTCCTATACTACATCTCGCTATTCTATACTACATAGTATGTTTATTGTGGTGTCGGTCTCCTTGTTACACTAAGTTGACCACTAAGCTTTCTTGTAGAGAAAAGTCGGGCGAGGGTGGAGAGGGTCACCGCTATCCTTATTACACTTAGTCTAATGGTCTCATTTCTAGTTTATTTTCAAGAGAAAGGAAAAGATTTGTGATGATAATGAAATAAAAATCGTGTTCCTAAGATTTTTTTTAGATGAGAGGAAAGTAAACGATAGTAAATTACACTAAAATTACTCTCCTAATCTTTTCTCAAATTGAGATAAAATGAAGTAAAAATGATTTTAAAGCCATTTTTTCTTACATCATCATTCTTTTGTTTCCAACTCGAAAACACAAGATAAAAAATAAATTTTTTTCCTCAACTTTTCTTTTCTCTCTTTCTTCCAATTCTCTATTTCTCTTCTTTCCGTTTTATACTTCGAAATAGATTGTAAGAGATCATTCTTTTATTCATGTGTACGGTGATAATACATGGGAATATGGGATCATAGAATGGGGGCATTGGACTTAGAATTCTTGTATTTAAAGGTTTAAGAGAAGGAAACACGGATCGGAAATAATGATAATTGCTGTAAAATGGTATTTGTACATCTTCCTAGATTTACATACTAGTGTACATGCTTGTCAAAAATGAATTATAATGTTCTTACATTCATTTCTTTCAAAATCATATCCTTGCCTACACCCAATTTTGTAGCAATAGTAACAGTAACAACTTTTTTTTGTTTGTTTATCTCGACCATTAGACTTGGTGATGTGTACTTAAAATTAAGAGGTGTCTTGAGAATAAAGCTATTAGAGCACTTTCACCATAACATAAGTTAAAGTTTAACCTCCTGCCACGTCGAGATCACATCGCCTTTAACATTTCACCTTAACTCACCAAAAACACCCACTATCATAACATCCCAAGGTTAAACTTTAACTCACATATTTTCAAATTCAACCCCTAAACTAAAACAAACAATTCATTCATTAAAAAAACATATCACATTAAACATTAAAACACAAAGTACATTGAATATTAAACACGAATTACATTAAACATTAAAACTACAATGAGATTGATGAAAGTAAAACTACTAAAACTTAAGAATACGATTCATCTGAGTTCCAACCCTCGTCACTCGAAGAGGAATAAAACTCGCCATTAAAGTACTTTCTCTCCATGATGTCAAAGTAGTTATCCCTAAGATATTGAGCTTCCCTGGCTTCCTGCTCACCACGCGCAGCTTCCTCGCGTGCCTTTTGTTCCATAATCTCTCTATAATTTTCTTCATCCTGTTCAAGTTGAAGAAGGGAAACCTCACTTAACCCAAATGGATTGTTTTCAAGATCCAAAAGTAGACTGTCAGCAGCTGGATTGTTAACAGGTGGAGTGTTAATAAATGGATTGTTAATAGGTGGAGTGTTTAAGAATACATTTTACGGTTGGAAAACCGGAAAGACATCTTCAGGTGGTGTTGAATAAACTTCAAATTCTTCTGGTGGAGTTGGAAAGCTAGTTTCCTGAATCGTGTTGGAGTTGTAAAGCTAGTTTCGCAACTGCTTGTGGACTTGGGAATTCTTGAGAAAAATCTTTGCGAGACATTTTTTGTGTGTAAGTTGTGTGTTCTAAACAACTCGTAGAGTTGTATATATAAGCGAGTTGATTTTGATTTTGATTTTGATTTTGAATTTGAATAAATCCCGCTCATATTTGATTTTTAAATTTCAAATTTGAATTTGAATTTATCCCGCTCAGAATTAACCCGTATAATTTAAATTTGAATTTGAATAGGTTGAGGGGGTGTAAGTGAAAATTTATTTGAAATGGTTTAGGGGGTAAAATAATTTTTTTTAGTCTAGCCTTTGACGGCCCGTTATTGGGGTAACTTGCACCCTTTAACGCCCCGTTAACGCTGTGTGTGGTGTGGGTAACGGGCATTAGCGCCCCACGTTAAGCAATAACGCTCGTTTGAGCGTTATGATTGCAAGTGCTCTTAAAGTTAATTCCTTTAACCCCAAACCTTTCATGCCTCTTTTTGTGTGCTTTTGTATAATGAAGAAAGTTATTTTCGCTCATTGCGACGAGTATTTTAAAATACAAATTGCGGTGTGTAATAATATATATATATATATATATATATATATATATATATATATATATATATATATATATATATAATATATATCCGATGGACGGGTATGACTTGTGGTTTTATTTTTATGATTTTGTGAATCAAATATATACTAAAAAGTAAATAAAAGTTAAATGAAACGGTTAAGATATATAATTGATGTTAGCATAATCCATTAAACGACTAAAAGGTGTAATTACTTTGATTTGTGGTTTATATTTTAGGATTTAGTTGAACAAATATATAGTAAAAAGTTATTAAAAGTTAAATGAAACGGTTAAGATCTATAATTGATGTTACCATAATCCATAAAACGGCTAAAAGCAAGTAAGTATTTTGATTTTGGTTTTATTTTTAGTGTTTAGTTGAACAATTATATACTAAAAAGTAATTAAAAGTTATAGAGAGTTAAAGATAACAAGAAAAAAGTATGAAAACTAAAAGAATGACATGCATGTCAACGTTGGATTATGCCACCAAAAGTAATATAACGGCATGGCTAAAAGATGGTGCTCGGCTAATAGTTGTTGGAACTCTGAATGCATACAACCTCGTAGTTACCTAACTCATTTGTTATCAAGAACAATTGACTTCAATTTGTCACTCGGTTTCTTCACCACATGTTCCAGAATTTTCAACAGTTGAAGAACATTTTATGGAGATGGAAACCCTAATATATTTACTTTTATTGTTACAAAAGAATGCATCACCTGATGTTTTTATTATAAGGTCTCTATTACAATAAGGAAAAAGGGCCAGATAACACATCTCTATTGAGCTAAAATGATAAAGTTCTCAAAACATGAGAAATAAGAGCATACCTTTTAAAAGGTACATTTCTTAGTTTCGTGCAGAAGATATGTAGCAATAGGACTGTCTGGTTACAGTTACTCATCATCTCAATCTTGCTTTTTTTTCAAACTTGCATATATAATGCAAAAGATAGTGTTTGGAATAAGGGATTGTCTGGGTAAACTTACAAATAAACCAAGTCTTTTGCCAAAAAACCATCTTAAAAGCATCACTCTCTTGCGTACGACGGTTATATATTTTACAAATTTCCTCTTTAAAGCTTGACCGATGAGGTTGACCACTCCCAGCTTTCCGTGACTTTGACTTGGTAATCTTAGAAGGTTGCTTCTGTGTTGGGATTGATTGGCGGCACTGGTAATAACAGGGATGCTTGTCCATAACTTGGTAATCAACACATCAGTAGATGTATCAGTGTTAGTAAACCTTATATTAAATGTTGAAAAAAAGTTTATACAGTTTCGAATTTTGAAACTAACTCGCTTGTTCATCTATAATTTCTGAGAATCACTAAGCCCTTTTTTTTGGTAGCATCTAGCCCACAAAGAATAGGAATCCCAAGGGGAGTTCAATGGTAAAATAAATTATGAAAAGACTCTTTATAAGGTATCAAGTTATTTTTCTCAAATGTGTAGCTTAAAAGGCATACCTAAAGATAGGATCAGCAACTTCATAAGAGACAACCACTATAATAGTTGTTCAAAATGTTTTAAAAAAAACAATGGGTCTTAGTTCAAAACATATAACATAATAGACAACCACTAATATCAGGGCCCTCAAGACTTGCATATTACTTGTTTAGAAAACCACTTGCATATTAATTTGGTGATTGCACACTCGTGTACAATGTTCAATTGGCCACATGCATATGAATTTGTTTCTTATAGTAGTTGAAGACCTGAAGCAATAAGAAGAGTTTTTAAGCATATAGAGAGTTAAAGATAACGGAAGGAAAAAAATATGAAATCTAAAAGAGTGACATGTATATCAACGTTGGATTATGCCACCAAATGTAATATAACGGCATGGCTAAAAGATGGTTCACAAGTCACTTATAGACATCAGACACTTATTTGTTTAATCACTCTTTTGATTAAATCATCATCATCATCATACTAAAAATAAACACATATTGAATTATTATGATGTTCATATAAATATCGTCATTCACAGGGACAGAGCCATGTTGAAGGTGGGATGGGCCATGTCCAACCCAAATCTTTTACCAAATACATATAGTATGTGTATATTCTAATGTATTTAGCCTATTAATTACTTCGCTAAATTACTTTTGACCCACCTTACCCGTCCATCCAAATTAGTATAGAAGGCATTCGATTGAAAATTCGTAGTTAGTTGGACAGTATCTAACTTGTTTTTTGTTCAACCCTGCTTATTTTTATATTTGAAAGCATCCATTATATTGGTTATGTTCTAACTTTTAGAGTAAAACAATTACTTATTTTTCATTACCATTTCTTAGTTTTAAACTGATTATTTTTGTTTATAAGCTTTGACAATTAGATACTTTTTTAGTCTTTTAGATAATTTTGACAACGTCGTGAGCGGTTTAAATGAAAATCTCTTATCTTGAAACTCTCAAAATCGTTAATCTATTTTTCTCCAGTGTATTTATTTCGGCCCACCCTACTAAAAGTTTATAGCTCCGTCTTTGGTCATTCAGAAAATGTAGATGCATAATTTAATTTAACCAAATTCATATATATACCAAGCAATATGAGAACCTACATTTGTCAGAGTGCTTGAGCTAACACTCCAAAGGTTGGGGTCAAAATCACAAAATTCATGCCTATCAACGAATATAAAAAATGAATTTCAAATATAAAAACTGAATCACAAAATCTGTCCCCAGAAGCAACGAAGCTACTTTTACAAATATAAAAACTGGATTTCATGAAAAGAAATATTGTAAAAAAAATAAAAGTACATGGCTGGTATAACGTATCGGCAAGGATTGGACCAAAGGTCAAACAATTGCCTTTGTCAAGCTGGTAACTAATTTGCTTACAACTAACCAATCCTTTGTTCTTATCTACAAATGGATCAATTATGTATGCATGAGTTCCAACATTTCTTACATCTAGATACAACTCAGACTTTTTTACTTGATCATTGCATTTTCAAAACCAATTTAACAAAATGAGTACTCTAAAAAATATTCAAAATAATCTGTTGTACTTCAATCTTCTCACTTAAAAGTGAAATTGTGCATTTTCACTCAAGTTTCTTATACTACCAACATAAATATAAACATGACAATTTACGATTCTCGCTTGTTACCCCCCAGTTTTACAAACCATAATTACAGAAAAATATGTGCAAACAGTTTAATAAGCATAGATGTCAAAATGGTTATTTTACTTTAAGCCAAATGAATAAAATTAGTAGTGTTTACTATGAATATCAAACTTCTTAATAGCATTATCGATTAGAAATGCATTTTCTAGCATTTGACTGCATACCGTTGAAGAATTTAGCCGCACACTTGAACGATAACCCAGTAAGTCAAGGGAATGATTGGATAATTGGTTTATATAAATCCTTCGTGGGTTAGAATATTCACTTCTAAAAAATATTTGACACCGTAAAGTTTTGGGCCATGTACCTCATGTCAGCAACTTTCCAAAGCAAAACTATAGCCACATTTGTTACTATAAATGTCATTAACACATCATGAGTTTCTAGTATCCTTTTAACTGGCGAGGACCTATGACATTTAAGACTCTTTAGTTATAAACATAAGCAGGAAAATATGCAGTCCCAAAAGTAAACCTGCAATAAATTATTGTCTATGTCTAACCTTATCCACATATGTAGATGACGTAGCATTTGGTGCAGCTTAATCTCTTATAAGGTATGCTCTCATAAGGGGATTGGGCTCTTTATCATCATCCTTGTTATCTTGCATAAATTAGCCGTCAACACACGGCAAACAGTTTTCATGCTATAGACCCATTATGCAAAAAATATCATACTTCTAGCTAGGGGTGTTATCGGGTCGGGTTGTCGGGTTATCGGGTTTATCGGGTCGGGTTGAATCGGGTTTTTAGTTTTGAAAAAGTGACCCGCAACCCGACCCGATAAGTAATCGGGTTCGGGTTGTTATCTGGTCGGGTTATTTAGGGTCGGGTGATTCGGGTTTATCGGGTTGCTTAATTGTTTAAATCAAACACAAAACGAAAAGTATATATGTAAAAATAAGTGTAAAAAAAAGGTAGCAGAAGGCGGAAATGTGTTCTTTTGCAAACTGGCCGTTAAGTCATTACACCAACAGCATATTAAGAACATAATTGCTTATGAAGTTCATGTCCAAATGCTTGAATATGAGATATTAAAATGACAGATTATCCAATTAAAATTAAAGAGATTACAAAAATTATTAAACAAAGTATTCTTAAACATTAAAATGAAGAAACATATGACCATGCATAACTTAAATTTACAAATATAACAAAAATTGATATAACCATCAGTAAGTGATTACGGCAAATAGTTTTCGGAATGTCGTTACACTGGTTACTAAAGTTTATAACTTGTAAGTTACAACCTTTACACAGTACAAGTAAGATACGAAAACAAAATGACATCTTAACAGTTAACATAACCACTGATGGAGTAAAACAATATCTATTTAACTAATAGACTATCTTATAAAAAAAATATAAGTAAAAGTGACAAAGTAAAAAATAGTTTAACATTTTTCGGGTCTTATCGGGTTGACCCGATAACCCGATAAGATAAATAATTCAACCCAAACCCGACCCTATAACAATGTCGGGTTATCGTGTTCGGGTCAAATTAACCCGATAAGCATTTTCAACCCGATTAGCCCCAACCCTATAAGCCTTATCGGGTTCGGGTCGGGTCAACCCGACCCTATTGACACCCCTACTTCTAGCATATCTGTAGTGCCTAGTCACGAGGTTGCTCGAATTGACTACATTTTCTTTGATTAGTGGAGCAACTTTAGTCGGTATTGAGGTAATCAAGTCATAAAATAGTCTCTCATGGGGTTCAGAGTTGCCATAAAATAGTCTCAACTCGAATCAGATTTTTAAATTTACAAAATTTCGCTTTTATATATTTGATTACCATTAATGTAATTACTTAAAGATATGATTCTCGAGTCTTATATATTTCTTCAGAATGTAGTGAAGTAGTTAAAGTATGTATCATAACACTAAAACATAATTGCAGATTCAAAGTAAATGATATGAGAAACATCCTTGTGAGTCAGTCACTCGACGATCTTGAAAATGAATAAATAGTTCCATATGAACAAATATTTGTCCGGACCTTAGTAGAATGACCGTTGTATATAGATCCATTTAATATGAAGAGCAAAACATGTGAAAGTAAAATAAATATTAAAGGAAACATTCTAAATTATGACACCAAAATTTGCATACATCCCACACTATATAAGTCATTCCTATCATACTTGAGAATCGCTGAAAGCACGATTCAAGTATTAGCCTCTCAACAAATTGAATGGCTAATTTAAAAATCCACAAACACAAACCGGAAGTAGCGAGATCGGAAGGTCAAAACAAGTTTAGGTTGAAATAAATTATGTTAGTACGTCAAAGGCGTTTGATTAAGGCTACTTCTACCCTTGGCTAATGGGGTGTTTGGTTATCGATATCCAAGTTGTGTCCAACTGCTAATGAGTTCTTCTAAAATATATTGTGTCAAATGATGAGTGTGTAAATACTCATCATTTTGGGTCTATCTGAATCGCAAAACGCCTAAAAATGCTCGAATGCATCAAAATATCGAAAATATTCCAAAATTGCATTTTATATGTTTCGGATGCAAAATGTTTAAAATCGATGAAAACGAGCTAAGTTTGCATAATTGGCGCTTCAGTCCCCAACTTTCAAAAATAGCAACTTTAGTCCTCGAATTTCAAAGATTGACAGATTTACCCTGGACATTTTAAATTGGAAAATGAACATTTTAATCCTTTGGTAATTCTAAAATTGGTCCTTTTGATAAATTTTGAAATTTCAAGTTTAGTCCCTGAGTTTCACATTTGGCAAAATGGCCCTACATTATTTGAGATTTGCAAGATTGGTCCTTGGAGTATTGGGGATTGTCAAGTTTAGCCTTGAATACAATTTCGATTTTACATGAGTGGTCCCTGCAGCTTTGAATTTTACATGTTTGATCCCTTAACTAAACCTTGGTCCATTATTAATCCCAAGCCCAACCCAAATTAAACCCTTTGACCCGGTCCAACCCTTTACCCACGTTTGAAACAAATAAAAAAATCCACTCACGGGTTACCTCTCATCATCACCTTCCCCTGCTCCTACACCTGCAACCAACTCCCACCTCCATCATCTCACCCTACTCCACGCCTTGTCCCCTCCAACCACAACCCTCCAAAGCATCATTAAATGCATCTCCTCCTAACACTCTATCTAAGTACCAACTGGCAAAAAAGAGGTTTCCCGCCAAAAGCCATCAATGGCTAAAAGCCAATCAAGTGATCCAACGGCTCATTAGTGGTGGGATTTGCTCAAAGGACACGCTGGAAGACCTTTGATGTATAAATAGAGAGAGAGGCGAGAGGGAGTTAGTCGCTTTTTTTTAGTTAGTTTATTTTAGTTTTTTTAGTTTTAGTCTAGATTTGTTTCAAGTTCTAGTACCCTTTTACTTTTGTTGTCATTTAATTTACATGT
Organism: Chrysanthemum lavandulifolium; assembly: GCA_022545495.1. Lineage (NCBI taxonomy): Eukaryota > Viridiplantae > Streptophyta > Magnoliopsida > Asterales > Asteraceae > Chrysanthemum > Chrysanthemum lavandulifolium. The sequence continues at coordinate 114,813,206 of CM040241.1, read as the reverse complement.
ACTTGTTAATTTCATTGAATGCAATTTCAATTCTTGCAACTTTCGTGTGGAAGTATTTGTTTTTTTTATGTTCATTAGCTCAACTGCTCTCGCTAAATGCTTATTTCAAATATGGTTATCCTCTATTTACATTCTGCTTAGTACAAGTTTACCTTAGGCATTAAGCTCGCTTGTAACAAAGAAGTTTCCTAGTCTCTTTTAAAATTCGCTTTTTCTTTTTAGTTAAGACTCCCAAGGGTGTTTGGTTAAAGCTTTTAATAGTCTAAAAGGACCCTCATTGTTTCTTCTTTCTTCATTCTTGCTCGTGAGTTTTGTAATCTTTAATTCCCAACATCTTCCCCTAAACCGAATTTGACTAGGTTAAGTTCCGCTTGGTAGTACAAAACAACCTCAGATGAAAAACAATGCTAAAAACATGTCATCACAAATAATCCGCACATCGACTAATCTTCTTCCCTTCAAAAATTTATCCTTAGTGAGTCCTTACACACCATTCTTATTAATTTTCTCACTTTACAAGCATTATGCGTCTTATATCTTGTACTATCCACGTGACTCCAAACTCGGATGATGGTCATGGTAGCTTTAAGTATTTGTAGATCTCACCCTTCTTGGATTCAAAAGTTATCTCAAAAGTGCCTCGACTCATTTTGAGATATGATAAGATACGCATTTGGCCATTTTGTTAATTATTAGGTTCATCGTTGAATCAAAATTCAACTCACCAAGACTAGTAAAACATTAGAGCACACTCTTCTCACATATGCTATTAAAACCCTAATGACATAAAACCTTATAAACCTAGATCGAGAGCCACGATTGTTGAAACCACATAAGTCAATCCCAACATCTTATTTATAAGTTGTTACAAAAGGCTCTCTTGGGCCTAAATTAGTATATTGGATTCAAAAGTCGATTTGGCCATTTGGTGTCGCAATGAGCACCCAACATCTTATTTATAAGTTGTTACACATAGACTTATTTTAAGCTATTTCCATCCCCAATCGCTTTTATGACTCTTTGCTATGCTAACTTCATCCTTGCAAGATCTCTTTGTTTGGGAGCTTCATTCTCAACTTATAAATAAGCACTAAACAAGCCACCCATAGGTTGTATTCACCGCACAAATGAAGCAGACTCATTTTATGCGACTTTATAAATAAGTCGTGAACCGCTTATTCAACCAATCTATTTGGGGCAAAAGCTTGTCACCGGTAGACTTCAAGTTTCTATAAGCTCAAGAGCTCATTCCTCTCGTAGCTTATGCGTAATAAGCTCAATTGGCCACCTTGGCCTGCTTTTTCGCAAACCACATGCAGATAAGTTATTGATACGTATATTTTTTTAGTGTTTATTAATCTAGTTGTACTTGTCGATGTTTTGAATCCCATAGATTGACATAGTTTAGGAAAGATTAGATCTCACTTATTTGAGCTTAATTTGCGCTTTTAATAGCCTATGTCCTTTTGTCTTAGCTTAAGGTTCCTCTTGCCAACCGCTTATTACCCCGTAGTTTCATTTACTCTTATCAAGTTTAGATTAATCACAAAGCCGCTAAATTAGATCATGTAGCATAGTTTATTTGGTCCTTTTTAAGTGCTTATTTGTTTTTCTTTAACTCATTAAGAAGGGTGTGTTTGGTTGGGATTGTTCAAAACAAGTGAACTGATAAGTCATATCGACTTATTGGGTATGTTTCATAAGTTCGGCCATAAAATTTCTCATCTTTGATTGCCCTTTGATTTCCATAAGCCAATTTGAAAAAAAAAATGTTTGCAAAAAAGTGAAGGAGCCCAGATTCGAACCTGGGTCTCCTCACTCAGAAACCCAACACAACACCTCTTTACCAACTGCCCTTGGGACTTGTCTCATTAATTTCATGCATAGTTAAATATTTAAGTACTATATGGCAGTTTAGGTAATAAGCTTTCTTTAGCTTATTTTCCAAAGCAACCATCACTGTTTTTAATTTTCCTAGGTTTAGCATAATTCAAAGAACTTTTTATGAATTTTTCATATTTTTCTAAAATAGCTTAGTATTTTTAATTAATTAATTAGTGTTAATTAGTTTTAATTCATAGTAATTAAATTAAAAGTCTAAAAATTCCTGCTTTTTCCTAAAATTATTTTTGGTCATTTAGAATGTAGGAAAATTAGTTTTGCTCCGTAGACCTTAAATTTCACAAATTTTACGTTTTGCTTACAGACTCGCGTAATTTTTATAAATAGCACTTCGTTTCATTTTTAGTCACGCTTTTAGGTAATTTAAGTTTACGCTTCAATTAAAATAGTTTATTTAAGTTATTTTGTTTTATAAAATCCAAAAACATCATTTTGCAAATAGTGATAGCGTTTATTTAATATTTTTATCTTTTAATTTCCTTTAATTTGCATTTAAGCCCCTTTAGTTTATGAGCTTTTTCCGTAGTTATAATAATTCAAACCTTTTTCCGCTCAAATCTCTCGATCACTATACGCTTGGTGATCCATTGCACACTTCATTGGGACATAACGACCGGGAAACACTATACTCCCGGATCTTCATTGAGTTCGTTCTGAACCGCTTTAAGTTTCTTACGGTCGGCCATTCACAAGTGGCGGTTTGAGTGAGAAAACTTGACGGTTCGGGAGCGCATCAAATTTTACGCCACGCCGGGAGATGTCGATTATCTTCCGCTCAGCGATTAGTGATTTGGATATTCACCCTTGTTTATACCATCTGTATGTGTTTATATTTTCTTTAAAATCAAAAATCCAAAAAGATTTTCATTCTTTGTTTTTGCAAAATGTTTTCAAAAATACCAAAATATCCATCTTTACCCTCTCACATATTTGATTCTTCATCCCTACCCTCTCGAAAACCTTTGATTCTTTCTATGTCTTATCCTCACCCTCTTGGTTGTCAATGGTGTGGTGGTCCTTATAATGGTGGCAATTGCCCCGCTTGTAGCATGGTGGAGTCAAGAAACGGTCCGTCTTATAACCGTGATCCCTATTCCTACCATAACACAACCGATTTATTCCATCGCCTACCACACCGCGAGACTCGAGAGTTTCTTGTTGTGAGTACTGTGGTGGTTCACACTCCGCTTCGATTGTCAATCGGAAACACGCTTGTCTATGAGCGTGTTCCCGATAACAATTTTGACTACAACACATGTGACTCACACCACATCGCTTTTAATGTTGTGAGTATTGTGGAGGTCCTCACTTTAGCTCGATTGTCAAACAAGGAATCCATTTCCTTGTAACAATTACGACTCTTCGTATCATGACCAACCTCTACAATACCAAATGAATCGTGCACCACCTCACCGATCCACTTCCTCAAAATCTTCTCCTTGATCTTTTGGATTTAGTGAAGATTTGAAGGAATGTAAACATTCCCAAGATAATCCAAAATCCATGGAAGAATTGTTAGTCAAGAGCGGTCGCTAAATTAAATTCCAAAATTGCGTTTGAAAAATCTATTAAGGAATCAATTGCAAAAGAAAAAGCAAATGATCTAGCTCTCAATTTCGCTTCATTCTCGATGAAAGTGATGATGAGGATACATTTGATATCCTTCAATTCTATAAATATTCATCAAGTTCATCATTGATATCCCAGCTTGAGATTCCATCTCAAACAACTGCTATCACACCCGAGATTCACACTCACTCTCTTATTATGGGGACGAGCATCTCGACATCGTTCCTCGAAAAGGAATCGGACGAATTCATAAAGTCTAGTGTTGAGAACCTTGTCCCAATCCCGAGAGAGTCACAGGAACTTTGACCATATGTGTGATTCTCTTTCCCTCTTAGTGTTCAAAAGATCATTTTGAAACTTTCTCCGATTTTAGCGAAGATTGTGCTTCCTATGGAAACATCGAGTGCGTTGAGGCATCACTTCCACAACTGATGTCGATCCCTTCTTGAGGAGTTCACCGATGAACTCACTCACATCAATCCACTCTTTGATTTCGTCGATCCGGGAGAGACGAAAGTCTCATTGATAATGATCGCTCACTCACTTCTTATCCCAACAATCCAATAGAGAATGTTGATCACTTTGTTCCTAAACATTCAAAACAACTTTCACCAATCCTCTATTTGAATTCGACTCAATTCACTTCAATTGCCGAGAATCCACTCTTTGATACTCGGATTGAGGATAGTGATGAGCCTACAATGGAACAAGAGTTCACAACTTCACTTCATGTGAATGATTCTCTTCATGAAGAGTTCTCCGGTGAACTCTCTCATGACATATCTCCTCCGGAACATGATCATTTCTATTTTGATCTTGAGGATGATATTAGCTCGGAGGAAGGTGTACTCTATCATATGAGTTTGCTTATTAATGACACTATCCTCACCCTTCCTCCTGATACGTCTACATTTGAGGATGAAGAATGGATCTTGATTGTCATCAAAATCTTTCTTCCTTTCCTCAAATATCTTGTGATTTCTCTTCATCTTCACTCCTTCGGGAATGAAGACACTATCTTTGACCCCGTCATTTTCATTTATCATTTTTTGAGCCGGTTCTATGTATATCTCATCGCTGTGGAACTTTCACGTGCTTCAAATGTTTGTCCAAACACCTTGAATGAAAGTCCGATGGAGATTGTCTCTTCCACTTACTTCCCCATGAACCAATGAATTCGGGGTCGAGTCAAGCTAGCGACTCGGTAATCAAAAACAGTAGCTAAACATGGGTTTTCACCCGTGTGCACCACCCTAGTGTGGGGGAGTTACCCCACATGTTGTATATATATAAGTTTGTTAAAAAAAAAAAAAAAAAAAAAAATCTTTCTAAATAATGGCCGTAGTATTTCCCTTTTACGTTCTATGTTTCGGCATAACAGCCGGTACTTTGAATATTGAGGGCAATATTCATTTCTAAGTGTGGGGGGGAATTCTCATGAATTTTATCATGTAATTATCTCGCCCAATTCCCGCTTTTGGCCAATTTTTTTTTTTAGTAAGTGTTTTGCACTTACTCAATTGGTTATCGATCCGCTTTGTCTAATAAACTAAATGATTGGCTAATCCAGAGCAAACGGCTCTTGGTAAAGATATATCAAACCGTTGACGGCTTGCAATTTGCCCAAAATTGTATGGTATTCAACTCACCATATCCTTAAAAGTGAAGAGTTGGCTAGCCCGCAAGTTTATGGCTTGTGGTAAAGGCAAAGGAAAAACCATAATTGGTAATCACCACCAAAGATAATGTTGATAATTTATCTAAGAGTTGGCTAGTCCGTAGCAAACGGCTTCGGTAAAGACAAATCAAAACCGTTGAAAGTCGGTGGTTTGCTCAAAATCACATGGTTATCGGTACCATGGTTCTTACTTGAACCGAAACATTTGGCTACTCTAGAAGTAATGGCTTTTGGTAAAGAGTTTCAAATCCATTAAATTTCTTCTCAAAAGATTGCTAGGACTAGCAATAGTTTAGTGTGGGGATTGATGAGTGTGTAAATACTCATCATTTTGGGTCTATCCGAATCGCAAAACGCCTAAAATGCTCGAAATGCATCAAAATACTAAAAATATTCCAAAATTGCATTTTATATGTTTCGGATGCAAATGTTTAAAATCGATGAAAACGAGCTAAGTTTGCATAATTGGCGCTTTCAGCCCCCAACTTTCAAAAATAGCAACTTTAGTCCCTGAATTTCAAAGATTGACAGGATTTACCCCTGGACATTTTAAATTGGAAAATGAACATTTTTAATCCTTTGGTAATTCTAAAATTGGTCCTTTTGATAAATTTTGGAAATTTCAAGTTTAGTCCCCGGAGTTTCACATTTGGCAAAAATGGCCCCTACATTATTTGAGATTTGCAAGATTGGTCCTTGGAGTATTGGGGATTGTCAAGTTTAGCCTTGGAATACAATTTCAGATTTTACATGAGTGGTCCCTGCAGTTTTGAATTTTACATGTTTGATCCCTTAACTAAACCTTGTGTCCATTATTAATCCCAAGCCCAACCCAAATTAAACCCTTTGACCCGGTCCAACCCTTTACCCACGCTTGAAACAAATAAAAATCCACTCACGGGTTACCTCTCATCATCACCTTCCCCGCCTCCTACACCGCAACCAACTCCCACCTCCATCATCTCACCCTACTCCACGCCTGTCCCTCCAACCACAACCCTCCAAAGCATCATTAAATGCATCTCCTCCTAACACTCTATCTCGCACCAACCGGCAAAAGAGGTTTCCGCCAAAGCCATCAATGGCTAAAGCCAATCAAGTGATCCAACGGCTCGATTAGTGGTGGGATTTGCTCAAAGGACACGTGGAAGACCTTTTGATGTATAAATAGAGAGAGAAGGCATAGAGAGGAGTTAGTCGACTTTTTTAGTTAGTTTATTTTTAGTTTTTTTAGTTTTAGTCTATATTTGTTTCAAGTTCTAGTACCCTTTACTTTTGTTGTCATTTAATTTACATGTACTTGTTAATTTCAATTGAATGCAATTTCAATTCTTGCAACTTTCGTGTGGAAGTATTTGTTTTTTTTATGTTCATTAGCTCAACTGCTCTCGCTAAATGCTTATTTCAAATATGGTTATCCTCTATTTACATTCTGTTTAGTACAAGTTTACCTTAGGCATTAAGCTCAGTTGTAACAAAGAAGTTTCCTAGTCTCTTTTAAAAATTCAGTTTTTTCTTTTTAGTTAGGACTCCCAAGGAGTGTTTGGTTAAAGCTTTTTAATAGTCTAAAAAGTTGGTTTTTACCCACTTGACTTGCAAAGTCAAACATCCCATTAAGGTTTTAGTCAAGTTTTAGAAGGTGGAAATTGTTTTGATAAAAATCTGTGCAAGTGTGGAAGTGTGAGAAGTTTCAGTTTTCAAAAAAAGAAAAATTTATCCTTAGTGAGTCCTTACACACCATTCTTATTAATTTTCTCACTTTACAAGCATTAAGGGTCATGGTAGCTTGGATTAAGCTTGGATTCAAAAGCTGAATTTGGCCATTTTGGTGCTGCAACAGAGCACACTCAGTCACATAAGTCAATCCCAACATCTTATTTATAAGTTGTTAAAAAAGGCTCTCTCTTGGGCCTAAATCAAGATATGAGCAAATTTATTTTAAGCTATTTCCATCCCCCAATCAGTTTTTATGACTCTTTGCTATGCTAACTTCATCCTTGCAGCATCTCTTTTGTTTGGGAGCTTCATTCTCAACTTATAAATAAGCACTAAACAGGCCACCCATAGGTTGTATTCAGCCTGCACAATTGAAGCAGACTCATTTTATGCAGCTTATAAATAAGCTGTGAACGGCTTATTCAACCAATCTATTTGGGGGCAAAAGCTTGTCAGCTGGGTAGACTTCAAGTTTCTATAAGCTCAAGATCTCATTCCCTCTGTAGCTTATGCAGAATAAGCTCTGAATTGGCCACCTTGGCCCGTTTTGCTGCAAACTGCTACAGCAGATAAGTTATTGATACGTATATTTTTTTTAGTGTTTATTAATCTAGTTGTACTTGTCAGATGTTTTTGAATCCCATAGGATTGACATAGTTTAGGAAAGATTAGATCTCAGCTTATTTGAGCTTAATTTGCAGTTTTTAATAGCCTATGTCCTTTTGTCTTAGCTTAAGGTTCCCTCTTGCCAACTGCTTATTACCCCTGTAGTTTCATTTACTCTTATCAAGTTTAGATTAATCACAAAGCCAGTTAAATTAGATCATGTAGCATAGTTTATTTGGCTGTCCTTTTTTAAGTGCTTATTTGTTTTTCTTTAATCATAAGAAGGGTGTGTTTGGTTGGGATTGTTCAAAACAGTGAACTGATAAGTCGTTATCGCCTTATTGGGTATGTTTCATAAGTTCGCTTCATAAAATTTCTCATCTTTGATTGCCCTTTGATTTCCATAAGCCAATTTGAAAAAAAATTGTTTGCAAAAAGTGAAGGAGCCAGATTCAACTCGGGTCTCCTCACCGTAAACCCAACACAACACCTCTTTACCAACCGCCTTGGGACTTGTCTCATTAATTTCATGCATAGTTAAATATTTAAGTACTATATGGCGCTTTAGGTAATAAGCTTTCTTTAGCTTATTTTCCAAAGCAACCATCACTGTTTTTAATTTTCCTAGGTTTAGCATAATTCAAAGAACTTTTTGTGAATTTTTCATATTTTTCTAAAATAGCTTAGTATTTTTAATTAATTAATTAGTGTTAATTAGTTTTTAATTCATAGTAATTAAATTAAAAGTCGAAAAAATTCCCGGCTTTTTCCTAAAATTATTTTTGGTCATTTAGAATGTAGAAAAATTAGTTTTGCTCCCGTAGACCTTAAATTTCACAAATTTTACGTTTTGCTTCAGACTCGCGTAATTTTTATAAATAGCACTCGTTTTCATTTTTAGTCACGTTTTTAGGTAATTTAAGTTTACGTTTCAATTAAAATAGTTTATTTAAGTTATTTTGTTTTATAAAATCCAAAAACATCATTTTGAAAATAGTGATAGCGTTTATTTAATATTTTTTATCTTTTTAATTTCCTTTAATTTGCATTTAAGCCCCTTTAGTTTATGAGCTTTTTCTATAGTTATAATAATTCAAATCCCTTTTTCCGTTCAAATCTCTCGATCACTATACGTTTGGTGATCCATTGCACACTCGTTGGGACATAACGACCGGGAAACACTATACTCCCGTGTCTTCATTGAGTTCGTTCTCGAACCGCTTTAAGTTTCTTCGGTCGGCCATTCACAAGTGGCGGTTTGAGTGAGAAAACTTGACGGTTCGGGAGCGCATCATCAAACATATTAGCAATAATAAAATTTAAAATAATATACAAATTTTTAATTATAGCAACTTATATTTGGTGATACGATCTACACATAAAGTATCACAAGTTTGACCGACATGACTTCCTTTAATATGTGGGTGAAGTTTTTCTACCCACCGACTCGTTATCCGACGCAATAAACAACTCATCTTAAGCAAACATGACATGCTTCAAATAAACAACATTTCTAGAGTGTGTGACAACCCACCAAGAAACGGGTATAAGAAATTGTCCTTGACTCCATTAGAATTGGTTTTTGGTCTCGTCAATCTTTTATACATTTAGTTCATTCATTGGTATCTCAAGCAACTTCTTGACAATGATTCGAACTCTTCATGTATTATTCTAAAGCCCCGATTCTGAAAAAAGACATAAATGAACTTTAATATTTTGAACACATTTTTGTTAATACAAAACTTCAAAAGATATGTATTACTTCGTATAAAACAAAATCAACGAATTCCTTATACATTTATACTAAAACACAAACATATACGTATTATAGGTTACTCTCTCAATTTTCTAACTTCTGATAGACGACCCCTTAGGGAATATACGTTGGCCATATGTGAGTCAAGTTTATGATATCGTTTCTTTGTACCTCGTGGTGTCAAGCAAATGCAAAGTAAAATACTTGTGGTCAGTGACTTGTCGCTTTTTGTTACAAAACAACCCCAATTCTCCTTTACTTTCAAATATCTACACCAAGTATCACAAAAAAAGTTAAGCTAATGAATCCACTGAGAATGCTTAGGGGGTTTTAAAAGTTGTAATGTTCGAGTTGTGACTTTTGAAAATTATGATATTTAGGCTATTAGCACAAAAGTTAACGAAATGAAATTTTTACTCACACATCCAATTCCAAGACATAAATGACCACATTCGATGTTGCTACCATCTATTACTTTTATACTTGACACTTTATTAGCCGTTGGCTTATGTAAATGGTTCATGGGCTAATTAGTATGTCATTTTCCAATTAAAATAGATCCGACAAGAGATATTGATCTAGATTTAGTCTTAATTCATACCTCACCATCAATGGTTTTGGTGGCTTAATGATCTTTGGTGTACACGATACACATGCTTAAAAAGTAATGAACTTGATGGGTCATAGTAACATAACTAAACCACATGTGTAGATCTAGTGACATTAGAATATATATTATATATATATAAAAACCTTGAGGTGCCTCGAAATGGTGACATATGGATGATAATTGATAAATTTCACAAACCACCTAAGAATACTAATATGATCTAAATAAATAGTCTACAACGAGATAAAAATCTCTTATCTATAAAACTTAAGACTTGCATGTTTTCGAACCTAAAGCTCCACTTCTTTAATATATCATGAGGGTGTTTGGATCGCCTTTCTCATAAGCCCACTTGAATCGGCGTATGTACTTTTCGACTTCAACTTATAGATTATGTCCATTGGCCAAATTTTGATAAGCTTGTACGGTTAAAAGAAACTGGACATATCAGTTTTGAAAACCGAAATAAACCAAAGTGACATTATTATATTAGCATCATTTGACTTTACCTTACGTGTCGGGTACCTTCCGAGTTACTCTCATTAACATTAAGTGTTGTATCATCTCCGGTAATAAATCCATTAATGACATTGAGAAATACTTTCGATTGCGCACCTTCTTTGGAGGAAATAAATGAGCCGTAACCATGGTTTAGAAAATAACCTCTTCAGATAAGATGGGTCCAGAGCAACCTAACATAAAGTAGCTTATCGAAACGACTGTGCCTTAGGAGCGCTGCGCATCTATAAGATCCGATATGTTGCTTGCACCTATTATAAATAAGTCCTAAAAGTAGAAGTGTTGAAAAGTTAACTAAGCATAGCATAAGAACTATTTGAACAAAGAAGAAATCAACTATTATAAAGTGACATACCGGAAGAATCATTTAAGCCGCCTATTTCGCAACCATCCGATACCACGAAACCAAAATAAGCATTTACGACATAGTGGTGTATTAATAAATGAGAGACATGCAGAGTGTAAATTCTTATCATGTAGTAATGCCTAACCCGAGAAATTACACGATGCATAACTCCCCGTAATCACCGAAGCACCTCTAGCTAGAGCAAGAAAATCGAGTTCATCAAAGAAGATCACACATGGACGGGCCGCCGAGCTCGCAAAATAGCTCATTCTCATGTCAGTGAAAATTTTAGCTAGACGTGGAAATTATAATCTATTGCCATACGGGTTAGCCACTAATAACAATAACGCCTTGATCCGTAAACAAACCGCTAGTTTTGACGTGTTACCGATCTCGTTTGACCATATGTAACCGGTTGTTGTGAGATGGATTCAACTTTAGGCAATGTGGATTTTAGCGAGTCTTTTGCTTCTTTACATGACTAAAGGGCATGGTGATGCACCGCAACAAGAGCTACAAATTACACGACCACCTTCCGATCATCTCATTACAATGCCACCAAAAAACCCACTCCGATCCACCGGCAAGCAACATCGGCACGACCACCACATTCACCACCCATGCCGCTTTCAGCCTCCACCACCACCACCGGTATTTATTAGCGATGCGGTGGTTCAGATCGAATTACTCAGTTGGTCAACTCCACTTCCCCAACATCTTACCACCTTTATTCAAGAGTTTTAAAGGAAACAATTTACCAAAACATTACCTATCGAAGCATCTGCAGATTTTTTTTATCGAAGGGGAGAACTTCTAAAGCTTACAAGGAAAGGTAATTCCACTTAAATTATGTAAAACAGTATGCACACATGAATTCATCAAACAATATTAAATTATTCAATGATTGTTCATGCAGAGATCTTCATTGGAAGCAAAGTTCTTTCAAGGTCAATACAAAATTGTAGGTAATTATAGATGAGCAACAGTGGTAGCAAACCGAAAAGCAAGCACATGGCGGGAACATTCACAAAGAAAAAGAAGTGTAAGAATATATATTGTCACGTGATTTAGAGTACATTTCTTGTTAATATAAAGTAACATATATTGATACTCCTACATGTAGTCACCGGAGTGTATGTTGATGTCCCAAAGATGGCCTCGAAGAGAGGTAGATGATAGCATTGAGCAGAGGAAATATTTCGGATAGAAACCTCCGAAATAATAATACGCTTTGAATGTAGTACTAAAGATGAAAACGACAAGTGGATAGAGGGCCAGAAGATTTGTTAAACTACCGAGTTAATATGGCACGATTCACATATTAGAAATCCAATTAAAGAAGAAAATGAAGAGAGAAATTACATTGTTGGGATTGTACACTATGTGGATTTTATCTATCTAGAGTGAGTGAGTGATTATTTTACAAATCGTAGTGGAACGCTTTATTCGCTTTAAGGAATTGATGTGTAAGCACGACAATGATTTTGGAATATTATATTTGTAAATGGATTTGTGAATGCTTGATGACCGCCGTACTACATCAATGAGGTTTCCTCACTCTAGCTCTTTGATAAAGTCATGTTATCATTAAATACCGAAACATGGGATACGGTTAACTCGGATAGTTAAAAAATAAAACATTAAAGATAGTGTTAACTTTGAACCGCTAACGATTACCTTTCTAGAACTACATTACCATGTGGAGCACCCACCGAATCGGGTCAAAGTTACATGTTTACATCTTAAATGTCGAATTGTTGCTCATTATGATATATGCAACTGCTTTTATCATGCTTATTAGATGTCATGAAATGAAAGAGCATGGTTTCCCAATGAAAACTTCAATTACTTAATGATAATTATAAGGCCATTTAGGCCCGGTGTTCTTACAAGATTGATGGGTGTACGTGGTCTGGAAAACAACACTACTTTATGTTCTTGCCGGACGGAAAACCAAAGGCATTGTTGAATGAGAGATTATTGCTAGGATCTCGTGTTACCGTGAGAAAACGATGTACACTCTCCTCAAATTACAGCTTGAAGAATCATTCATATTTTCTCGCTGGCTCTGTCTTCATTCTCGAAATTGGTTGAAAACAAATACGTATGAGATAGATTTAACTTGTCCTCTTTACCACCACCTCATCCGAAAAGTATATCATAATGAGATCATGAAAAACCAAAGATAGATAATGTATAATTATTTGTAACGCTACAAAATAGATCACCTAAAACAGCCAATTTTCAAGATGAAAAACATGTTCGCCCATCCGTGTAATACCGAATGACCATAATGTATGAGAAAGTCTTCGGATTCACAAATATCGTGAGCAATATTTATCAAGCCTAATTCCCTACGCACCACCATTGTAGGCCCAAGCTCACACCGGTATAGGGTTTAGCTGTCGCACCCCATGATGAAGTCAACTTTGATTGTGAATCCATGCTCACAGGAAAATCTCTTGTTACACCTAAAGCTTGTTCAATAACCGAAAGTTCATCTTCCGCTTCCTTCTCACAAATCCAACCGATTGATCAATTTAGTAATTGTGAATGACACACAAACAAAGTTCTCCAATGAAAAGATCCCATCGATTTATCGAGACCCACAACTCTTTCACACTTGTATCGAATATTATTTTCTCAAAGTAAAAGATAAGTTCTAATTAGATACTCCCCATTTTTACTTAGTTCCTTATCCATTTTGTCCTCCATTGTCAGATCATCATCAATTCTTGTTGAAGAAGACTTCTTAGGAGAGCTTATAATAGACTTTTCTTGAATGCTCTCGGAGAATGGTGCGCTTGATGTATCGGATTTCATACTAAATTCAGCAGCAGAATGATATCACGGAGATCGTTACTCCACAATGTTAGTCTAGTGATATTTCGCACCCATATCGAAGCTCACTTTGATTAACAAACTTACGAAGAAGAATACCGAATCAAACTCAAGATGAAGATGGAAACCACAACCACTAAATTATAGCAACCACAACAGATAAATACCTTAAAAACATGTTCAAACATCAAATATCAAAAACATAGATATAAAAACAAATCGAAATTGACAAAATATAATAAACAACATTCCGATTTAATCGATCAACAAAAACTAAAGCTATTTAGTAAAGTCATAGCATAACTCATGGTACAACTCGCTATGGGTTGTGGAATGGCCTTGTTTGACGCTTTACAAGGTTTGTAAAACTCACATTGGTTCATTTGAAGGTAAGGTAAAGGTGGCACCATTTCTTTTGATCGCACAAGGGAGTAACAAAAATAGCTAACGGTATATACACATTAGAAGTATTTATTTAATGTATCTTAAAGACAATTGAAACACCCAAGTACTTGTTAACCAATTTTATATTACCTTTTATCGCTTTTGCGTAAAGATTCGCCACCTCAACCTCCAACCTAGCCAAGCCCCGCCACATCGCCAACAAATTTTCTAGAGTCACTCACAAATTGTTAATGTAAGCAACCTAAAACATAAAAAGGGTGTGTGTTACATTAGAAGGAACAACGACCGACATCACCATATGTTGCCTCGCCTACACAAGACCCATGAAGTGTTATGATGTTCGGATGCCTTAATCATGAAGTTTTCCAAATCACCTCTAGAAACTTATGTTCTTCATGAAAAGAGACTGCCATCGTGCTTATGCATTTCATAGCAAAGACCTTACGAAGCCAAAATTCAACAAATAAAACCCACACTTGATAGCGATTAGATATAATATCTAATGGCGAAAACTAAAAGGATAACATTGATCTATCAACACAAAATGATAAATAACCCGATTGTAGTGGGCCAAGATGTGTGATAGTAGGTCCACACCTCGTTACTTGGTTGGTTGAGGCTTAGGTTGATCGTGACACCGGAAGAAGAGTCTTATTTTGACCATTTACACGCCAAACCCGTGCATAGCGTGTCACGTGAATACAACAATAGAAAACAACGAAATTAACTATGAGTTCATATTCTTGTTGTTTTCTCCTATAATAATAAAATAAAATCAATATTCAAAGGAACACCTTTAAATTTCCAAGGCAACCATTATATTTTTGAGCTTCCTCCTTTGTAGGAGCAATTTTAAGTAGTCCTCTCACATCCTAAGATAAACAAAGACCACAAACATATATTGCAAAGGTGAAACATTGTCCCAAAATTTCGTGTGAGTGTATTCTGTTATAAGTTACTTTTTCCACCAACCGGTGATGCCTAATAGATAACGGATAGGAGTCGATTAGATTTCTATATGCAAACATAGAAGATTCATTAAAACTCCGATCTCAAGATTCAGTTGTATCGCCTTAATTGCCTAGTAATTCTATTGCATGTCAACAATGAAACATAAAAAATGGTGTAAATGACTTCATCATCTCTCCTATAGGATATGATGGGGCACGAAACTTTATGATATCAAAATTCTTGAACCAATACAAAATAAATACAAACAACATACCTCTTGCATAGCTATGACATTACAATTTAGAAGTGTACACAGCAGTAGCTGTTGATTTTTTCGACATAATTTTTTCTGCAAATAAAAGAGCACAAAAAATTGAATGATAAATAAAACCAATAAAATAAAATATAAAAAACTATTAGACATACTAAAAACACGATGCATCCATTATGATTTATCATATACAGCTATGTTACTTAATTTGTGATGAACATACGTTTTGTATAGAATGGGAAAAGATTAGGGTTTTAGGGAATACGAATAATAAAAAATGGCAGGAAATTGTGATATTAAGGTTTTGAGAAAATAACTATATAAAAATTAGATATATTAGAGAATGCAATAGTTATTAAAGCATGACATAATTGTTTTTAATTATCAAAACACATTAACTCACATGCTCTATTGGTTGGCATGCTTGTTTGTGTATTCCAAGACCTAGGTTCAAATCTTGCAAGTGTCATTTTTTTAAATATAATTCCGAAATTTCTAAAAAATATTGCTTAGATGGCTTCAATTGTGATGACATGGCAATAACGATGACATGGAAATATGACGTGGCATTATGGGATGCCACGTGGCATTTTATGTGGCATGCCTCCTCTTATATATAATGTATAGATATATATATCAGTTTTTAGTTTACTTGATAAATTACATAATTTGTTATTAAAAATGATTCAGCAACCGGTCTAATATTAACCTCATGCTTTAAATAAAATATAAATGACTAATGATGAAAATGAAATAAGAATTTGAGCAACTAAGCATTAAATTTCAAGTTTCTTAAAGCTTCTATCTTTTTCATAAATTTGAGATATTGTCATATTTATCAATTGATTTAAAAAAGAATTTTCAAAATATTTATCAAATTGTTCAAAAAAAATTGTTATCAATGTATAAAAGTATTTTTTCACTTTTGTTTTTTCTCAGTGTTTTGCTCATTTATTTGTGTTGGTTCTCCCTCTTCGAGCCCATTAATTTTGTATGTCATGTTTGCCTTTGAGGTCTGATAATATTTTTGTTTTTTTCCAAAAAATTTATTTTGAGAAAAATGTTTGTTATCGCAATATTTAGCTCACTAGGATTGCTTTTAAACAATCACTAGACTTTTTTCAAAGTAAATATTAAAATTCATTTGAGTAGGTAAATATAGATAACACTTTTAACAGATTTGGATTTAATATATAATTGAAAGGAGTGAAATAGATTTAAAACTTAATTCATTAAACTAATCTTAGTTCAAGGACCTACCATGGTCTTGGACGACGACTGCTTGATTTCAACAGATCTTTCACACTTTCTTATGGGCAGGGTGAAAGAGTTTGCATCCTTAGCACATCTCAAGATGACAATATCTAACGAGGGATTTGCGGATGTTAAAATACAATACTTGGGAGAATTTTGGGTTATGTTGGAATTCACCTCGAAGGAGTTGGTGAAGAAGTTCCAGAATAATGTTAGTATTGGATCTTGGTTTTCGGTTATTAGGGCATCATCTTTAGATTTTCAGTTGACGAAAAGTACTGCATGGGTGGAGGTAGAAGGATTCCTTCGAATGTGGTCGAGTAAAACGCTTAACCATATTGCTATGAAGTGGGTGAGTGTTGGATGTCGATGACAAGGAAGAATCGTGTTATCATTCCAAGAGACTATGTATTCACACGAAGATGGTCAAGTATATCTGAGGAATATAAACTATACATAAGGGAAGGTATATTGGATTAGGGCTAATGAAACACCGGGGTGGGTGCCAAATTTTCAAGATAAAGTTGAAGATGAAGAGCAAGTTGATAATTATATGAATTTTGAAGGTCTAAATGATCGAATTCAAATATATCTAATGATGATAATGGTGTAGAGAGGATCTCGAGATGATTTTTCACTAGATGTTCAAAAGGACATTAACAAGGAGGATGGTGAGAGAGATCGAATGTGTATGGGCCAAGAGACAAACAAGAGAATTCTAATATGGAGGAAGGTGAAATTGGTCAGGATACAAACATATCGGAGGATCCTTTCAAGATTTATCCTTTACTTCATAAAAAGGATAACATTGAAGCTGTGTCAGAAGGGAGTATGCAATTCCCCCTGGTTTCTCTCCTAAAGAGAACCATGTTGTGGAAAATATGCATGCAGGAGGAGAGAATGTAAACTTGGATGATCATATTGTTACAGATGGTTCATATAAGAATTGTAAGTCTCTAAAGAAATGTCGAAAGTGGTGACAATTCGCTTTCATCTAGTCATTTCAAAAATCCGAGTTACCACGTACTGGTGGTTCAATACTAGATGTTCTTGAAGAGGTGATTAAAGTTGGCACGGTTATGGGATACAAAATGGAGGGATGCATGTCAAATATTGCCGAGATTATCAAACCAAAAGGAGTGGAGGAGGTTTTTAGATGAATTATTTATCTTTAAATATCCAAGGCCTAACCCAAAAGGTTAAAAAAGATTGGGTTAAGGAGTTGTGTAATAAACATAAGGTGAACTTTCTTGCTCTACAAGAAACGAAGATGAATGATATGCATGTTAATTGTGTCGAACATGTTGGGGTAATTTATCTTTGATTACGTCCATATTGAGGTCGTGGGAAACTCGGTGGTATTTTGTGTATTTGAGATCCTAATTTTTTTGTTAAAGATAGTGTCACGATTTCGGATTCGTTCGTTTTGATTAGGGGTAAATGGTGTCATACAGGTCAGAATCTTCTTATTGGTGTGGTTTATGCGCCTCACGATATTAAGGAAAAGTTCATGCTATGGAATATTTGCAATGCGAGATTAATAGATGGAAAGGGCAGGTCGTCATTATGGGGGATTTCAATGAGGTTAGAGTCCAATCTGATAGATATGGTTCGGTGTTTAATGCTCGTGGAGCCCAAAGATTTAATTCTTTTATTGCGGATTCTGGATTGGTGGAGATTAATCTTGGTGGATGTCACTATACATGGTGTCATAAATCGTCGCGAAAAAAATGAGTAAGCTTGATAGGTTTTGGTTTTCAAAATTTGATCAATAATAGTCCGAATATCACCGCCATTTCTCTTGATCAATATTTATCCGACCATCGCCCTATTCTTCTTTGAGAAACGATGTTGACTATGGTCTCACTCCCTTAAATTTTTTCATTATTGGCTGGATATTGAAGGATTTAATAAGATTGTTGAAGATGCTTGGAGGTATTATGTGGTAAGGATGTTAATGCTATAAGACACATTATGGGTAAGTTTAAATTTGTTAAAAGTAAAATTCGGAATGGAATGCTTTTTTAAAAATGGAACTAAAAGGAAAAGATCAATGTATTCGTGATCTTGTGAACATTTACGACATTATTGATAGTGGTAATGGGGAGAGGAGGATGTTCTCGTAAGAGCGGAGATTATTAACAAAATGCAAAAGATTGACGGACTTCTTGCTAAAGAATTGGCTCAAAAACTAAAATTAAGGGCCATTGAAGGGGATGAGAATTCTAAATTTTTTCATGGTATGTTAAATAAAAACGATCTAGTTCAGGGTTCGGGGTTATGGTAGATGGTGTTTGGGTTGACGATCCTCAACAGTAAAAAGAGTTTTACGATCATTTTAGTGCTCGGTTCTCTATTCCTAACAACAAGGATGCGAGCATTCAGATGGACTTTCCTAAAAAATTTTGGAAATTCATTACGGAATTAGAATGTGAGGTCTCCAATGATGAGATCAAGAAGGCGGTTTGGGATTGTGGTACGGAAAAGGCTTTGGGACCCGATGGATTCACTTTCGGATTCTTTCGACATTTCGGTATCTTATCCACAACGATGTTTATGATGTCATAGATATTCTTTCTTGCATACTAACATCCCAAAAGGTTGCAACTCATCTTTTTTTGCTTTGATTCCAAAATCTCTTAACGCTAATTATGTCAAAGATTTTCGGCCCATCAGCTTGGTTGGTAGCATTTATAAAATTATTGCCAAAATCTTGGCGAATCATCTCATGAGTGTCTTGGATGATATTGTTAACGAAGTGCAATCGGCTTTTATCGCGGATAGACAGATTGTAGGACCTTAGAAATATCAACCTTATCACTTTACCAAGCAAACCCAACACGTATACAAGTATAACCACGTGAAACAAACACAAACAAAGCTTAGAAATAAGATGAGAAAGATGGTGACTTGAAGATATAAATTCGTGTATGATGTGAGAAAAGATAAACACAAGATTTTGTATATTCAACAAAGAAAAACACACACACACACACTTTCAAGCACACCCCTCAAATGACCATTTGAGGGGTATTTATAGTACAAGACTTGAAAACCTAAAAGGCTTTCCTATGGGCTTGGCTTGGGCTTTTCGTGGACTTGGGTTTGGACATGGGTTACACGCCATTATTCAATGCTAGCTTAACTAAACTAAAGCCCATTTAGCTTAGTCCAATCCACGAGCCCGTTGACTATTCTATCACGATATCTAACACATGATACAAAGTTCCTAAACGTGAATGACCATCACTTTTAATAAAACTATTAAGGCTAACAATCTCCCTGGGGGTGGTCATTCAAACGATGCTCCACTTGATTAGGTCTCTACTTTTCTTGAGCTAGGACTTTGTGTGTAGATATTGAATAGTCTTGATTCTTTGTTCCTTCATGCTTTGTGATCGAGAATGTGGTTGTTCCGCCATTGTCAACTTCGTTGGTTAGGTGTCTCCACGCCATTCTCCACTTCTTTCTCCACCATGCTCACACTTCTATTTGTCTTTTGGTTACCAATGATGTAGTTCTCGAGTCTTTAAACTTTGTAGATTCTTTGACATTGACGAAGAATCATCTCCTTTGATTATGATGAGAACTTTCATGTGTTGTTGGTATGAGCATGTGGCAAGTCTGCACGATCCATCCGCCCGGAGCTTCCATAAGAAAACATAAAACAAGTTAGTAATAAGCGGATTCCGACTTACAAGTTTGAATTTTGAGGGTGTTAACAAAGATAGTGTGAAAACACGCCTCTAATTCTCACAAGGGCCGCTCTCGAACCGAGTCCCACAAGTGAGATAACGCGATATACCAAGCACATCTACAGCTCGGATGAGTCAAAGGACACCAAGCATCACTTCACGATCGTAGACCGTTTGAGACATACTAAGCGTAATCCACGGAGAATTACCGGTGACTGCTGTCGAGCCGCTGATGTTGACCCCGGCAGAGTTTCCATTCAATCATCAAGATCACAGATGTGAAACTTCTCATAAATGTTCGGCAGATTGCTAAGATCTGCGTGAGACTCTATAATATATCACTTGTGCCCTTATTGATGAACAACAAGCGATGTCATGTCATGTGTTCCTATGAGATCTTTTGATGAATCTCGTGGCTCTAGACTCAATAAGTGCATTTTGGTTTTCCGAAGGAGACTAGGGAGAGGGTCTCTTCTTCAATATCAACAATCTCTAAGAGAAAGTCGATAGATTATGTAGGGTTCCCAAAGGAGAATGAAACAAATCTTTTAAGAGGAATTGAGTGGCTAGAAGGTTAGGTGCGCAAGGCCACCGGGTCCATGACGCCTTTGTCTTCAATACCGTGTCGCCTAGTGACAACCAAGAGCATATGTATTGAACCCGGTTTCGCCTAAGTTTGAATATGGAGGGCTATTTCTTTTCACCCTTTTCATTATATTTTCTTTTTAATTCTTCAACCCCTTCTTTCTCCTTTCTCACATTACTCCTTTTTCAATCATACCTAAGGACTTCTAGATCTACACTATGGGTATTGTCCTTGGGTAGATCCTCCTGCTCAAGCGGATCATAGGACTAATTTCCTATTCTTAGTCACCTTATAACCCATGATCGTCCTATTGTTGCCATAAAACCATTTTCTTTGAAAATCTCTCGAGTGTTTATGATAGAAAACATGTTTGACACACCGTGAGTTTTATATTTTCATAAACACTCCCCTTCACATGTGCTCATAAGTTTTGACAAAATCGCACATAGAGGGTAGAGTTCGCACTTTTGAATTGATCGACTTTAAATGAACAAGACCGATTCGAGACACGCTTACATCACTAGTGAACTAGCTTGAAATTATTACCCGTCCTAGTCAAGTCCATAGAAAGTTTCTCGAGATGGTACATGATTCCTCGTCAATTCATTGGTTCCGTCTCGAGTCGAGCTCATTTTGAGATTCAAACCACGATCATTAAACATTTTGATCACATTTTAATCACGCTCCTCCCTCAAAATAGCATAAGCGTGATATTTTGATATCAACGGATTAAACAACATTTTAGAATCTTTTGGGAGACAAACGGATTTGATTTAAGCATGAATTTGGAACATTATGTTTTTATACTCCCCTTTAATAAAGCATATTCAATTAAAGGGTTTTAGAGGAGTTATCTTGAGCACAAAATATTTTGAAAGATTTTGAAAATCTTTTTGAACAATCTTGAAAAGGTGCTCAAGATGATGATGATTTCTCACCATTTTTAAATGTAGTGCACTGAAGCGTACACCTCATTTTTCAAACAAAGCACGAGTTTTGATTTGAAAAATAATCAAAAATCATCATTTCGGTCCGGGTTTCGTACTGAAGTATACGAAAGCCATTATTATGAAGAAATTTTGAGAAACGACATGTTTTGGAAAAAAATTAAAGAACTCTCGCTCAAGCATCAGACATGCCCGTATCATTGTTGAATGACATTTCTAGAAACGTCTGTAATATCGATTATACAAGAGACATGTCGAGAAGAATATTTTGTATTTTGATTTTCTATTGTTTTGTATTTTTGAAAGTTTTATATTTTTATATTTTGCTTTTGTTGGTTTTTCAAATTTTGTATTTTGTTTTTCAAAATATTTACAATGCTTTTGGAAAATCATTTTCAAGAAGATTCGAGAAGACGTTCTAACTCCTCGTGGTTAGGCTCGCATTCCAATTCGTCGAACTAAATACTCAAACCTTTCTTTTGGAAGGACTTTCGTTAATAGATCGGCGAGTTGGTAATCGCCTTCACGAAGAATAATTCAACAAGACCATTTTCGACGTACTCTTTGATGAAGTGATAGCGGACACGGATATGCTTAGTCTTTGAGTGATGAACATGATTGCATGATATGGCTATGGCACTTTTCGAGTCACAATACATAGGTATTTTATCGAAAGTAAAGCCATAATCTGTGAGTTGTGTTCTCATCCATAGAACTTGAGCACAACACGCAGATAGAGACACATACTCGCCTTCGCCGGTTGAAAGTGCAAGGCAATCTTGTTTCTTTGAAGACCGACTTACTAGCTTTTCTCCCAAAATTGTGCTCCTCCGGATGTACTTTTGTCAGAACTTGATCACCGCGTGGTCCGCATCCGAAAAGGCAATTAGATCAACCGATTCCTTCGGATACCAAAGTCCCAAGTGAATGGATGTCTTCGTGCACCGAAGATCCGCTTAACCTCTTTGAGGTGCGATTCGGTAGGCTTTGCTCAAATCGTGCTAATAAGCACACAAAGAAATGAATATCCGGTCGACTAGCGAGAAGATACATGAGAGAACCAATCATGCTCCGATATTTCTTCTGATCAATAGGTTTCCCAAACAAATCGGCTCCAATTTTTGGTGAAGTTACCATTGGTGTTCCGACCGAGTCACAATTGTCCATACCATGATTTTTCAAAATCTCGATGTATACTTAGCTTGATTAATAAAAATTCCACGAGGGACCGATGTATTTGTAAACCAAGAAAGAATTTTAGTTCCCCATCATGGATGATGAGTGTAAATACTCATCATTTTTAGTCAACTGAATCGCAAAACGCCTAAAAATGCTCGTAAATGCATCAAAATACCGAAAATATTCCAAATTGCATTTTATATGTTTCAAATGCAAAATGTTTAAAATCGATGAAAACGAGCAAAATATGCAGAATTGGCGCTTTCAGGTCCCCAACTTTCAAAAATGGCAAAACAAGTCCTGGAATTTCAAAATGGGAAAATATTATTTATGGCCCTTGGTTAATAAAAGTTTATCATTTTGGTCCTTACAATAATTTTGGAAAATTATGCTTTTGGTCCTCAAGTTTTAAATTTGGCACATTCAATCCTTATACTATCGAGAATGTCAAGTTTAGCCTTGGATAATACTTTTCGTGGTTACGCTTCAGTCCACAAGTTCGGTTTGTTCACTTTTGGTCCTTATAGCACTACATGGGTTCAAAGTTAATCCTAAACTTTAAGTCCAATAACAAATGATTAACCTAAACCCAAAATTAAAAAAAAACCAAACCTAGGCCCAACCCAGTAAACTAATAACCCGTCACCCATTTACCCGGCCAACCTCTCATACCCGGTCAACACCCAAGTTAACACAACCCGCTCAACCTCTCTTCTTTCCCCGTTCCCGCCTAAAACAAACCAAACAAAAACACAAAAGCTCCGACAAACCCAGCCCAAAGAACCACGCCAAATAAAGAAATCATTCACCCCATCCCTGCTACCTTTTACCCAAAGAATCCCACGCCTCTCGACAGATTCCATCTCCCATTCCTCGTGGTTGCTACCCACCTTTCCCACCAAAAGAGAAAAGAAAAGAAAACAAGAAACTGGATGAAAGAGAAGTGACATCGAGTCAGAAAGAGGCACGCGTGCTCCTTCTCCCGAGGAACAGAAGAGAGAGAGAATTGAAGACCATGAAGTTTTAGCTTATATAGCTGTTGTAGCCACGAGGAAAAAAGGCAGCTTAGTTTTAATGAGTAGTTGGTTTTAGTAGTTTTTTAGTTCTAGTTTAGTTTTTAGTCTAGAAATGCCATGTTCTAGTCCCTTTTTAGTTTCAATTGCCATTTAAAATTTCATGTATTGTTAATCTTTAATGCAATTTTATTTAAGTCTTTTAATTTCATTGCTATTTCAATTTCACTTAATGTTCTTAAAAATCTGTGACTTGGTTCTAAATAGTGTTGTTATAAGTTGTTTACTTCATTTTAAGCTTTTGTGATATAGCAAATCAGTTTTCATTTAGTTCAAAAGATTAACAGCTTCTAAAAATTCAAGTTCTGCCCCAATAGGGGGTGTTTGGAACAGCTTTGTTCTGGGTCAAATATCAAGTTTTTGACCCATTTTTAAAGTTGAAAAGATTTTATGCAAGTTTTAATCAAGTGTTTTGAAGTTGTTGTTAGTTTTCATCAGGGAAAAGTCAGTTTGGGTCGTTTTCTTATTTGTCTATTTTGCTATATTAGCAAGCTTCAACAAAGAAGAAGCCCACTTCAAGAAATTCTCGTATTTAGCTTGTAAAAGCTACTTGTAAGTCGGGAAAAGGGGCAAAAGTGAGTTAGTGGGTGGTTTTCATCCTCCCAAAAGCTAGGGCTTATGCACTCTCTAGCTTAATCAAAATACGCAACAAAGGTGCCTCTTTGGTTTTGGACTGCATCAATGTCAAATCACAAAGACTCACTTAGCTTTTTTTGTTTGTTTAATGACTTATTTATTCTTTGAATTTGCTTAGTTTATGTTTCCTTTAGTTCTTTTAGATAAGTTAGATTAGCACTGCTCACATGTTAGCTTATTAGAAGCTTTTGGTAGTTTAAATAATCCTTAGTAGTTTTTTTTAGTCACAAGCAGTCCATAGGTGCCCTTTAGCCTCGCTTTTAGGACTCGCAGAGTGATGAGGGTGTCATCTTAGAAGCTTATCATCTTTTGGTGCAATTATTAGGAATTCCTTAGTGTTTCTAGGAATATTAGATTAGTTCTCAACCTCTTAGTAGCTTGTTGTAGTTTTAATATGTTCCCTTGAAGCTTGTTTCATATATTTTTAATCATTGTTGAAACTAGCTTCTCACAACAAGTTTCAATTCTTGAAAAGTTTAGTTTTGTAAATGTCTTATTTTTAAGTAAGTTTCAAGTTGCAAGAAAAGAAAAAAAAATAATAAACTTCAAAAGGGTGGTAAAGGTGGACAGTGGGATTCAACACCGGACCCGGTCATTTCCACGCTCCACACCACGCAGCTTAGCCATCTCTGCTACCCTTCGTTTTGTGTTACAACTCCCTTAGTTTATTACTTATCCTATTTTTCAGTTTTAAGCTTATAGCTTTTATCTTTTTTTTCACAGCTCATTTCTTAAGTAGTCCACAACTTTTTTTTATTTTTCTTATATTCAGTACTATTCTAAGTAGTTTTTGTAAATTTTCTTAGGATTTTCTAAAAAATGTTTAGTATTTTTAATAATTAATTTAGTTTAAATTAGTTTTTAATTCGTAATAAATAATATAAAAGTCAAAAAAAATTCCCGGCTTCTTTCTAAAATTTTCTTTTGTCATGTAGTACGTGAGAAAATTGTTTTTACACTTGTAGGACTTTTATTTCACAAATTTTACGCTTTTGCTTATGCACTCGCGTAATTTTTATAAATAACGACGCTTTTCATTTTAAGTTACGCTTTTAGATATTTTAAGTTTACGCTTTAGTTAAAATAGTTTATTTAAGATATTTTGTTTTATAAAATCACAAAAACATTATTGTAAAAATAGTGATAGCGTTTATTTAATATTTTTTTTATCTTTTTAATTTCCTTTAGTTTGCATTTAAGCCGTTGTTATTTGTTGGCTTTTTCCGTAGTTATAATCTAATTCCAAATCCTTTTCCCGTTCAAATCTCGCGATCACTAGACGTTGATTGATCCATTGCATAGCTCGCTGGGACATAACGACCCGGGGAGACTCCATACTCCTCTGATCTTCATTGATTTCGTGCTTAAGCTGTTTTAAGTTTTCTTACGCTTGCGTGAGAGAACTTGACGGTTTTATGCCAAGATCAAATTTTTGGCGCCACGCCGGAGTCAGGTCGATAATCTTACGCCTAGCGATTAGTGATTTGGATATTCACTCTTTGTTCATACCATCCATCCAGATATGTTTATATTTTCTTATCCAAAAACACAAAATATTCTTCTCATTCCTCTTATTCGTTGATTCTATTCCTCTTACCCTCTTTTGCCGTTTAATTCTATTCTTCGTATCCTCTCAACCATTTGATTCTCCTCTTATCCTCTATATGTTTAATTCTAATGGCGGACATGCGACGATGTTCGAAATGCTCCAAGTACCCACCGAGGGTTACGAAGATGTCGTTGTTGTACCGAGATTCTTTCGTAAAATTTCGAGATACAAACCGGTTTAATTCAACTAATTATGTCAAATCCATTCTATGGTTTTGAGAGGGGCGATCCCTATGCTCACATCCGATGGTTTGATAGATTAATTTCAACCATAAAATATAGGGATGTTCCTCATGACACAATTAAGTTGATGCTTATTCTCATTTTCTCTCAAGGGGCAGCTCGAATTGGCTCGAAAAGAACCCCTCGATCGATCAACGCTTGGGAAGATCTCGTTTCAAAATTTGTAAATCGCTTTTCCTTATTCTAAGACGGAAAATCTTAAGAACTAGATTACAAACTTCAAAGAACTTTGATGAAAGTTTTGGTGAGGCATGGGAAAGATTCAAAGATCTCCTATGGAAATGCCCACATCATGGTTTCTCGGAATTACTCCAGATCGATATATTCTACAATGCTTTAATGCAAACCGATCAAGATTCACTTAATGCAGCCGCCGGTGGCAATATCTTGTATCGTACCCCAAGGGATATATTGACGATCATCGAGAACAAATCGAAAGTTCCGACTACGAGAAACAAACCGATTGAGATGGCTGAGCTTACCAATGATATTCGATGCATGAAGCAAAAATCAGAGCCCGTTGTTACCGTTACCGAAAGATGTGATATTTGTGGTGGTCCCCATCCTTTTTACGATTGTCAAGCCACCGATGACGAGGTTTATAATGCTACACCAGCCCAATATCGCAAGACTTTCATTTTCGATGATGAAGAGGATTCCATTCAGATGAGAGAATATTATGCGAGTTTGTCGGCTACAACCACTCCCGTTTCTAAGCCTTCCATTTCCGACTCTTCCCTTTCACTCACACCGGTTGAGAGAAGTGACGTCATTTTAGAAGAGTTCGATGATCATATTTCAACAAACATTGTTGAACCCGTTGACTCTCTCATAATGGGGGACGAGCCTCTTAGCACTATTCCAGAAATGGAATCGTCTAGTGTTGAGAGCCTTGTTCCAATCCCAAGTGAGTCCGAGGTTATCTCCGGTAATATGTGTGATAAGCCTCTTGATGATGATTCTTACCCTCCTCTTGACATTCCAAATGATCATGTTAATATGTTCTCCGATTCGACAACGATTGTACTTCGCTTGACGATTCTTTATCTTATGTAGACATTGATTATGTCGAGGACTTACCTTCCGAGCTAGTTAGCTTAGAGGATGCGAGAGATTCGATGATCCGAAATTGAGGACTAGATGCTTCGTGAAAAATTATTCAATATAAATCTCCTCGTTTCTAAGATCGAATCATTCTGTGCTAAGTCAGCTTCATCTCCTATCCCTGTTGTGGATAGTGACTTGGAAAAGCCCGAACCAATTCCTGAACTTAAGGCTTTTTCCAATGATTCTTTTCCGGAATTTGAAGTATTCCGCTTTGATGACGATTATACTAAAAAGGAGAGTAGTGGCAATCCCACTTTTCATCTTTCTCTTCCTGAGTATGATTCGTTTCTCTTTGATCTAGATCCTGAGGAGTTCTCCGGTGAACTCTCTCATGACATATCTCCTCCGGAAAATGATCATTTCTATTTTGATCTTGAGGATGATATTAGCTCGGAGGAAGGTGTACTCTATCATACGAGTTTGCTTATTGATGATACTACCTTCACCCTTCCTCCCGATATGTCTACATTTGAGGATGAAGAATGGATCTTGATTGTTATCAGAACCTTTCTTCCTTTCCTCAAATATCTTGTGATTTCCCTTCATCTTCACTCCTTTGGGAATGAAGACACTATATTTGATCCCGAATTTTACTTACCATTTTTGAGCCGGTTCTATGTATATCTCATCGGTGTGGAACTTTCACGTGCTTCAAATGTTTGTCCAAACATCTTGAATGAAAGTCCGATGGAGATTGTTTCTTCCACTTTGCTTCCCATGAACCAATGAATTGGGTCGAGTCAAGCTAGCGACTGAAATCAAAAATAGTAGCACACACCATATGGGTTTTCACCCATATTTCGACTTCTTACCCCTTTCTACCACCTAAGTGTGGGGTGATACCCACATGTTAAAAAAAAAAAAAAAAAAAAAAAAAATCTTTCTAAATAATGGCCGTAGTATTTCCCTTTTACGTTCTTTGTTTCGCATAACCGGCGGTACTTTGAATATTGAGGCAATATTCATTTCTAAGTGTCTGGGAATTCTCACTAATTTTATCATATAATTATACCAATTCCCGCTTTTGGCCAAAATTTTTTTTTTTTTGAGTAAGTGTTCTACACTTTCTCACTTGGTTATCGATCCGCCATGTCTCGTAAGACAAAAGGATTGGCTAATCCAGAGCAAACGGCTCTTGGTAAAGATATCTCAAATCCGTTGACGGCTTGCAATTTGCCCAAAATTGTATGGTATTCGCTCACCATATCCTAAAAAGTGAAGAGTTGGCTAGCCCGCAAGATTATGGCTTGTGGTAAAGGCGATGGAAAAACCATAATTGGTAATCGGCTCACCAAAGATAATATTGATAATTTATCTAAGAGTTGGCTAGTCCGAAGCAAACGGCTCGGTAAAGACAAATCAAACCCGTTGGAAGTCGGTGGTTTGCTCAAAATCACATGGTTATCGGTGTACCATGGTTCTTACTTGAATCGAAACATTTGGCTACTCCGAGTAATGGCTTTTGGTAAAGAGATTCAAATCCATTAAGTTTTTCTCAAAAGATTGCTAGGGACTAGCAATAGTTTAGTGTGGGGATTGATGAGTGTGTAAATACTCATCATTTTTAGTCAATCTGAATCGCAAAACGTCTAAAATGCTCAAATGCATCAAAATACTGAAAATATTCCAAAATTGCATTTTATATGTTTCAAATGCAAAATGTTTAAAATCGATGAAAACGAGCAAAATATGCAGAATTGGCGCTTTAGGTCCCCAACTTTCAAAAATGGCAAAACAAGTCCTGGAATTTCAAAATGGGAAAATATTATTTATGGCCCTTGGTTAATAAAGTTTATCATTTTGGTCCTTACAATAATTTTTGGAAAATTATGCTTTTGGTCCCTCAAGTTTTAAATTTGGCACATTCAATCCTTATACTATCAGAGAATGTCAAGTTTAGCCCTTGGATAATACTTTTCAGAAGTTACAGTTTCAGTCCCTGAAGTTCAGTTTGTTCACTTTTGGTCCTTATAGCACTACATGGGTTCAAAGTTAATCCTAAACTTTAAGTCCAATAACAAATGATTAACCTAAACCCAAAAATAAAAAAAAAACCAAACCTAGGCCCAACCCAGCTAAACTAATAACCCCGTCACCCATTTACCCGGTCAACCCTCTCATACCCGGTCAACACCCAAGTTAACACAACCCGCTCAACCTCTCTTCTTTCCCCCGTTCCCGCCAAAACAAACCAAACAAAAAAACACAAAAAGCCTGACAAACCCAGCTCCAAAGAACCACGCCAAATAAAGAAATCATTCACCCCATCCCTGCTTTACCTTTTACCCAAGAATCCCACGCCTCTCGACAGATTCCATCTCCCATTCCACTGTCTTTGCTACCCACCTTTCCCAACAAAAGAAAAGAAAAGAAAACAAGAAACTGGATGAAAGAGAAGTGACATCGAGTCAGAAAGAGGCACGCGTGCTCCTTCTCCCGAGGAATAGAAGAGAGAGAGAAGTGAAGACCATGAAGTTTTAGCTTATATAGCTGTTGTAGCCACGAGGAAAAAAGGCAGTTAGTTTTTAATGAGTAGTTGGTTTTTAGTAGTTTTTTTTAGTTCTAGTTTAGTTTTTAGTCTAGAAATGCCATGTTCTAGTCCCCTTTTTAGTTTCACTGTCATTTAAAATTTCATGTATTGTTAATCTTTAATGCAATTTTTATTTAAGTCTTTTAATTTCATTGCTATTTCAATTTCACTTAATGTTCTTAAAAATCTGTGACTTGGTTCTAAATAGTGTTGTTATAAGTTGTTTACTTCATTTTAAGCTTTTGTGATATAGCAAATCAGTTTTCATTTAGTTCAAAAGATTAACAGCTTCTAAAAATTCAAGTTACGCCTAATAGGGGTGTTTGAACGACTTTGTTCGGGTCAAATATCAAGTTTTTGACCCATTTTTAAAGTTGAAAAGATTTTATGCAAGTTTTAATCAAGTGTTTTGAAGTTGTTGTTAGTTTTCATCAGGGAAAAGTCAGTTTGGGTCGTTTTCTTATTTGTCTATTTTGCTATATTAGCAAGCTTCAACAGCAGCAAGCCCACTTCAGCAGCCCGTATTTAGCTTGTAAAAGCTACTTGTAAGCTGGGAAAAGGGGGCAAAAGTGAGTTAGGTGGGTGGTTTTCATCCTCCCAAAAGCTTAGGGGCTTATGCACTCTCTAGCTTAATCAAAATACGCAACAAAGGTGCCTCTTTGGGCTGTTTTGGACTGCATCAGCAGGTCAAATCACAGCAGCTCACTTAGCTTTTTTTTGTTTGTTTAACAGCTTATTTATTCTTTGAATTTGCTTAGTTTATGTTTCCTTTAGTTCTTTTAGATAAGTTAGATTAGCACTGTTCACATGTTAGCTTATTAGAAGCTTTTTGGTAGTTTAAATAATCCCTTAGTAGTTTTTTTTTAGTCACAGCAGTCCCATAGGTGCCCCTTTTAGCCTGCTTTTAGGACGGCGCAGTAGCAGTAGGTGTCATCTTAGAAGCTTATCATCTTTTGGTGCAGCTTATTAGGAATTCCTTAGTGTTTCTAGGAATATTAGATTAGTTCTCAACCTCTTAGTAGCTTGTTGTAGTTTTAATATGTTCCCTTGAAGCTTGTTTCATATATTTTTTAATCTGCTTGGAAACTAGCTTCTCAACTTAAGTTTCAATTCTTGAAAAGTTTAGTTTTGTAAAATGTCTTATTTTAAGTAAGTTTCAAGTTGCAAGAAAAGAAAAAAAAATAATAAACTTCAAAAAGGGTGGTAAAAAGGTGGACAGTGGGATTCGAACACTGGACCTGGTCTACTTCCCACGCTCCACACCACGCAGCTTAGCCATCTCTGCTACCCTTCGTTTTGTGTTACAACTCCCTTAGTTTATTACTTATCCTATTTTTCAGTTTTAAGCTTATAGCTTTTATCTTTTTTTTCACAGCTCATTTCTTAAGTAGTCCACAACTTTTTTTTATTTTTCTTATATTCAGTACTATTCTAAGTAGTTTTTGTAAATTTTCTTAGGATTTTCTAAAAATGTTTAGTATTTTAATAATTAATTTAGTTTAAATTAGTTTTTAATTCGTAATAAATAATATAAAAGTCAAAAAAAATTCCCGGCTTCTTTCTAAAATTTTCTTTTGTCATGTAGTACGTGAGAAAATTGTTTTTACACTTGTAGGACTTTTATTTCACAAATTTTACGTTTTTGCTTGCGCACTCGCGTAATTTTTATAAATAACGTACGTTTTCATTTTAAGTTACGTTTTTAGATATTTTAAGTTTACGTTTTAGTTAAAATAGTTTATTTAAGATATTTTGTTTTATAAAATCACAAAAACATTATTGTAAAAATAGTGATAGCGTTTATTTAATATTTTTTTTATCTTTTTAATTTCCTTTAGTTTGCATTTAAGCCGTTGTTATTTGTTGGCTTTTTCCGTAGTTATAATCTAATTCCAAATCCTTTTCCGCTCAAATCTCGCGATCACTAGACGTTGATTGATCCATTGCATAGCTCATTTGGGACATAACGACCGGGAGACTCCATACTCTCGATCTTCATTGATTTCGTGCTTAAGTTGTTTTAAGTTTTCTTACGCTTGCGTGAGAGAACTTGACGGTTTTGGCGCAAGATCAAATTTTTGGCGCTTGTTGCCGGGAGTCAGGCTTTGATAATCTTACGTCTAGCAGATTAGTGATTTGGATATTCACTCTTTGTTCATACCATCCATCTGTATATGTTTATATTTTCTTATCCAAAAAACACAAAAATATTCTTCTCATTCCTCTTATTCGTTGATTCTATTCCTCTTACCCTCTTTTGCCGTTTAATTCTATTCTTCGTATCCTCTCAACCATTTGATTCTCCTCTTATCCCTCTATATGTTTAATTCTAATGGCGGACATGCGTACGATGTTCGAAATGCTCCAAGTACCCACCGAGGGTTACGAAGATGCTGTTGTTGTACCGGAGATTCTTTCAGAAAATTTCGAGATACAAACCGGTTTAATTCAACTAATTATGTCAAATCCATTCTATGGTTTTGAGAGGGACGATCCCTATGCTCACATCCGATGGTTTGATAGATTAATTTCAACCATAAAATATAGGGATGTTCCTCATGACACAATTAAGTTGATGCTATTCTCATTTTCTCTCAAGGGGGCAGCTCAGAATTGGCTCGAAAAAGAACCCCCTCGATCGATCACTGCTTGGGAAGATCTCGTTTCAAAATTTGTAAATCGTTTCTTTCCTTATTCTAAGACGGAAAATCTTAAGAACGAGATTACAAACTTCCAGCAGCGCTTTGATGAAAGTTTTGGTGAGGCATGGAAAGATTCAAAGATCTCCTATGGAAATGCCCACATCATGGTTTCTCGAATTACTCCGGATCGATATATTCTACAATGCTTTAATGCAAACCGATCAAGATTCACTTAATGCAGCCGCCGGTGGCAATATCTTGTATCGTACCCAAGGGATATATTGACGATCATCGAGAACAAATCGAAAGTTCCACTACGAGAAACAAACCGATTGAGATGGTGAGCTTACTAATGATATTCGATGCATGAAGCAAAAATCGAGCCCGTTGTTACCGTTACGAAAGATGTGATATTTGTGGTGGTCCCCATCCTTTTACGATTGTCAAGCCACCGATGACGAGGTTTATAATGCTACACCAGCCCAATATCGCAAGACTTTCATTTTCGATGATGAAGAGGATTCCATTCGGATGAGAGAATATTATGCGAGTTTTTCGCTACAACCACTCCGCTTCTAAGCCTTCCATTTCCGACTCTTCCCTTTCACTCACACCGTTGAGAGAAGTGACGTCATTTTAGAAGAGTTCGATGATCATATTTCAACAAACATTGTTGAACCCGTTGACTCTCTCATAATGGGGGCGAGCCTCTTAGCACTATTCCGTAAATGGAATCGTCTAGTGTTGAGAGCCTTGTTCCAATCCCAAGTGAGTCCGAGGTTATCTCCGTAATATGTGTGATAAGCCTCTTGATGATGATTCTTACCTCCTCTTGACATTCCAAATGATCATGTTAATATGTTCTCCGATTCGACAACGATTGTACCGCTTGACGATTCTTTATCTTATGGAGACATTGATTATGTCGAGGACTTACCTTCTGAGCTAGTTAGCTTAGAGGATGCGAGAGATTCTGATGATCTGGAAATTGAGGACGAGATGCTTCGTGAAAAATTATTCAATATAAATCTCCTCGTTTCTAAGATCGAATCATTCTGTGCTAAGTCAGCTTCATCTCCTATCCTGTTGTGGATAGTGACTTGGAAAAGCCCGAACCAATTCCTGAACTTAAGGCTTTTTCCAATGATTCTTTTCCGGAATTTGAAGTATTCCGCTTTGATGACGATTATACCAAAAGGAGAGTAGTGGCAATCCCACTTTTCATCTTTCTCTTCCCGAGTATGATTCGCTTCTCTTGATCTAGATCCCGAGGAGTTCTCCGTGAACTCTCTCATGACATATCTCCTCCGAAAATGATCATTTCTATTTTGATCTTGAGGATGATATTAGCTCGGAGGAAGGTGTACTCTATCATACGAGTTTGCTTATTGATGATACTACCTTCACCCTTCCTCCCGATATGTCTACATTTGAGGATGAAGAATGGATCTTGATTGTTATCAGAACCTTTCTTCCTTTCCTCAAATATCTTGTGATTTCCCTTCATCTTCACTCCTTTGGGAATGAAGACACTATATTTGATCCCGGCATTTTTACTTACCATTTTTGAGCCGGTTCTATGTATATCTCATCGGTGTGGAACTTTCACGTGCTTCAAATGTTTGTCCAAACATCTTGAATGAAAGTCCGATGGAGATTGTTTCTTCCACTTTGCTTCCCCATGAACCAATGAATTCGGGGTCGAGTCAAGCTAGCGACTGAAATCAAAAACAAGAGACACACCATATGGGTTTTCACCCATATTTCGACTTCTTACCCCTTTCTACCACCTAAGTGTGGGGTGATACCCACATGTTAAAAAAAAAAAAAAAAAAAAAAAATCTTTCTAAATAATGGCCGTAGTATTTCCTTTACGTTCTTTGTTTCGGCATAACCACAGATACTTTGAATATTGAGGGCAATATTCATTTCTAAGTGGGGGGAATTCTCACGAATTTTATCATATAATTATACCAATTCCCGCTTTTGGCCAAATTTTTTTTTTTTTGGAGTAAGTGTTCTACACTTTCTCACTTGGTTATCATCCGCCATGTCTCGTAAGACAAAAGGATTGGCTAATCCAGAGCAAACGGCTCTTGGTAAAGATATCTCAAATCCGTTGACGGCTTGCAATTTGCCCAAAATTGTATGGTATTCGCTCACCATATCCTAAAAAGTGAAGAGTTGGCTAGCCCGCAAGATTATGGCTTGTGGTAAAGGCGATGGAAAAACCATAATTGGTAATCACTCACCAAAGATAATATTGATAATTTATCTAAGAGTTGGCTAGTCCGAAGCAAACGGCTTCGGTAAAGACAAATCAAACCCGTTGGAAGGCGGTGGTTTGCTCAAAATCACATGGTTATCGGTGTACCATGGTTCTTACTTGAACTGAAACATTTGGCTACTCCGAAGTAATGGCTTTTGGTAAAGAGATTCAAATCCATTAAGTTTTCTCAAAAGATTGCTAGGGACTAGCAATAGTTTAGTGTGGGGATTGATGAGTGTGTAAATACTCATCATTTTTAGTCAACCGAATCGCAAAACGCCTAAAATGCTCAGAAATGCATCAAAATACTGAAAATATTCCAAAATTGCATTTTATATGTTTCAAATGCAAAATGTTTAAAATCAGATGAAAAACGAGCAAAATATGCAGAATTGGCAGTTTCAGTCCCCCAACTTTCAAAAATGGCAAAACAAGTCCCTGGGAATTTCAAAAATGGGAAAATATTATTTATGGCCCTTGGTTAATAAAAGTTTATCATTTTTGGTCCTTACAATAATTTTTGGAAAATTATGCTTTTGGTCCCTCAAGTTTTAAATTTGGCACATTCAATCCTTATACTATCAGAGAATGTCAAGTTTAGCCCTTGGATAATACTTTTCGAGTTACGCTTCATCCTCAAGTTCGGTTTGTTCACTTTTGGTCCTTATAGCACTACATGGGTTCAAAGTTAATCCTAAACTTTAAGTCCAATAACAAATGATTAACCTAAACCCAAAAATAAAACCAAACCTAGGCCCAACCCAGCTAAACTAATAACCCCGTCACCCATTTACCCGGTCAACCCTCTCATACCCGGTCAACACCCAAGTTAACACAACCCGCTCAACCTCTCTTCTTTCCCCCGTTCCCGCCAAAACAAACCAAACAAAAACACAAAAGCCTGACAAACCCAGCTCCAAAGAACCACGCCAAATAAAGAAATCATTCACCCCATCCCTGCTTTACCTTTTACCCAGCAATCCCACGCTCTCCTGACAGATTCCATCTCCCATTCCCTGTGCTGCTACCCACCTTTCCCAGTCAAAAGAGAAAAGAAAAAGAAAACAAGAAACTGGATGAAAGAGAAGTGACATCGAGTCAGAAAGAGGCACGCGTGCTCCTTCTCCCGAGGAACAGAAGAGAGAGAGAAGTGAAGACCATGAAGTTTTAGCTTATATAGCTGTTGTAGCCACGAGGAAAAAAGGCAGTTAGTTTTTAATGAGTAGTTGGTTTTTAGTAGTTTTTTTTAGTTCTAGTTTAGGTTTTAGTCTAGAAATGCCATGTTCTAGTCCCCTTTTTAGTTTCACTGTCATTTAAAATTTCATGTATTGTTAATCTTTAATGCAATTTTTATTTAAGTCTTTTAATTTCATTGCTATTTCAATTTCACTTAATGTTCTTAAAAATCTGTGACTTGGTTCTAAATAGTGTTGTTATAAGTTGTTTACTTCATTTTAAGCTTTTGTGATATAGCAAATCGGTTTCATTTAGTTCAAAAGATTAATGACTTCTAAAATTCAAGTTCTGCCCCAATAGGGGGTGTTTGGAACAGCTTTGTTCTGGGTCAAATATCAAGTTTTTGACCCATTTTTAAAGTTGAAAAGATTTTATGCAAGTTTTAATCAAGTGTTTTGAAGTTGTTGTTAGTTTTCATCAGGGAAAAGTCAGTTTGGGTCGTTTTCTTATTTGTCTATTTTGCTATATTAGCAAGCTTCAACAGCAGCAAGCCCACTTCAGCAGCCCGTATTTAGCTTGTAAAAGCTACTTGTAAGTCGGGAAAAGGGGCAAAAGTGAGTTAGGTGGGTGGTTTCATCCTCCCAAAAGCTTAGGGCTTATGCACTCTAGCTTAATCAAAATACGCAACAAAGGTGCCTCTTTGGTCGCTTTTGGACCGCATCAAGAAGTCAAATCACAAAGCTCACTTAGCTTTTTTTGTTTGTTTAATGACTTATTTATTCTTTGAATTTGCTTAGTTTATGTTTCCTTTAGTTCTTTTAGATAAGTTAGATTAGCACTGCTCACATGTTAGCTTATTAGAAGCTTTTGGTAGTTTAAATAATCCCTTAGTAGTTTTTTTTAGTCACAAGAATTCCATAGGTGCCCCTTTAGCTTTGCTTTTAGGACTGCGCAGATGTGAGGGTGTCATCTTAGAAGCTTATCATCTTTTGGTGCAGCTTATTAGGAATTCCTTAGTGTTTCTAGGAATATTAGATTAGTTCTCAACCTCTTAGTAGCTTGTTGTAGTTTTAATATGTTCCCTTGAAGCTTGTTTCATATATTTTTTTAATCTGCTGTTGGAAACTAGCTTCTCACAGCTTAAGTTTCAATTCTTGAAAAGTTTAGTTTTTGTAAAATGTCTTATTTTTAAGTAAGTTTCAAGTTGCAAGAAAAGAAAAAAAAAATAATAAACTTCAAAAAGGGTGGTAAAAAGGTGGACAGTGGGATTCGAACACTGGACCTGGTCTACTTCCCACGCTCCACACCACGCAGCTTAGCCATCTCTGCTACCCTTCGTTTTGTGTTACAACTCCCTTAGTTTATTACTTATCCTATTTTTCGCTTTTAAGCTTATAGCTTTTATCTTTTTTCACAAACTCATTTCTTAAGTAGTCCACAACTTTTTTTATTTTTCTTATATTCAAGACTATTCTAAGTAGTTTTTGTAAATTTTCTTAGGATTTTCTAAAAATGTTTAGTATTTTTAATAATTAATTTAGTTTAAATTAGTTTTTAATTGTAATAAATAATATAAAAGTCAAAAAAATTCCGCTTCTTTCTAAAATTTTCTTTGTCATGTAGTACGCGAGAAAATTGTTTTTACACTTGTAGGACTTTTATTTCACAAATTTTACGCTTTTGCTTATGCGCTTGCTGTAATTTTTATAAATAACGACGCTTTCATTTTAAGTTACGCTTTTAGATATTTTAAGTTTACGCTTTTAGTTAAAATAGTTTATTTAAGATATTTTGTTTTATAAAATCACAAAACATTATTGTAAAAATAGTGATAGCGTTTATTTAATATTTTTTATCTTTTAATTTCCTTTAGTTTGCATTTAAGCCGTTGTTATTTGTTGGCTTTTTCCGTAGTTATAATCTAATTCCAAATCCTTTTCCCGTTCAAATCTCGCGATCACTAGACGTTGATTGATCCATTGCATAGCTCGCTGGGACATAACGACCGGGAGACTCCATACTCCTCTGATCTTCATTGATTTCGTGCTTGTCGCTTTAAGTTTTCTTACGCTTGCGAGAGAGAACTTGACGGTTTCTTGCGCATCAATGGACATTTCAAATTTACTTTTCATGAGATTTTCAAAATGTTTTGAAAGATTCGGATTAGTGGACCCAAAGATGATGTCGCCCACATAACCGAACAATCAAAATGTCGTTTTGCATTTTGTGTAAACAAGGTAGGATCAACTGCCTTTGGTGAAATTGTTTTGGATAAGGAAAGAGGACGTTCATTATACCACGCCCTGAGCTTGTTTCAAACCATAGATTGCCTTTTGAGTTTGTAGACGTAGTCCGGATGTTCCAAGTCGATGAAGCCTTCGTCGACTCACGACACTTCTTCTTTCGTAGTTCCATTCAAGAACGCGGTCTTAATGTCCATCCGATAAACCGTGATGTTTTTGTGAGTGATAGGCCAAGAATATCCCGACCGCTTCAAGTCTAGCTACCGCGAATGACTCTTCAAAGTCTATTCCTCTTCCCCGTCAGTATCCTTTGGCCACAAGACGAGCTTTGTTGCGAATAACAGTCATTTCTTCATCCCGCTTGTTCTTCCATAACCATTTGAGATCGATGACGCGAACGCCAATGGGTCTTGGAACCTTTTCCCACGAGTCATGTAGACGGTATTGAAGAAGTTCCTCCTGCATTGCTTCTATCCATGCGGTATCTGCCATTGCCTCGCGAATGTTCTTTGGCTCTAGATTGCTAATTGAGCAAAGGTAAATGCACAAGTCACAATCGGTGGCAAGTTGACGTCTCGTCTGAATTGGCCGTGAAGGTTCACCAATAACTTGTTCAATTGGGTGGTCTTTTGTCCACTTCAGAGTAGAAGGATACCGTTGGTTATACATATGCGAGTTAGATGGTTCTAGTAAGCTTGAAGAAGATTCAGCTGATTCCGTAGCAAACGGGTTTTCAAATAAGTCTTCATCTAACGTTGCATCGTTCTGGTTTTGGTTTTGCTCATCAACTGCTGGTAGAACGGGTGCAAGAACTTGAGTAGATGTAGATGATGTTGATGGAGTTGGTGCATTGGTTTCGACCGTTGTAGATGCATCTTCATTGGTGGTAGAGGATGATTTTGAGCGGGTGCGGCGGAATGATGGTTTGATGCATTTGTCAAGTTCCACCATAGTATTCATCAAACATTAACTCAAGAAATTCTCCCATTCTTGTTCTTTAGGATTGTCAAACGAAGTTGATTGAGCTCTTTGAGGTACGAGTCCCGAACCGATGTGTCCGTAAGTCTGCCGGTTTAGTGCGGGTTCTAGAGCGAGTCTCTCGAAGCCATTTGTGAAAGTTCACAAACTTCACATTCATCGCTCCATGATCCTCCTTAGCCTTCATTATACACCTCAATGCCCTCGAGTTATCTCGAATATCCAATGAAGATTCCAATATCACCTTTTGCTTTCGGTTTTCCAAGATCTTCTCATCATTTGTAGGATAGCACAAAGCGCCAAACACGTGAAAGTAAGAGATATCGGGTTTTCGTTGTTCACTATTTCATATGGGGTTTTATTGAATCTTGGATGGATAAGGGATCGGTTACGAGTGAAACAAGCGGCGACGAAGATCGCCCACGTAAATAACGGTGCACAAGAATAGATTAGCATTGTGCGAGCGGCTTCCACAAGAGTACGATTTCTTCTTTCAACTACCCCATTCTGTGTGGAGTTCTAACAACCGATGTCGATGAGTAATTCCAACATCTTCAAAATAAGTTCTTAACTCCCGATTAGTGAATTGTGTCGTTGTCTCGCTCTACAACCCCATCGGAGTTTGAAGAAGTACTTGAATGCGTTTCAGAAAGGTGATGATGATGCCTGGTGCTTCGTCTTTTGATCTCAGAAATTTAACCCATGTATATCTCGAATAATCATCGACGATAACAAGAATATACTTTTTCCCATTAATGCTTTCAACTCTCATTGGGCCACATAAGTCCATGTGCAACATATGCAACCTTGCTTCCGAACTAGGTACGGATTTGGGTTTATATGATGCTCTTTTGCTTTTTCCTTGTTCGCATGATGGACATAGGTGATCCTTGGTGTATTTGAACTTTGGAAGTCCATTGACGATGTTGTCTTTGGCAATTTTGTTGATGGTGTCGAAATTGAGATGAGATAACCGCTCGTGCCACAACCGGGGATGTGTTCCGGATGCTCGTGTCATAAGACATATTGGTGATGAAGAGGCCATTTTGTTGATGTCGATAGCATACAAGTTTGTATCACGATTCCCGCTTAAGAGATCGATGCCATCCAAATTTCTAACGAAGCAAGCATTTCTCCTAAAAGCAACCTCTAAATCGCATCACGTAATCGCCTGATCGAAAACAAATTGTGTCCCAACCCTTCGACATAGTAAACCCGAGTGATCAAATAATTTCCAAAAGGTAGATCTCCATAACCCATGATAGTCGCTACATGATCATTTCCAAACGTCGGTTCCCATGAATTTCCGCACGAAATTGATCGCCACTTGATTCGGTCATGTGCTTGGAGCAACCCGAGTCGACGATCCAAAGACAAATTTCGATAACCCGCGAAGAATAAAAAGAATATTGTGGAAACCGTTTTGATTTAGGTTCCTTTGGGTTAGGGTAAAATCCGATCACACTCGAGAGGTTTTCTGTGAAGTCTCGGTTTATCACTCATTGTACCATTCGGAGTATGTAAGTTCTACCTGGGTTTCAAATATCATCCCTAAAGTATACACGTTGGTTCTGTCAAGAGTGTAAAGCCTAAGTTTTGTAACTAGTCTTCCTACTGCTTAGCGTAATTACTTTTGGGACGTTCTTCTTAACAGCTTATCATTCACATTCTTAGAAACACAATCATCTTGAACATTTAAAGATTTCTTGCAAGTTAAACAGAGATTCAACACATTCATTAGACTTAGCAAGTTTCATAGGTTCAAGACATTCGGATGAAATGTCTTTCTTATTCAAAAGTCAGAAATTCCTAGGGTGTTCTTCTACTTTCTTCTCTTTATTCAAGCTACTACTCCTAGAGGCATCGAGACTCTATTGTTCCTTGTATTGCTCTTAGGCTTTAGTCTGCCGCTCCTAGAGGTGCTTTCTAGTCCCGTAGAAGGTGAGGCACACGATTAGGATTCACATTTTATGAAGGGAGGTGGTTTCAACTATCCTAGTCTCTTTAGATGTGGAGGCGCACGCATTAGTGGTACTCATCTTAAAAAGGCCAAAGCTAAAACTTTAGGATTCTCAATAACCGCTTTCCTTTATCAACATTTTGTTTAGGCACGACAGGTGGAGTGACCGGTTTTGATGAAACATTTTCTCATTGACTTTTAGTGGAGGCAAAGAAAGACATTTTGGTTTAGAAACCGGTTTGGGAACATTTGCTTTCTCCGCAGTCAATGGTTTTGTAATCACAGCTTCCACGCTTTCCTTTTTGATCGTCCACCGAGCCCTCAAAAATCATTTTTCGCTTTCATGTCATTGTAGGCACGCTCATACAACA
This sequence comes from Chrysanthemum lavandulifolium, assembly GCA_022545495.1. NCBI lineage: Eukaryota > Viridiplantae > Streptophyta > Magnoliopsida > Asterales > Asteraceae > Chrysanthemum > Chrysanthemum lavandulifolium. Next base: position 114,771,539 of record CM040241.1, on the reverse strand, counting down.
ATTTGTCATACTTGCATTCCTCGCTTTTTCGATCAAGTTGTTTAAAATATGAGATATTTTCTTTTCAAGTTTCATAAGAGCTTTTTCATATTTTGAAACAATTTGGAGGTCTCATCCTCGAGTCTTTCATGATCTTCAATGTAATATGTTTGCGAATGATGGACATAATATCGATGAGTCGAACATCTTCGGAGAGAGTCATTAAACTTTTCCAAAACTTTGATGTGTTCAACACTTTCATTAGCTTGCTTTACTGTGGATTTATGGTCCTTGACAAAGTCACTGCTTTTTCAAAAGGCTTGTTCAAAATGAATTACCACGAGTTGATGTTATTCAATGAGGGCAATTTGAGTTTCAAATAACTTTTTCATTCATTATCAAAACTATTAAACCGGATGTTTGTTCTAATATTGGTTTTAGTTTTAACGGTCTCTTGAAGATCCGCAATTCTTGTTTTCACATTTTCCAAAATACTTGGCGCTTCACTTGTGTTAAAAGGATTGTTTGAAGACATTTGTTCAATGTTCGAAAGAGAATTGGAGACAACAATCGGTTTTGAAACCGATTTTGAAACCGGTGTTGACACTTTGTTTGAAACACTTTGTGTGGTGGAAAACTTTGATTGTCCTTTTGAGAAACAAAAGGAAGAACATTAATTTGGTTCCATTTGTTATAATCAATCGGTTTGATTTCCAGATGTTTTTGTTTCATTTTAGATCTACTCTCCTCAGATAGTTTCAACGTTTCAAGAGAATCATGCACAATTATAGGTTCATGCAAAGGTTTTCCATTGTTCAACACATTCCGTTCTTTCTGAGCTTTCTTGAGGAAACAAGGAGGTGAGTTACCAAGAGCCATTTTTTGCGAAGTATGAAAAATCGGATTTACTTGATTAGAAAGCATCTTGATTGTCTTAGCGGAATGACCCGTTGTAAGAAGTAAATTGTCCAATTTTTGATCGTTTCGCTTTTATCCGAATCTTATCAAGAAGAGAATCTTCTCATTTTGCAAAATCGCTTATCAACTTCTTCTTCTTTTTCAAGATCGAATATGTTGCTTTTTGTTTTGAAAGTTGGTCATTTAGTTCGTAAATTTCCTTGTTTAAAGATTTGATTTTCAAATTGATTCACATCAAGTGTGTCATACTTGAGTTGCAAATCTTTTCTCTTAAAACAATCTCGATAACCAATTTCTAATTCGGACATTTTGTTTGTATGAAATTCATAGGCTTTGGCATGCTCCTTGTAACTCTCAAGCTCGGTGGTCAATTTAGCATTCGCGGCCTTAACTTCGCGATTGACCGCTCTAACTTTCTCAACTTCAATGCCACATTGATTGATTAATGATTCAACATAAGCACGTGTTTCCTCATCGGTCTCGAGATTTTGTGCCACACGCCTCACTAGGATCCACATCCGAGTCTCGAGTTAGTATTACTACAAATCGGATTGTCGGTATGTATCATAAGTAGGTGCCGATGTCACGAATGTTGTTCGTCATGAGTAAACACATCAAATATGACATTGTTATAGCATGGATCAATGATTGGTATCTCGGATATAGTATTGGCGTCATAGATGGGAGGTGAGTCTCGACTCGGTGTCGTGCTTAGCTTCCTCAAGATTTGCCATGAAGATGCGATTCGATTAATTTCCTCGAGGTCTTCCAAATCATCCATAATAGCCATAAAGTCATGTTCCTCAAGACTCAACTGAAATCCAGTAGCGTTCCTTTTATACCAACAGATTTCAAGATACTCAAGATCGTTCTTGTGCGGCTTAGTAGGACAATTCCTTGCCATGTGACCCATTCCTTGACAGTTATAACACTTAATCGACACCACGATTCACATTTCCATGATTCCCAACGATTGAGCCGCAACATTCGATTCGATTACCATCGCTTATTCCCAACATTCTGCTCATCGACACCCACGATTCGAACCACTGATTACCCATGCGAAATCCAAGAGCATATCCTGCCGATTCCCAATAACTCCAACCATTTGTCCTTGATTACCCATATTCACACCCGGTATGCAATTTGCACTATGCGAGTGTTTGATGATATCCTTTGGTTGTTGTTAGTAGGTGTGGAATAGCGACCTTTGATTACTTGACCCAAGAGAGAAATTATTTGGGACATAGGGTCTTCTTGATCGATTCTAGATCGGTGATTCCTTGTTCTGGTATTGTTGATCCGGATAGAATTGTTGTTGTGGTTGTGGAATGTATTCTTTGCAAGTTGTTGTTGTTGGAAGATGATGAAGCTTGTTGTTGTGTATTCACCAAGGTTGAGTCTTTGCAATGAGTGCCAATGGATCATGATTCTTTGCTAATTTTTCTTGCTGACTTCATTAGCTTGACTTGGTTTTGTTTCAGAAAATCATTCGATTGATCAAAGTTCACCGATGAAGGTCTTTTGTTTGGTTGACAATAGTTACATATCGTCCCCATTCTTCCGGAAGATTGTTCGGGAACTTGATGTTTTGAGCGATAGTTCGGGTGTCGACTTGTTTCGATTAGCTCATTCATCAAAGTTCAAAACCTTCCATAGTAGGATTCAATGGATTCTCCCGGTGTAGATGTGAACTTTTCCCATTCGATTAGCAACTTGTTCTCCATGTCTTGATGACCAATTTATGTTCCATGACAAAGTCGTCTAACACGCTCCCACATATCGAGCGGTTTCACAACCGTCACCGCAAAGAAAGATGTCTATTGGTAAACCCGGTTGGATAATATGAATTGCCATGTCATCCGCTTCGACTTGTTTCGATCTTCGCAGGTGTATTGATTCGTATTGAAGACGAGAAGATGGTGCGGTGGGAGGTGTTGCATCGTGATTTCGTGTTCATTAACTTGTCGAGGCCGGAAGGGTCCATCCTAAATAGATTTAATCATGAGTTTGCCATTAGGTTTGGTCTTGATGTAACGGAGCATTCGACTTGTCCATTGAAGATAACCACCTTTTGCCAACATAGGAGGTCGGTTTTCGCACCGGCCGCATGAATGTCTTGTTGAGTTGCCATAGATGAAGGTATGATCCGATAAAGTTGATGTAGGATCGATTCAACGATAAAGGAGTTGTGGTTGATGATGATTAAGCTCGGTTGAGGTGTTTAGAAAGTCGTGCGTAAACTCGGTTCTTAAAAATTTCGTCCAAGATTTGAAATTCAATATAAAATCAATTCTAAGGTCGTATGAAAATTTGAGTTATGACAATTTTGACGCAAAATTTGACCCGAAAATTTTGAATTTAGGCCCAAAATTTGAATTTTGACCAAAATTTTCACAGCTTAAACCAAAATTTGAATCTCGCGTAAAATTGAACGTTTAGTCTCCTCAAAATTTAAATTTTACTCAAGTTTTCCCGCCAAAAACTTATGCGTAGAAAGAGCTTAGGCGAGAAACACAAGTTACTGAGTAGAAACTTAGGCGTAGGATCTTATGCGTGGGATCTTAGGCGTAGGATTCCTTAGGCGTGGGATCTTATGCGTGGGTTTAAAGTTACAGTAGAAAAAGTTAAGCGTAAGATTTAGCTTATGCGTAAGAAAAACTTAGGCGTAAGAAAATGCTTATCGTAAAGTATTCTACGCGTGAAGTCGAAACTTATGCGTAAGATTAGGGTTTTGCACAAAATCCTTTACGCTATCACGAAAGTAAGAGATATCCAAAGTCGAGTGTTCCACACACTTATCCAAGTGAGGAAGCACCGAGTCACCGTTAAGCACGAAGATTCTTCACCAAAAGTTACGAGTAGAAAACTTATGCGTAGTTGACTTTCTTACGAGTAGAACTAGGGTTTTGACCTACTCGTAAAAAATTCAACGATTCAAACAATTTCGCTTGCACGATATCCTTAAAACACTCGAATAACCCAAAATGTTGACCTTTTCACCCAAAGTGCCTAGAAAAGTTACAGTAGAAATGACCAATAAACCAAATACGAGCTTAAAATGAAGAAAACACGTAAAGCTTGAACTTTTGCAAAAACGAAACTTTAGCACCAAATAAACCTTAAACCACAAGAATCTTGAATTTTGAGTGCAAAATTAAAGCTTTATCGTGACAAAAACGTAAAACGAGAGCTTTTTACGCGTAACCCTTCAAAACAAACACAAACACTCCTAAACCATTGTTAGGCGATTGATACCAATTGTAGGACCTTAGAAATATCAACCTTATCACTTTACCAAGCAAACCCAACACGTATACAAGTATAACCACGTGAAACAAACACAAACAAAACTTAGAAATAAGATGAGAAAGATGGTGACTTGAAGATATAAATTCGTGTATGATGTGAGAAAAGATAAACACAAGATGTTGTATATTCAATAAAGAAAAACACACACACACACACACTTTCAAGCACACCCCTCAAATGACCATTTGAGGGGTATTTATAGTACAAGACTTGAAAACCTAAAAGGCTTTCCTATGGGCTTGGCTTGGGCTTTTCGTGGACTTGGGTTTGGACTTGGGTTACACGCCATTATTCAATGCTAGCTTAACTAAACTAAAGCCCATTTAGCTTAGTCCAATCCACGAGCCCGTTGACTATTCTATCACGATATCTAACACACGATACAAAGTTCCTAAACGTGAATGACCATCACTTTTAATAAAACTATTAAGGCTAACACAGATTCTTGACGGGTCGTTCATTTTAAATGAAGTTATTCAATGGTGTAAAGTGAAGAAGAAACAAGCGCTTTTCTTCAAGGTCTACTTTGAGAAAGCATATGACTCAGTTAGATGGGATTTTTTAGATGAAGTGCTTAGGAAATTCGGTTTTGGTGACAAGTGGTGCAAATGGATTCAATGTTGCCTTAACTCCTCGAGAGGTTCGATTCTTGTGAATGGTTGTCCTACGGAAGAATTTCAATACGGTAAAGGTCTTAAACAAGGTGATCCTTTATCGCTTTTTCTTTATATATTAATGATGAAAAGTCTTCATTTGTCTTTCCAACGTAATGTGGACGAGGGTATGTTTAAAGGGATCAAATTAGGTGGTGATATGGTCAATCTGTCTCATATGTTTTATGCGGATGATGCGATCTTTGTTGGATAGTGGTGCGAGATCAATATTACAACTCTTGTTCATGTTCTTGATTGTTTTTATAAGGTGTCTGGGCTTCGTATAAACTTGAGTAAAAGCAAAATTATGGGAGTTCATGTGGATGACGAAAATGTGAATAGAGCTGATGATAAACTGGGATGTCTTCTGTTCAAAACACCATTTGCTTATTTGGGGTCAATTTTGGGAGGGAATATGTTTCGAAAGCACTTATGGAATGAAATAGTATATAAAGTCAAGATGAAATTATCTAAATGGAAAATTAACACACTTTCTATTGGAGGTCGCCTTACTTTAATCAAATCGATACTAAGTTCTACTCCTTTATATCACTTTTTGTTATTTAAAGCCCCGGCGGGAGTGTTGAACTACATTGAATCTCTTCGTAGTCGTTTTTTTAATGGGCATGATATAAAGAGTAAAAAGTGTCTTGGGTTAATTGGAAAAAAGCTCTTGTTGCCAAGGATAGAGGAGGGTTGGGAATATCAAGTCTTTACGTGATGAATAGAGGTCTTTTGTTAAAATGGGTTTGGCGTTTTGTTACTCAAAAGAATACGTTATGGGCTAGAGTCATTCAAGCGTTACATGGAATTGATGGTAGGATTGGGACAGTTCTAAAAGGTGGCCAGAGATCTTGCTAGACGACCATTGTCAAAGAGGTGAATAATTTTGGGTAAAAAAGGAGTCGATTTTATGAGTCTTATTAGTATTACTCTGGGAAATGGGGAGAAGACCAGATTTTAGGAGGACAAATGGTGTGCAGACGGTATTCTTAAATCTAAATACCCATGGTTGTATGCTCTTGAATCATGTAAGATGATTTCTGTTGGTACGAAATTGTCTCAGCCTATAATTTGTTCCTCATTCCGCAGAAAACCTAGAGGTAGTAATGAGTTGGACCAGCTTGTCAGGTTGGAGGACGATCTAAAGAGTGTTGTGCTCAGACCGAACGATGATCGTTGGGTTTGGGAATTGGAAAGTACGGGGGATTTTTCGGTGTCATCGATTGATTGATAAGAAACTTCTTCTTAATGCTGAGTTAAAAACGAGATGGAACAAGTTCATCCCTATTAAAATTAACATTCATACTTAGAAAATTATGACTAACTCTCTCCCTACTAGATTTAATATTTCTTGCAGGGGAATTTGCATCGACTCCATTCTATGCGCAACCTGTGGTAAAGGAGTGGAAACGAATTCTCATTTGTTCTTTTCTTGTTCGGTGGCGAGGGATGTGGTAAAGCTTATATTGCGTTGGTGGTGTATTGATGATTTAGAGTTGTATTCCTTTGATGACTGGGAAATATGGTTTGATAACGTTCGTCTTCCTCAAAAAAACAAAAAGATGCTTGAAGGCGTTTTCTTTGTAACTTGGTGGTATTTATGGTTGTTCCGAAATAAGATCCTCTTCAATTCCAAGAGTCCTATGAAGGCGCTTCTGTTCGATGAAGTTTCAAGTAACTCTTTCTATTGGTGTCGCTATAGGAGTAAATATTCATTCGGTTGTAATGATTGGTTGAAAAATCCACATCTTATTTCTTTGTAATGTCTTTTTAGTAGAATATCATAATTGATTGTGATTGGTTGAATGCCAAAGTCTCATACGAGACATACAAATATACAGCGAACCCTTGAGGGTCATAGGCTTGAGCCCAAATCTTGGTAAAGGGCCTAAATACATAAACATACAATAATATATACTACTAACACTCCCCCGCAGTTTGAGCGGGAGTACACCAAACACTCAAACTGTTACGAAATTATTCAAATAGAGCTGAAGGTAGTCCCTTAGTGAAGATATCCGCAAACTGAAAGCGAGAAGGCACATGAAGGACTCTAACTTGACCTGCAGCCACCAAATCCCGAACAAAATGAATGTCAATCTCGATGTGTTTGGTCCGTTGATGCTGAACCGGATTCGAGGACATGTAGACGGTACTAACGTTATCGCAGTATACAAGTGTTGCAGAAGAAACTGGAGTATGTAGCTCTAGAAGAAGATTTCGCAACCAACACGTTTCAGCAACCACATTGGCAACCCCGCGATATTCTGCCTCAACACTAGAACGAGACAGTGTCGGTTGGCGCTTAGAGGACCATGAGAGTAAATTGTTGCCGAGTGATGAGTGTCTAAATACTCATCATTTTTGTACAATCTAGACTGCAAAAACATCTGAAAACACTCAAAAATGCATCAAAATGATGAAAATATCACAAATCAGTGTTTAATGTGTTTTAAATGCAAAAAGATCAAAATCGATGAAAACGTATCAAGTTTGCAAAATTGGCGCTTTAGTCCCCAAGTTTCAAAATTTGTCAAAACAGTCCACGGTATATCAAAATAAAGAAAAATGTCATTTAAGGTCCATGGGATTCAAAAGTTGTTAAAACAAACCTTTCAAAGTTTAAAATTTGCAAAATTACAACTTTGGTCCCTCAAGTTTGAAAAATGTCATAAATGGCCCCTGGAAAATTGAAAATGGCAAGCTTGGTCCTTGTACTATGGAAACTTGTCACTTTTAGTCCTTGGAGCAACTTTGTGAAATTGGCAGATCTGGTCCCTCAATTTTCAGAATTGGCAACATTAGTCCTTGTATTTTAAAACCCTTTAATACCATTGTGACCTTGTCACAAGCCAAGTGACCTTGCCAAGCCAATTTGGACCCCCTGTCTTTAAGCATTTTGGACCCCTTGATTATTAGCCACCAGTCAACCCTCTGGTCAAACTATGCCTACGCGCCCTTTTTTCTTTCTCCTTCACCTGCTCCCCACTGTCTGCAACAATCACTCACCTCCCATCCCCCCTCCTCACCAAAACCACTCTTTGTCCCCTCCACCTCAACATAAAACAAAAACCATTAAATGCTCATTCTCCCCCCTCACTCAACCCACAACTGCTAATACCACTTTTTCCCGCCAAATTCAATCAAACGGCCAATATTCACTTGACTCATCCAATGGCTAAGGAAAAAGGTGGGATATGCTGAGAAGGCTAGTGGGAAGCACATTTGGGTATAAAAATGAAGAAAGAGAAGCAAGAAAGGGAGAGTTAATTTTAGAGTAGTGTAGATTGTCGTTTTAGTGTAATTTCATTTTCTAGTGTAATTTTAATCTTCCAAGTACTGTTGTTATCAATTTCAGTGTATGTTAATCCTTTTTCAATAATAAATTTCAATATTAAGGTTCATTTCCAGTTTATGCAAAATTTCAAGTTTAAAAATTTCATGATGAGTCAAATGTTGTTAGAAGTTAATGTTTTGGACTCTTAAGTTCATATAAGCTCTTATAAAGCTTACGTAAGCTATGAAATCTTAAAATCCATTTTAGAGTTGAAATCCAAAATTTCCAAAAATATCAAGAAATTAGCAAAAAATAAAAATCATGGGAATGGTGATCAAGACATTGAAGCGAGCTAAGCTTGGATTGATTACGGTCTAGAGCTTGGGAAGCAATAGGTGTAATCTCGTACTTTGGTTCTCTGCTTTGAGCATTGGACTCATTTTGTAACGCATTTCCTTAAACTTTGCATTTCTTAGTTCAACTGTTTAAATAGTGTTAATTCTAGTTGAAATCTCTTTTAATATAGATAATATAAGTTAATCAAGAGCTTGTTTGGTTTAAAACTTGTTTAAGTGTGAAAAGCTTCAAACCGCCTCATTAAGGGTTGTTTGATTTGTTGCTTTAACTGCTTTAGAGGTATATTCAGTGGTTGAGACTTGTTACTCTATGCTTGTTTAGTTATTATATACTCATATCTGCCTTACTTATGTGCTTGTAACTGTTATAGTCATAATCACATACCCACCGTCCTTAAATCTTCACCTTTGTTGAGTTTTGTAAATACAAAATCTTGTCTTGTGCTTAGAAATCTTAGAACTAGCTTATTTCAGTATTATTTCATCTTAATACACCAATATAAGTCCTTTAAATCAGTTGCAAAGTTCAATTTAGTCAAACTTTAAGTTTTGTTAAAAGTCAAATTGTGCAAAACCTGCTTGGGCTCAACTAGAGGAATTTTCATGGATTCATCTCGGGTCAATGTCGATGTAAATTGTGGTTTTAAAAAGCTCTCTTGGTCTATTTTATTATTACCATTTTCTAGATTTTACAAATTTTTCTTAAGCTCTTAACTAGCTTGTTAAAATGGGGTCAAATCCACATGCAGAACCGAGCACCTGCAGGGGTTTATGCAGATTTTGCGAGCTTGTGCAAAGCTCATAAGAGCTTCTCTAGGTCTGTCATTTGGTTTATAAGCTCTCACCAGGTCTTCTTTAGGTTCCTTTATCATTTTCCAATTTCCGACTTATCTAGTTGCTTATTTCTAAGCCCAAAGTAGGCGCCCCTTTCACTGCTTTTAGCCAAAAGCTTATATCATCAATCGATCAAGCTTGCCATCCAGTGGTTAGGACTTGTTGATTTGTGTTGCATTTGGTCATTTTAGCATAGTGTAGCTTCATTTTACAGTTGGTGGCTTGTTTTCTTCATTTAGCTTATTCAGTGCTTATTTATAAGCACTTGACACATCGATTCTAATTCTTACACACAAGCCCCTGTTTTTCCATTTTCTTAGATTCCTAATAATATTTTAGAGTTTTCCTGAAATTTTTATATTTTTCCAAGCTTGTTTGCTATTTTTCTTAATTTAAATTAGTTTTTAAGCATTTTAAATAGCATTTAATACAAATAATTAAGAAAAATTTCAAAAAATAAGTTTTCATTTTATTAGGTTAAGATATATATATAAGTCATAAAAAGTATTTTTCCATAATTTTCTTAGTTTAAAAGTATTTTCTAGTATTTTAATTAGTTTTAAATAGTAACTAATTAGTAATAAATATATAAAAAGTCTAAAAAATATATTTTCAGTTTTAAAATTAGTTTTATCATATTTTAGATTTTCTAAATCTTAATTTTATTTTTCTAGTCTTATTTCATATTTTCTTTTATTTTAGAGTATTATTAAATAGTTAAAACTAGTTTTTAATTAATAATAATTAGATAATTAGTTATAAAATTAATTTTCTTTTTCTATAAATTTTCTTTTATCATTAAGTTTGTAAAAATGTCATTTTCATATTTTTAGGATTTTTAATTCTTAGATTTCACTTTTTATTTTGTACGTTTACGTTATTTTTATTTAAACGTAAGTTTTAAGTTTTAAGTTTTAAACGTTCATCAATTTTAAATATAGTGATAGCGTTTATTTAATAGATTTTATCTTTTTAATTTTCTTAATTTGTATTTAAGTCGCTTTTATTTATAAGCTTTTTCAGTAGTGTAATATTCAATCCAAATCCTTTCCGATCACTATCCTTAGTGATCATTCTATCGTCTGATCAAGTGTTTACACACCATTGAGTCTCTGTGGGACTAAACGACCCGGGAATTCATTCTATTCTCCAGGACTTCATTGTATTTGTGTTTTAAGCGGTTTAAGCTTCTACGGTTAGCCATTCACAAGTGGTTAGCTTGTGTGAGGTAGCTGACCGTATTCAAAGACAGATCAAATTTTAGGCGCACGCCGGGAGGCTTTAGCGTGTTCTAAACCTTTTCGGATCCATTCTTGCACATACCCCATCTTTGTAAAAAAATTTGTAAACGTTTTCAAAAATCCAAAAGTTCATTAACACTTTTCCTAAAGTGTTAAAAATAAAAATTTTCATTCTTTGTTTTTATCATAATGCTTTTCAAAAATACCAAAAATATTCCTCTTTACCCTCTTACCTTTTGATTCTTCATTTCTTACCCTCTGTTAACCTTTGATTCTTTCTATGTCTTATCCTCACCCTCTTGGTTGTCAATGGTGTGGTGGTCCTTATAATGGTGGCAATTGCCCGGTTGTAGCGTGGTGGAATCGGAAACGGGTGCATCTATAACCGGGATCCCTATTCCTACCATAACACGATCGATTTATTCCATCGGCTACCACACTTTGTGAGACTCAGCAGCTTTCTTGTTGTGAGTACTTGTGGTGGTTCACATTCCAGCTTCGATTGTCAATCGTGAAACACGCTTGTCTATGAGCGGGTTCACGATAACAATTATGACTACAACACATACCACTTACGGCACATCAGTTTTCTTGTTGTGAGTATTGTGGAGGTCCTCACTCTAGCTCGGATTGTCAAACAAGGAATCCATTTCCTTGTAACAATTACGACTCTTCGTATCATGACCAACCTCTACAAGACCAACTGACACACTTCCTCAAAATCTTCTCCTTGATCTTTTGGATTTAGTGAAAGATTTGAAGGAATCTAAACATCCCCAATATAATCCAAATGAGAAATCCATGGAAGTTTTGTTAGTCAAGAGCGGTCGCTAAATTAGATTCCCAAATTGCCTTTGAACAATCTATTAGGGAATCAATTGCAAAAGAAAAAGCGGCGAGATCTAGCTCTCGATTCCGTTTCATTCCGATGACGATGATGATGAAGATATCCTTGATATCCTACAATTTTATAACGGTTCATCAAGTTCATCCGTTGAAACTCCTTCCATGAAAAGTCGGGAGAAAAGACTATGATGGAATTACTAGCGTAAGAACAAATGGAAAGTATTAAACATATGTATGCTAGTCCTTCTAAACTCCTCGGTCTATTGTTATCACACCAAGCTCCCACTCACTCTCCGAACATGGGGATGAGCATCTTGACACTTGTTCACGAAAAGGAATCGGACGAATTTATAAAGTCTAGTGTTGAGGACCTTGTCCCAATCCCGGAGAGTCATAGGGAACTATTGACCATATGTGTGATATCCCTTCCCTATTGAGTGTTCTAATGATCATTTTGAGACTTTCTCCGATTTTAGCGATGATTGTAAATCTTATGGAGACATCGAGTATGTTGAGGCATCACTCCGATCGATCCTCTTCTTGAGGAGTTCACCGATGAACTCACTCACATCATCCACTTTCATCGAAAGTGGCGATGATCTCTTTGATTTCGAAGCCGATCTTGGAGAAACTAGAAATCTCCTATATAATGATCATCCACTCATTTCTTATCCCATTTCCGACTCTTCCATTCCTTCTCTCACCCGGATGAGGAAGATGACAACTTTGGAAGGAGGTCGATGATTTTCTTAGTGATGAGTCAATTCCAACAGAATTGACAATACTTACTGATTCGGAGGAGACATCCTTTTCTTGAAAATCTGTTGATTGAAGAACCGTTTCAGCTCTCCTCCCGAAATTTTGTTACCAATCACCATAAAAGCTTCAAATTTAAGCTTAAAATGTCAAAATGGTGATTTGCTTCTTTCGATGAGGAATGGACATGCATTGTGATGCACATATTTACTCCATTCTTCACAAATGGTGTGGTTGCTCTTTCCTTTTCTCCTTCGGGAATGAGGACACCATCTTTGACCCGACATTTTCTTTTATTATTTATGAGCCGGTTCTCTCTATATCTCATCGGTGTGGAACTTTCACGTGCTTCAAATGTTTGTCCAAACATCTTGAGCGAAAGTCCGAGTGAGATTGTTTCTTCCACTTTGCTTCCCATGAACCAATGAATTCGGGTCGAGTCAAGCTAGCGACTCGGAAACCAAAAAGCAAGAGCACGCACCATATGGGTTTTCACCCATATTTACGTCTTCTTACCCTTTCTACCAGCTAAGTGTGGGGTGATGCCCACATGTTATATATATATATATATATCTAAAAAAAAAAAAAAAAAAAAAAAAATCTTTTAAAATAATGGCCGTAATATTTCCCTTTTCGTTCTCGGTTCGGCATAACCGCGGTACTTTGAATATTGAGGGCAATATTCATTTCAAAGTGTGGGGAATTCTCACGAATTTCATATATTATCTACCCAATTCCCGTTTTTGGCCAAAATTTTTTTTTTTTTTTGAGTAAGTGTTCTACACTTACTCGACTTGGTTATCGATCCGCCTTATGCGTAAGACTAAAGGATTGGCTAATCCAGAGCAAGCGGCTCTTGGTAAAGATATATCAAATCCGTTTTACGACTTGCAATTTGCCCAAAATTGTATGGTATTCAACTCACCATATCCTAAAAAGTGAAGAGTTGGCTAGCCCGCAAGGTTATGGCTTGTGGTAAAGGCGATGGAAAAACCATAATTGGTAATCGGCTCACCAAAGATAATATTGATAATTTATCTAAGAGTTGGCTAGTCCGAGCAAACGACTTCGGTAAAGACTAATCAAATCCGTTTACAACTTTTATGATTTGCTCAAAATCATTTGGTTATCGATGTACCAAGGTTCTTACTTGAATCGAAACATTTGGCTACTCCGAGTGATGGCTTTTGGTAAAGAGTTTTAAAATCCATTAAAGCTTCAAATCATTGCTAGGGACTAGCAATATCTTAGTGTGGGGATTGATGAGTGTCTAAATACTCATCATTTTTGTACAATCTAGATCGCAAAACATCCGAAAACACTCAAAATGCATCAAAATGATGAAAATATCACAAATCGGTGTTTAATGTGTTTTAAATGCAAAAGATCAAAATCGGATGAAAACGTATCAAGTTTGCAAAATTGGCGCTTTAGTCCCCAAGTTTCAAAATTTGTCAAAAGCAGGTCCTGGTATATCAAAATAAAGAAAAATGTCATTTAAGGTCCATGGATTCAAAAGTTGTTAAAACAAACCTTTCAAAGTTTAAAATTTGCAAAATTACAACTTTGGTCCTCAAGTTTGAAAAATGTCATAAATGGCCCCTGAAAATTGAAAATGGCAAGCTTGGTCCTTGTACTATGGAAACTTGTCACTTTTAGTCCTTGGAGCAACTTTGTGAAATTGGCGATCTGGTCCTCAATTTTCGAATTGGCAACATTAGTCCTTGTATTTTAAAACCCTTTAATACCATTGTGACCCGTGTCACAAGCCAAGTGACCTTGCCAAGCCAATTTGGACCCCATCTTTAAGCATTTTGGACCCCTTGATTATTAGCCACCAACAACCCTCCGGTCAAACTATGCCTACGCGCTTTTTTTCTTTCTCCTTCACTGCTCCCCATGCCTGCAACAATCACTCACCTCCCATCCCCTCCTCACCAAAACCACTCTTTGTCCCTCCACCTCAACAGAAAACAAAACCATTAAATGCTCATTCTCCCCTCACTCAACCCATTAATCGCTAATACCACTTTTTCCCGCCAAATTCAATCAAGCGGCCAATATTCACTTGACTCATCCAATGGCTAAGGAAAAAGGTGGGATATGCTGAGAAGGCTAGTGGGAAGCACATTTGGGTATAAAAATGAAGAAAGAGAAGCAAGAAAGGGAGAGTTAATTTTAGAGTAGTGTAGATTGTCATTTTAGTGTAATTTCATTTTCTAGTGTAATTTTAATCTTCCAAGTACTGTTGTTATCAATTTCAGTGTATGTTAATCCTTTTTCAATAATAAATTTCAGTATTAAGGTTCATTTCCAGTTTATGCAAAATTTCAAGTTTAAAAATTTCATGATGAGTCAAATGTTGTTAGAAGTTAATGTTTTGGACTCTTAAGTTCATATAAGCTCTTATAAAGCTTCTGTAAGCTATGAGAAATCTTAAAATCCATTTTAGAGTTGAAATCCAAAAATTTCCAAAAATATCAAGAAATTAGCAAAAAAATAAAAAATCATGGGAATGGTGATCAAGACATTGAAGCAGAGCTAAGCTTGGATTGATTCTGGTCTAGAGCTTCTTGGGAAGCAATAGGGTGTAATCTCATACTTTGGTTCTCTGTTTTGAGCATTGGACTCATTTTGTAAGGCATTTCCTTAAACTTTGCATTTCTTAGTTCAACTGTTTAAATAGTGTTAATTCTAGTTGAAATCTGTTTTAATATAGATAATATAAGTTAATCAGTAGCTTGTTTGGTTTAAAAACTTGTTTAAGTGTGAAAAGCTTCAAAACTGCCTCATTAAGGGTTGTTTGGATTTGTTGCTTTAAATGTTTTAGAGGTATATTCAGTGGTTGAGACTTGTTACTCTATGCTTGTTTAGTTATTATATACTCATATCTGTCTTACTTATGTGCTTGTAACCTGTTATAGTCATAATCACATACCCACTGTCCTTAAATCTTCACTGTTGAGTTTTTGTAAATACAAAATCTTGTCTTGTGCTTAGAAATCTTAGAACTAGCTTATTTCAGTATTATTTCATCTTAATACACCACTATAAGTCCTTTAAATCAGTTGCAAAGTTCAATTTAGTCAAACTTTAAGTTTTGTTAAAAAGTCAAATTGTGCAAAAACCTGTTTTGGGCTCAACTAGAGGGAATTTTCATGGATTCATCTCTGGGTCAATGTCAGTGTAAATTGTGGTTTTAAAAAGCTCTCTTGGTCTATTTTATTATTACCATTTTTCTAGAATTTTACAAATTTTTCTTAAGCTCTTAACTAGCTTGTTAAAATGGGGTCAAATCACATGTGAGAACATCGAGCACTCCTGTGGTAGAAGCTTGTGCAAAGCTCATAAGAGCTTCTCTAGGTCTGTCATTTGGTTTATAAGCTCTCACCCAGGTCTTCTTTAGGTTCCTTTATCTGTTTTCCAATTTCCGACTTATCTAGTTGCTTATTTCTAAGCCCAAAGTAGGCCCCCTTTTCATTGTTTTTAGCCAAAAGCTTATATCATCAATCTGATCAAGCTTGCCATCCAGTGGTTAGGACTTGTTGATTTGTGTTGCATTTGGTCATTTTTAGCATAGTGTAGCTTCTGTTTACAGTTGGTGGCTTGTTTTCTTCATTTAGCTTATTCAAGTGCTTATTTATAAGCACTTGACACATCAGTTCCTAATTCTTACACACAAGCCCCTGTTTTTCCATTTTTCTTAGATTTCTAATAATATTCTAGAGTTTTCCTGAAATTTTTATATTTTTCCAAGCTTGTTTGCTATTTTTCTTAATTTAAATTAGTTTTTAAGCATTTTTAAATAGCATTTAATACAAATAATTAAGAAAAAGTTCAAAAAAATAAGTTTTCATTTTTATTAGGTTAAGATATATATATAAGTCATAAAAAGTATTTTTCCATAATTTTCTTAGTTTAAAAAGTATTTTCTAGTATTTTAACTAGTTTTAAATAGTAATTAATTAGTAATAAATATATAAAAAGTCTAAAAAATATATTTTCAGTTTTAAAATTAGTTTTATCATATTTTAGATTTTTCTAAATCTTAATTTTATTTTTCTAGTCTTATTTCATATTTTCTTTTATTTTAGAGTATTATTAAATAGTTAAAATTAGTTTTTAATTAATAATAATTAGATAATTAGTTATAAAAATAATTTTATTTTTCTATAAATTTTCTTTTATCATTAAGTTTGTAAAAATGTCATTTTCATATTTTTAGGATTTTTAATTCTTAGATTTCACTTTTTATTTTGTACGTTTACGTTATTTTTATTTAAACGTAAGTTTTAAGTTTTAAACGTTCATCAATTTTAAATATAGTGATAGCGTTTATTTAATAGATTTTATCTTTTTAATTTTCTGAATTTGTATTTAAGTCGCTTTTATTTATAAGCTTTTTCAGTAGTGTAATATTCAATCCAAATCCTTTCCGATCACTATCCTTAGTGATCATTCTATCGTCTGATCAAGTGTTTACACACCATTGAGTCTCCGTGGGACTAAACGACCGAAATTCATTCTATTCTCCAGGACTTCATTGTATTTGTGTTTTAAGCGGTTTAAGCTTCTTTACGGTTAGCCATTCACAGTGGTTAGCTTGTGTGAGGTAGCTGTTGTATTCAAACCTGAGATCAAGAAATACACAATAGCAGGTGGTGGACACGAGTAGTTGGGCAACCACCCAATCAAGATCGAGATAAGCAACCAATGAGGTAGTAGATGATGAATATAATCGTAACCCATAATCCAGTACCACAGATGTAGCGCAAAATCCGTTTGAGAGCGGAGAAATGAGGCTCTCGGGATCATGCATATGAGGACACACATGTGTATTGCATAAGATATATCGAGGCGAGTGAATGTGAGGTAATCGGGTGACCACCGCAAGACTCGGTATAATGTGGGATCGATACCAATATGCCATCATCCCTAGTTTAGACTCGGTGTCAACCGAGTCCGACCGAATTGCAATCGACCATGTGAGCACGCTCAAGGATCTCTAGCAGCATACTTGCTTGCGACAAAAACATACCGGAAGAGTCAAGTGTAACGATATGCCCAAAAAATAGTTTAGAGTACCCAAGTCTGTCATAGAGAACTCTTTATGTAGAGATGCAATAATATGTTGTAGAAGTCCATCAGAAGAAGCAGTTAGTACAATGTCATCAACATATAGTAAAAGATAAGCAGTGTCAGTCCCCTGATGATAGATAAACAGAGAGGTGTCACAGCGACTATGTGTAAAGCCAATCCCAAGTACATATGTAGCAAAACGTTGAAACCAAGCCTGAGGAGCTTGTTTCAACCCATACAAAGATTTGCGTAACAAATATACATAATCTGGGTGCTTGGTATCACGGAAACCAGGTGGCTGGTGCATGTAAACAGTCTTAGATAAATACCCATGTAGAAATGCATTCTTGACATCGAGCTGGTGAACCGGCCAATGTCGAGAAGCAGCCAAACTGAGAACGGTGCGTATAGTGCCAGGTTTAACAACCGGGCTAAAGGTCTCATCAACATCAAACCCCTCTATCTGAGTGCTACCATTCGTGACAAGGCGAGCCTTGCAGCGACTGAGAGTACCGTCAGCCAATGTGGCGAAATAACCACATACAGCGAACAATATTGGTGGTCGTAGAACGAGGTACAAGAATCCAAGTTTTGTTTTTAATAAGAGCATTAAATTCATCATACATAGCATTTAACCAAATGGGGTCATGAAAAGCAGCGTTATAGGAACGGGGTAAAGGGGAAACGGTAGACACATGACAAGCGTAACGGGGATTGGGACGGGTAGTCCCGACACGAGAACGTGTAACCATGGGATGGACTAATTGCATGGTCGGGGTTGGGTCAGCAACATTGGGGGGGGGTCTTGGGAAATGGAAACGGGGGCCGTTGGGGGTGTAGGAGAGGTGGGTGGTGGTGGTGAGGGAGGTACGTCCGGTGATGCCACAATGGGAGAAGATGGAGGGTCTAGTATAGGTGAAATGGGGGAAGGAGGTGAGGTTGGTTGTGTAGGATCGGGTGGAGTTGGCTGTGTTGGTGGAGTTGGGGTGAGTTTTATAATGTTGGAAATGATGTTAGGTGAGTCATCTAAGAAGTCGTATGACGATTTCACAGTGGGTGTGGTGGTGCCAAAGGGAAAAGCGGTTTCATCAAATGTGACATGGCGAGATATAATGATTTTGTTGGTGTTTAGGTCTAGGCAACGATAGCCGCGATGATTGGTGGCATGTCCCAAAAATATGGATGGTGTGGCTCGTGGTCCAAGTTTGTGGTTAGTGTCTATATGAGGATAACAAAGACACCGCATGTAAAAGACGGTAGTCAGGTGAGGTGCCAAACATGCGTGTAAGGGGAATGTCATTATTAATAGCATGGGAGGGTAAGATATTCAAGAGGTAAACAACCATGTTGAGGGCTTCGACCCTGTAGTTAGGGGGTAGATGGGCTTGAAAAAGTAAGGTGCGGATAAGGTTTTTAATGGTGCGAATCATGCGTTCAGATTTACCATTTTGTTGGGAGGTGCGGGGACAGGAGAAACGAAAGTGGATCCCATTGTCGTTAAATAATTTATGAAAGTCATGGTTATCAAATTCACCACCATGGTCACACTGAAATGACTTTATTTCACGGTTGAATTGAGTTTTGACAAAGTTGCGAAATAATGTAAATTTGGACAAAACATCAGATTTATGAACGGATAAACCCATACAAATTGAGAATAATGATCCAAAAAGAGAACATAATATTTAAAACCAGATAGGCTCGATATTGGGAAGTCCACAAATCCGAGTGAATAATATCAAAACAAGTTTGAACTAAAGTAGAAGAACTGAAAAATGGAAGCCGCACGTGTTTGCAAGGCTGACAAGCATGACAAAGCACGGGAGATTTCTCTTTATTACAAGAAATGGAATTATTAGAAATAACATGACGCAACACTTCACTTCCTAGATGTCCAAGACGTTGATGCCACGTATATTGACTTGTGATGTAGGCTTGAGGTATAGGAGATGGCTTGGTGACAGGGTAGAGGTCGCGGTGCTATCACAATGAGCAAACACCGACGGGTTTGAAAATCCTTAACGAAAAACCAAAAGGGTCAAATTCAACAGTGCAATAATTTTCACAGACAAACTGACGCACATAAATCAAGTTTTTAACAATATTAGGAGTGATTAGAACATTATTTAGGTGTAGTGGTCAATAAGGAGTTGGTAAAATGCTATTGCCAGAGTTGGTGACAGGAATAGTGTGACCGTCACCAAACGCAACAGATGAACAAATGCTAGAATGAAAAACATCACTAAGATTATTGATCGAGTCATTAAGGTGAGACGACGCACCTATATCCATGTTCCAATTACCGGGAGCGGGTTCATGAAGGGTGGTAGTGGCAAAGGCATGTGGTAAAACAGACTCTTAACCCATGGCAGCTCCTAACAAACCTCCTGCTTGAGTGGACTGGGCTGCGTGAACCGGGGCAGGCCCACGAATGCCAGCGGTTTGAACCGGGTGACCAAAACCAAAGTGAACTGCCGAGGAACCTGCTGTATGAACCGGGTACAAGGGATGCGTGGACTGTTACTGATGAACCGACTGTTGGACATGTGGTTGGACCTGCTGATGAACCTGCTGGTGGACCGGGTAAATGGACTGAGCTGGTGGTTGACCCGCGTGATAGGTGGACTGGGCAGGGAGTGTGTAAACCAAGGGTTGACCTGGCAGACCTTGAAGGTGGGGGTTCACAAATGACATTGACGGGCCAGACGAGGGAACAATGGGTCCAAAGTTTGCTGAACCAGTCACGAGTGCAATTGGAGGGTGCGTAGGGGTAGTATTTAGTCCACTGTTTGTTCCAGTGCACCCTAATTTGGCCAAAAGGTGTTGTAACGTGTGTATATCATTGGAGGATAATTGATTGGCAGATGTTGGAGTTTGGGGAGCAACATTGGCATGCATACCATGCGTCCCATTGTGCAAAAACTTGCACGATGCACCAAAACGACAAGAGCCCTTGCTCCAATTAATACATGGCTTGTGAACTTTGTCCATGGAGGTAGATGACCGGCGAGGGTTGGAACCGGTGTTTTCTAGTAGGACCATGGGTGAGGATGAGGTTGAATCGGAGAAAGTGTCGTTGGTACGAGCCTTCAACCGCATCTCTTCCGTGGTGAGCATGGACCGAACGGTTTTGAGGTCGGGAAAGGGATCCCGATGGGAAATAATTGTAGCCACGTTATCAAACCTTGCGGGTAACCCTTCCAAGGCAAAAGTCACAACATCGTCGTCATCTAAACTCGAACAAAGACTATTCAAGATTGTTGCAATGGATATGATCTTTCGAAAATAGGCATCAATGCCCATATCACCTAGTTTTAATGAGCGTAGCTCCGCTTTCAAGGCTGTGGAGCGAGTCCTTTTGTTGTCGGGAAAAATGGCGGCTAGGGTTTCCCATGCTTCATGAGCGGTTTTAGGGTTTGCAACAGCTAACCGTTGTTGAAGGGTTTTAGAGATAGTCACAAAGATCCAAGAAAGGAGGATGGAATCTATTTTCAACCATTCCGCATCCGGGGGCGAAGAGGTACTTGGTGCATCTTGGCCACTCTTGATTTCAAGGTGATCCATTAGAAGGTTCCGCGACAAAAGTGGGTAAAGAAGTATACCCATGATGAGTTGTTCATCTCATCTACGTCGAGTTTGACCGGGATTATGTTGTTTACATTGGTGATTGCCATGAGTTTATCGGAGAGAAGGATCGTGGGTTGAGGGAGAGGCTCTATGACAGTCATGATGAGGATAGTGGTGGGATAGATTGGAGTGATTCAAGAAAGTAGAATGAGATGAGGGAGGCGACAGTGGAGATGAGAGGGAGAAGGGAATTTGGCAGCGGATTATTTTTAGGGGAAGGATTCTACTGATATCATGTAGAATATCATAATTGATTGTGATTGATTGAATGCCAAAGTCTCATACGAGACATACAAATATACAGCGAACCCTAGAGGGTCTTGGGCTTGAGCCCGAATCTTGGTAAAGGGCCTAAATACATAAACATACAATAATATATACTACTAACATTTTTGGGGTGCTTTTGGTGTAGTTGGGGTTTGTGGTGTCGGGGCTTGTTTGGGGATTCTTCAAAATCCACCCCGGAGTGAAAACCTGTGGCTCGGCCTCCATGGTGGGGGGTTTTTCTTTTGGCAGAGTGAAAACCGAGTGATCGGCCTCTGTCCAAAAGTTTTTTCATCCCTTTAGTATCCTTCGCAGTTAAAGTCCCGAGTGTTTGTTCCTTTTTTCTTTCGTTTTTTTGTCGTTGCAAGTACTTTTGTGGTTTCTAGCTTCTTGCTAGGTCTTTTTTTTTTTTTTTTTTTTTTTTTTTTTATGTTATATCCGAGCAAACTGTTCAAAAAAAAATCTTAGTTCAAGGATTTAAAGGAATGGGGTATATTGGATTAAATCCAATGGCTCATAAGTCCCTAACTTGAGTCAAGTTGAGTTTCCAACTTGAGAGGATCTCCCTCCATGTCTTTGTAATGATCAGTGTCGTTTTGACCAAGTTTTTAAGCACTTGAACAAATATTAGTTTTGATTGAGATATGTATAATGCATTATCTAGAGAGTATATAGATAGTGCAAATATGTGCTTTTGTTAAAATTCGGGAAAATGTTTTAAAATTAAAAAATATAAATTTAGGAGCTCAATATGTTTTAAAACTAAAAAATATGTGCAAATATGTTTTAAAACTTAGGAGTTCGATATCAAGTTTTGGGATAATTCCATATTTACCCAATCTAAACATGAAAATGTCATATTTACCCAAAATACAAGTTTTGAATGCATGATATACAGTGCATTTAAAGCATGTTTTGGGTAAATATGACATTGTCATGTTTAAGTTGGGTAAATATGGAATTGCCCCTAAAGTTTTTATGAGTAAAAAAATTAAAAATTAAAAAAATGTCATTTCTCAATTTTTTATTTTATTTATTTTTTTTTAAAGGCTCTCCCTAACATTTTTACTTAATTATCCTCCTAACTCCAAGACTATGACACTAGTTTAGCATAATGATGTGGATGAAAAATACAAATGAATGAATTCACGAGTTGAGATCAATATAGAACCCATATTTGCCATAGAAAAAATGAACCAATCATAACCCTCCATCTTTTATATAAATTAATAAAAATCATTTTCACCTTTTTTTTTTTTTTTTAAAACAACATATCTTACAAACGGTAAATTTTCAAAATATAAAAAATACATTATCGCGACGAGAATTAAATTATCTTTCTATAGATATGCACTTTTATATATTTTAAACAAACATTTTTTTCAAAATTCCGTCAGAAAAAATCATATATGATTTTACGAATCATATATGATTTTAAAAATCATGTATGATTCGATTTTATGAATCATATATGATTTTTACGAATCATATATGATTCTCAAAAATCATATATGATTCAGAAAATCGAATCATATATGATTTTCATAAATCATATATGATTTTTGTTGACCGAAATTTTGAAAAAAATGGTTAAAAATATATAGTAGTGCGTATCTATAAAAATAATTTAATTCGTCGTCGACATGATATATTTTTATCGCGTAACGATTAACGGTTTGCGAGATATTTAATTTTTAAAAAGGGTGAAAGTTTATCATAATAAAAAAATGAATGGCTATTGGTTCATTGGATCTATGGTAAATTTTGAATCTATATTGAACTTTTGCCATGAATTCACATGTCAAAAAATTATCTGGTTAAAAAGATAAGTAGAGGATAAATTAGGAATCTATATCAATGCAATATAATGAATTTTGCATTTATTTAAAAACCAAAATAGTACCATAATATGAAGTAACCTCGATATAAATGGTTACGTGGTCCAAGCAAATTAAAATTGAGACTGAATGCATTAGGATAAATTAGGAATCTATATCAATGCAATATACTGTAATGAATTTTGCATTTATGTAAAAATCAAAATAGTACTGTACCATAATATGAAGTAACCTCGATATAAATGGTTACGTGGTCCAAGCAAAATTGAGACTGAATGCATTAAACATGGGAAAGTTTAGAGTTCCAAAGTATGCATGTGATGCTCGGAGTCAGATCATCTATCTTTTAGTAGTATAATAATTCAAGAATGGATTAACTCGAATCAGTTAAGTTATTCTTAAGGGGGTGGCAGTGGGATCGGTGTGGGTTGCGGTTTGCCCCATATCGATCGGTATGAGCTTTGCCATTAAATCGGTGTGGTTCAGTGTGGTGTGTTTGTGGGTGAAATCGGGGAAGTTCACCGATTAGGTGTGGGAGATAGGCATGGTGTGTTTGTGTGTTTGTTTAATATAATTATAAATTAAAAAAAAAAATAGATGAGGTATATTTAGGCATGGTTGCTATTAAAAATCTATGGTTAAGTATAAGATGAGATGAAAGGATATTATTGGTGGGTGATTAGGTATGAAATATGTTGTTAGGCATGACTCCCACCCCCTAAGTGAATATGAATATGAACAATAATGTTTTTTTATAATGAAAAAAGAAAAGAAAAAATTAATAAATTAGGTTTTTTAATAGGTCGTTTGTCTAACGATTAACGGTTAACGAAATATTTAAATTATAAAAAAATGAGTGTAACAGAATTTTTAATTTTAATATATATATTTTTTTATTTTTAAAAAATGAGTGGCTGAAATTTATCTATTTAATATGTTAAAAAAAAATTATGTTTAAAATAATTCTTCTCTAAAAGAATGAAAAAGTTTACTTTTTGCTTAAACGATAGTAAGCTTATAATTATCATATATACTATTTGTCGAAATGAAAGCCCTTCACTGACACGTGTCTCAAGATTAAATGCCAACTTCATGAGTTGGCAAAAATAACACGAGGTTTAAGTGTCGTCATAAAAGTAAATCCTTCGCATGAGTTGGCAAAAATAGTCCCTGGGTTTAAGTGTCATTGCAGTAAGTCCTTTATAGCAATTTGGCAAAATAGTCACTATCTAAATTCACGTCTAAAGCAATCCATTGCGTCGCGAGGTTTCATCACTCGATATATTCCTTTGTTTGTCTAAGCTTATTGGGTTTCTAAAGCTACAAAATTTAACAAGCTTGTTTTTGAACCTCATAAGCCCATCAAATAAGCTTACACAAACACTCATTACAGCTTATTAGGGGGCGTTTGTTTAAGCTTATTTTGTCGTCCTATTACAATTTTCATTAGTTGTTGGGCTTTTTGAAAATATGATAAGCCCATCAATTAAGCTTAGACAAACACTCATTGTGGCTTATTAGCTTATTAGGGGGTGTTTGTTTAAGCATACTTGGTCGCTTTATTGAAAAGCCCAAAAGTTGACCTTATGAGCAGGCTAAATAAGCTTAAACAAATTTAAAGATGAAAAATAAGCTTAGTCACTAGCCCATTATTTGACGGGCTTATTCAAAATTTAATAACCTTGTTTATATCTATTTGAATTTTTTTCTTCATAATTTAATGCACATTTTATCATTGAATCTTTTGTATTATTGTAAAAAGTTTGTACACAACCTATTGAAAAGCTCCATCCAGATACCGTTACATGGAAAGGTTAGGTTGGCCTGATATGGACCCAATTAATCATTACGATCATAAAAATAGTGAGCTGGAATTTGTCAGATCTCTTATTAGAGGTGTTTAATGCAGTAATAACTTGTACTCAGAGCCAGAGTACGTGTACTGTCATTTGGCGGCTTCAATACAGCTGACTCGTCATTTACTTCTAGCTTTAAAGTTTTGTGCTTCTATTTTAAAGACTTAAGACTAAGGTGGTGTTTGTTTTTCATAAAGAGGCTCTTAACAACTTTTTAATTTAAACCGTTTATACGCGGTTAGACATTTTAGTCGTTCAGACCGTTTGTTTTTTTTTTCGCTCGACGCGTTCGAGGTAGTAAGATCTTGGGGTGCAGAGCTTGAGAGGGTGTCGAACGCACTTGTTGCTGCTGGCGACAAAAAAAAAAAAAAAAACAAACAAAAAAAATTAATCGAAGCAGCAAATGTGCGGTTCAAACACGAGTTTTTTTCCCGTTCGGATCGATCGATTTAGACATTTACGCGCCAGATTGATTGATTAAGCCTCTTAAAAACAAACACCATCTAAAGTTGTCATTCGGGCTGATCCAACCCAGCCGAACCCGACCCGAGTCAATTCGGATCGGGTCAATCGGGTTCAAAAATATATTCGAGTTAATCGGGTCAACCTGAATTGACTCGAGTTCTAAATAAGGTCTGGTTCGGGTATGTTTTTGTAGCCTTGACTCGACCCGAACCCGACTAACCCGGCTCAACAACACTTTTACAATATAAAATACTCGGGTTGACCCCGAACCCGAATTGACCCGACCCGAGATCTAAACAAGGTTGGGTTCGGGTATGTTTTTTTAAGGCTTGACCCAATTTGACCCGAACCGAGTTGACCCAAACCCGACCGGGTCAACCCGAATAAACACCCTTACTTAAGACTAAGGGTGTGTTTGGTAGCGGGAATTGAGGCAAGAGAATTGGAAATGGTTCCATTTCTCTTGTTTGGTACATACGTGAGAATTGAAAAGCGGAGAATTTGAAAGAAATGGAGATAAATTGAGAGACTTGGGTAGTGTAATTTGGCTACTCCATTTCCTTATTTTGGTGGAGAAATAAGAAATGGATTTTTTTTTTTTTTTTTTTTATTTTTTTTTTACAACTATAATTTTGTTAAATAATGGATTTTGTTTTAAAAAAATATATATGTTAACAAATTAGGACGTGCAACATTAGAGGCTTAAAATCGTTTTTTTAAAAAATAAATACATTTTTAAAAAATAATTTAAAAAAAATATATTTAAAAAAAAAATAAGGTTTTTTTAAATAAATACATTTTCAAAAAATAGTTTTTAAAAAAAAAACAAGTTTTTTTTTTAATACATTTTTAAAAATAATTTTTTTAAAAAATATTTTTTTTAAAAAATATTTTTTAAAAATAAGTTCTTTTTAAATAAATACATTTTTAAAAACATTTTTTTAAAAACAAGTTTTTAAATAAAACATTTAAAAAATATTTTTTTTAAATAATTTTTTAAAGAAAGTACATAAATTTTAAAAATAAATTTAAAAAGATATATTTTTTAAATAATTTTTTAAAACATTTTTTAAATATTTTTTAAAATTGTTATTTAGAAAAATAAAAATATTTTTTAAAAAAAATCAACAAACAAATATATGTTGAGCCTTATATGACAAAATGTTATTTAAATAATTTTTTTTTCATTTCTCGGGTCAAGTTTCTGTTGTTACCAAACATTAGAATTGAACAAAATTCTTTACTGATTTCTATTCTCTGAGATTCTATTCTCTACTTCATTTCTTTTCTCTGAATTTCTCTCTACCAAACGCACCCTAAAGGTAACAAGGGATACGCATTCATCTTTAGTTTTCCCCCTCTTTACGATCGACTTTATAATAAATCTATACTACTTATAAAGTATTTAGCACACTCTTTTCTATTTTTTTTAATATGTCATTAATGTGTTTTTAAGCCTTACAATTTTTAATACATAATGTACACCATACATAGCTTTTACTAATTTATCTTCCACAATATTTTAATGCTTCATTTATTATTTCTTTTTAAATTAGTATAGTTTTAATGCAAAAATGCACATATAAATGAATATGATTTTAAAATGCATGCAAAACTACAAAATTCCAAACTATTATTATATCGTAAGTGAATTATTTTAAATAAAATTAACCACAAAAGTAAAAAACGGTTTTTTTTTTTTTTTAAATCGAGACAATATTTTGAAGACAAATGATGCAAAGATGTAAATCCACAAGTGATATTTATTAGATTTTATACATATTACACATATCTATACTACTTATGAAACATTTAGTACCCTCTCTCCTAATTTTTTTTAAAGATGTCATTAATGTGCTTTTTAAGCATTATAATTTTTAATGCATAATATACACAATACATAGTTTTTACTAATTTATCTTCCACAACATTTTAATGTTTCATTTATTATTTCTTTTTGAATTAGTATAATTTTAATGCAAAAATACACATACAAATGAATATGATGTTAAATTGCATGAAAAACTACAAAGTTCCAAAACTATTATGATATCGTAAGATTGTTTCGAGAACCAATCTAAATAAATTTTAAATTATTTTAAATAAAATTAACCACAACAGTAAAAATGGTTTTTGTAAAAATCGGGACAATTTTTTGAAGACAAATTATGCAAATGTGTAAAGTGATAAGTGCTAATTCAATGATTAATAAATTAGTATGTTAATTATTATACTTTTCATGGATAACTATAAATGATTGCTTAAACATGTAAGTTTTCGTTACATTATTTGAAGGGTACCCGCTCTATGTGGCGGCGGGTACCCTGTGACTAAATTTTTTAGCGACAAATGTTATTTTGTTTTGGGCTGCTAGATTTAGATTTATGTTTTGGAAGTGTAATTAGATTATACATTATGGTTAAATAGTTGTATATTTTGGTGAAGGGGTGAATTAAATTGTGTATTAATTGTATGCCTTTAATAGTGTTTTTTTGTTTTATTTTCAACTACTTGTAAATTATGTTTTTTCACATGTATTTTTGAATGAAGGGGTATTTTTAATAGTGTATTATTTGTAATATATGAGTAGTGTGTTTTTTGTTTTATATGTGCTTTAGATAATTGTAAATAATGCTTTCAATATTGTATTTGCTTAAAATTCTATATATAAAAATCTTAAAATAATTAATATGAGAGAAGTGCATTCCTCTATTATAAGTAGTATATATAAGCATTCTTTTATTTATATTTTCTATCTATGTGAGACAATTGTTATAAACAATATTAATGATATAAACATTTTCATAAATATATACTTTACAAGATATATACATTATAAGCACTCTTTTATTTATATCTTTTATCTATATGGGACAAGTGTAATAAATAATATTAATGATACAAACATGTTCAAAAATATATTTTATTTACTTATTACGAGGTGTTGATTATTACATATATATTTCATGATTTTTTTTACTTGCTTGTGACTACAGACCACTATCAACTAATTTGACCATAACCCCATAACATTATTGACCACCGCGACGCAAAATCACGCCACTTTCAATCGTTTTTATATGAATTAGTTTGATATTATCCATCAATTTTTTTTAAAGTTATTCATACTCATTATATTTTCGCTATTGGTAAAGTTATTGTAAGAGAAAACAGAAAATTGAAAACATTTTTTTCCAAAAATTTTATTACTTGATACCCGCCGCCGCAACGCGCGGGTACCCGACTATAATATTCTAAAGAGTTAAAATATGCGACATGAAACTTTTGGAATCCGCAAATTTATCATCACATAAAACGTTACAGATTATAAAGCATGGTTCATTGAAATTTTTTATTTGAGTGCCGCACATGTCATCGCACGTACCTACGCTAGTTTAGTATAACAAGACAACCAAATTCATCATAAAAACATACATTTTTTAAACACAAATATACTTCACAAAAACTATTTAATAAACACACATACACACAAAACAAAGATCCAAGACTTGGTCATCTGTATGACCAATCGAGTTTGCTTTATTTTTGCTGTAAGACACGTCTCACTTGGGTGAGTGTAGTAACCTAGCACACGTGCTATTTGGCCAGCAAGCAATGATGAAGACTCTTTCTTCGTTGTGCTATTACAGATGGTCTAAAATTATCGAATACATAACACTAACGAAGTGGAGTTAACCTCCATATCTTCCCGGAGATCTCTTGCCCTTCTTGTAATGGTAATGTGAAGTCTAACCTCCATATCTTTTTCGAGTGTGATATTGCCAAAGATATTTGGAGGCTCCTTCGTTCTTGGTGTGATGCCTCCATGCCTTTATTCGTATCTCACACCCATTGGAGAGATTGGTTGAACTCTTGGCACATCTCTAAAGAGAAGATTCACCGTATGTATGCCATCATCGCAACTTTTTTATGGTGGATTTGACGGTTTCGTAATAAAGTCATTTTTTACTCTCACTCTATGAGGAAAAGTGACATCTTTAATAATATTCGTTTGTACTTTTTTTCTTGGCTATAGTCTAGAAGTCGTATACTTTGTAGTTGGACTGATTAGTTAAAATCTTCTATGTAGCTACTAGCTTCTTGCTAATTTTCTTTTAATGAAATGCCGCCGTTAAAAAAAACATAACACTAACGAGTAATAGTTTAAATTTCCTGATATTGCTTTTAAAGTTAGCCATATTAATTTCTTGTATAACATGCATAACCTTTTACCGGGTGGAATACCCTTTACCGAAAAAAACATGCATAACCTCGTAATCTTAGGTCCAAGCAACCGGGGCGGTACCAGAAAAACTTTCAAGAGGAGGCAAAAGTTAAAAGTGGGTGTCAGTCGGGTCATGTCAGGAACTCGACTTTTGTTTCTATAATGAAATCAATTTTAATTTTAATGAAAGTGAAGTTTTGGGTATTTGTTTGCATGTGAGAACCAAAACTAAGAATTGATGATGATAAGCACAATATTTAGCACATGCTTACTTTTTCTGATTGATATTAACACAAGTAGTTGAAGCAAAAAAGTTAGATAACAAAAATTGACAAAAATCTATAAAGTAGCACATGAATCGAACATTATATCTTCAGAAAAGTGTAAATGTCCTTAACTACTGGACTATGATGCAACTATTGGATAAACTTTCACATTATACAATTTAGCCATTTATAGGGGCAAAATTAAATTACATCAATTGACATTACTCGAGTAAACTTTGTGAGGGCAGCTGCCCACACTGCCTCTATTATGGTACCGCCCCTGCAAGCAACACGTAGTTTGCATGTCTATGAAGAAAAGCATTAGCCTTATATTAAAATGTCCAAAATACATGAATTTTTATTCTTATTTGTAACAGTGGGTGTACTTTTCATTACCGGTGTAAACGAACCGAGTTGCGCACAATGGCGAATCTAGAAATTTAGGTTAGGGTATGCATTGTTTTTAGCGGATTTATAAATAATAAAAAAAAATTGTTTTTCGAGTTCAAATTTTTCGGGTCAGATACTTTCCACTATTAAACCGTTTGTTCAGATTCAAGTATCTTAATTAAAAATTGCTTTGGTGTTAACTAATTATGATCAAAAGTTCAGCTAATCTAGTATAACGTTTTAAATTATTTTTTTTTTTGTTTTAACTAAGAAAAACTCAAACATGAATAAACGATAAGTAAACAAAATTGATGCTAACTTAACTTACTACTAAAATTAGTTACTCCTAAATAAATTAAATGACCTTTTTAGTAGGTTGGGCTGGAGTGGATTAGGTGGACTAAAAAATTAAGGGTTTTGGCCGTTAAATAGCTACGTATTTTTTAAATTGTACCGTTTTGGTACGTGTACTATTTTTCGTTTCACTTTATGTAGTGTACTTTCATCTTTTATTTCAATTTGCATGCTCAAACTTGTTTGACCGAAACCTTACTCGTTAATGCCACATGTGCTGCCACAACGGATTTTCACTAACTTAAATTTACATGAATTGTCCTTGTGGTTTGTCCAAAATTGCATCTACAATCCCTAAAACTAATTTTCAAAATAAAAATCATATTTTTATAAATAGAATTTACAAGATTAAATCTACAGTCCCTAAAACTAATTTTAAAAAATAAAAACATAATTTTTAAATTTATTGTCCCTACTCTTTTCATTTCATAAAATTTTAAAAAGTTTCGTTAAGAGTTTTTATAAGTTTTGCTAACAATTTTTATTACTAAAATTTATAAAATTTATAACTAAACTAGTTTCATTTAGTAAAATTTAAAAAAGTTTCGTTAATAGTTTTAATAAGTTTTGTTAGCGATTTTTATTACCAAATTTTATAAAATTTTCGTAATTTAGAAAAAAAGTAAAAGATAAAAGTTTCCAAAATTATTTGTAATTTAAAAGTACATAAAAAATTTCGTAGCTAAAAAAAGTAAAACAAAAGAATATAAAAATTTTCGGAATTAAAAAAAAAGTTTATAAAAATTTTCGTAATTTAAAAGTTTATAAATTTTTTCATAATTTAAACAAAACAAAAAAAAGTATATAAAAAACTTACTAATTTTAAAGTTTAAAAAAAATTACAAAATATTTCGTAATTTAAAAGTTTATAATATTTTTGGTAATTTAAAAAAAATGTTTTTAAGAATTTTCGTAATTCAAAGTTTATAGAAATTTTTGTAATTTAAAAAAAAGTAAAAATAGTTTATAAAAATTTCTTGTAATTTTCGTATTTTACAAGTTTATAGAAAATTTCGTAATTTAAAAAAAAAGTAAAAAACAAAGTTTATAAAAATTTTCATTATTTAAAAGTTTATAAAATTTTTCGTAACCTAAAAAAAAATCTTAAATTAAAAGTTTGTAAAAAAATTTTGTAATTTAAAATTAGTAAAAGAAATAAAGTTTATAAATTGTTTTTGTAAAAAAAGACTGTCAATAAAATATGAAACCACCAGGGATTGTAGATGAAATATGGGATATACTTGAAGGACGATTCATGTAATTTACTCAAAAATTAAATATGTCACGTAGACTTTTTTTCCGGTTTTATACAAGTTTGGCCGGTTGCTTGTAAACATGCATGCAAAATGAAACAAAAGATGAAAGCACACTACATAAAGTGGAACGAAAAATAGTACACCTACCAAAACGGTACTTTTGGAAAAACACGTCACTATTTAATGGCCAAAACCTAAAAATCAATGTCATAACTCTTAATTAATTAGTTTTAGATTACAATTGGACTTAAAAAAATACACAAAAGTACCATTTGACCATTTTTATCATCTTCAACATACAACTGCCAACATATTCAAGTTACGAGTCATACTTTTGGTTCTTCTTCTATCCTTTTCAGTTCTTTGAAATATAAAGGTATGCACTCATGATTTTCGAGTATCTTAGAGGGTGTGCACTTATAAATTTGTAGTGTATTTTGTACTAACTGAAAAAATCAAAAAACATTTACACTGGTAAGATTTCAGACAGGATATGCACGCAGGGACGGACCCAAGCTTTTCAAATGGGTGTTGCACAAGTTTTTTTTCTTCATAAATACCAATAAAAAATTTCAACGTTATATAATTGTAAAAATAAAAAACTACTCAATAAAGTACCTTGTCTATTATTATTGACTTAAAAATGAAAAACTAGTCAATAAATTACCTTGTCTATTATTAATGACCTCTTCGACGTTTCGAGCCTTGAAAGCGCTTCATCACGTCTTCATTTGTAACCTTAGCAAACAGTTCTTTTCCTATGTTACAAATTAACGCATCGTTCATATAATTTTCACCCATTCTATTGCGGAGATTTGTGTTTATCAAATTCATTGCTGAAAAACATCTTTCTACAGTTGCAGTTGCCACAGGCAAGACTAACGAAAGCTTCAATAACTTATAAATCAAAGGAAAAGAAATATGCTTCTTTCATGTCACCATCAACGTAGCAAGCTCAACAATTCCTTTCAACTTCATAAAGTCTTCATCATGAATAACAGTCTCATAGTAGAGGTCAAGTTCACGCCTAAGAGAAAACTTATCCGCATCCGTAAAATCATCTTGATAAAACGTAGTTAAAGTGATTAGCTTTGATGCATCAAACATTATAAATGAATCACATGGACTCAAAGCTGACATATTAATAAGTAAGTCTGTGCTTATCTCACCAAATCGATCACCAAACTCTTGTATTTGCATATCCAAACTGTGTTAAATATATCAATCTCAAAATAGTGCCGATTTTTTATGCCAGCTACTCGGTTTCTTTTAGCAACACAAATTTTGTCCATCTTCAATACTACAATATCATGTTTATCACAAAAAGAATTCACTATCTTCAAAAATGCATCAAACCCACTTGTTCTAAGTCTTACCAATGCTTGTTTTGTTCCTTTTATCATTGAAGCCGCCTCTACAATATTTTGATCTCGCTTTTGAAGAGATTTCGACAATAAATCCATGATTCCTAAAATATGCTCCATCAAGTGAGAATAAAACGCAAATTCAAACTTTTTAAAATAAGATAAAATACCAGTTGCTTGATTTTGGTTCCGGCCATCAAGAGCTTCCTTTTCCACATATTTCAACACCTTAATAACCTCATGAAATAAAGAAAACAATCTCACAATTATTATGTTTTGTTTTCACAATTGTTTAGTTTTTATATTAAGTTCTGTTAAACTAAAGTGTCTGTCTGGATATATGTTGTCTGTATGTAAATGAATAAATGGTTGTTTGTTTTGTATGCTGAATAAAGTGTCTGAATTAATAAAATTATTGTTATACCATTTTATTTAAAATAAGTGATAATTAGTGGTTAAGAAGTGAAAGGGTAAATATGTAAAAGTATGATAAAAGTGATGACTTAATATAGAGACCCTCATTCTCATAGCTTTTTCTAGAAGGTCATCTATTTAAATTAAGCACCAAACAAACACTCAATTAGTGACTTAATTAAATTACCTATTTTACAATTAAGACTTTTTAAGTCATTATCAAACACCACCTTAATTTTGTCCATGAGCAAAAGTCACCGGATCTAGTTAATCACTACAAGCAAAAAGTGTTACCCACAAATAGTATTCAATTAATGAGCTTTTGTTTTAGTCTTTTTCAACCAATGCTATTTGACTTTCTCTCTCCCCAGGTCAATGGAAAGAGAAAATGCCCACTCAACCAATCATCAACATCATGAAGACAGTGGCTGGACAACGGTGAATCGGAGGAGCAGGAAAGAGGCAACCCAACAGAACAATATGTCACACCCCAAATTACATTTTGCAGGGAATGGAATTTCGGGGATTGTCATAGCATCACATTCACGAGATATATTGAGCGACCTAAAGTGTCGTTTTAGAAAACACATCGTTTGATTTAATAAAACAATCGAGTTTACAAAGTATAGGTCCCAAATGAAAATCATCTTGTGCGGAAATAAGTTTGTTACAATTCAAGCGATGTTTTAAAGTCGTAAAACCCAAGTGAGGCGTCGTCACCGCGACTCCATGATGTGTCCACATGCATGCCATGAAGTGAATGCCTTAGATACGAGATAAAAACATGCTAAAAGTGTCAACACAAAGGTTGAGTGAGTTCATAGAGTTTGTGTTGAAATGCAAAGCCTTCGAAAATCGTTTATGCGGCAAAGGCATCAGAAATCCACCCGGTTCAAGTCCGCCCATACAAAACTTGCAACTTTGTGTGTTCACAACCTTTGCCAAAATGTGTATAGTTTATGTTCAAACACATGATGTCAAATGAATTCACAATAGTACCTAACTCAACGTAGAACAATAGAGCTTAATCAATAGGACTAGACTCAATGTATCGGTGTCAAGCGATTTAGAACATTATCTGACGATGTATCGACAATGACATAGAACTTTATCTGACGATGTATCGATGAGTCAATCGACATAGAACTTTATCTGACGATGTATCGATGGTCAACCGACATAGAACTTTATCTGACGATGTATCGATAGTCAATGACATAGAACTTTATCGACGATGTATCGATGGTCAACCGACATAGAACTTTATCTGACGTAGAACTATACCAAACAAACAAGAACAACTAATATAGTACAACATTCAGTTTGAAACAATGATGATCATGATAGAAGTTATCCTTAAAAAGATAAAGTACTTGTGAAAAATAGTTAAGCATGTATCTCCTCCAAAATAGTTCAAAACAATTGAAAATGGGGCTATGAAAACTCACTTGATGAATTAGTATGATGACAAGAGTGAGTACACCGAGATGTAGTGTGATACTTTAACCTTGACCTATTGTCAATGATATGATACGTAATGAGTTATGATGTAATGTTATGCATGCATTTCGTATGTTATTTATACCATTTGTGAGTTTTGAAAATAATACTCTTCGTGAAAAATACTCTTTTGACGTCTTGACCATTCTTAAATTACTTTACAAGTATTTACGTCAAAATGTCATCCTACAATAGTTTCTTAATGATTTATTGTGAAATTTTAACTTTTAAATAGTAAAATAATGTCGTTGGAAATTTCATGAAAGTGACAAAATGGCCTCGAAAAGCTAGTCGTAAAATGATGTCGTCGAGCGTTAGGAAACGAACTCAACGGTTTTGGAAAGCTTGTATCATAATCTCAAAGTTTTGGCATTTAAGTTTTTATCCTAGAGGTCTCGTTCATAAAGAAAAACATAGGTTAAGTAGGGTGATTTTGTCCAAATGTGGTTCAAAAAGTGAGTTTCGGCAAAGTTTAAGCAACCGTAAATAATTTATTACAACTCCGCTATACAAACGGTTGGTCATTTTGAAAAATATGCTTGGTGATCTCGATTTTATTAGAAAACATCTCGTTACAAAAAGTTCTACGTCAACGTTAAAAATAGCCTTCAATATGGTTGCTTTGTTTATCCGTAACACTTGTCTCGTAAAAATAATATAGTTTTTCTAAAAAATATAGTTACGGCAATTTTGTGAAAACGTGTATATTTTAGTCGTTACAAATCCGTTTTCTCGTATTATCGTCCTTAGCTTCGTATCAAAGTATACTAATATATTTTTGATAAGTCGAAATAATTTATAAAGCTTAAGACTCGTTTTGACTCATACAAAATAAAAAGCAGTTCTTGAAATTTTCGGAAAATATATATTTAAATCGTCAAACTTGAAAAATTCATAACTTCTTCGTTATAACTCCGTTTTAATCCGTTCAAGCGACCACGGATTCGTTTTAAAGTATATTTTCTAAATATCTAGGCCAAAATTTCGTGTCTCTGTCGGATTTTCCAGAAATACAAAATAAAATCAGACCACTTTTTATACTTGTCGAAAAGTGTTTTCTCGTACTAAACCTATTCCAATCCCTTCAAAACAACTCCAAAGCTATTCTAATCCTACCATACACCTTCTTAGGGTGTCATGGGTTCCTAGACATCATCAAGACCAATATATAACAAGGGATAAATTATAGGATGACTTATATGTATATAACTCTAAAAACAATGTTAAAAATGGTATAAATAACCACAAGTCATGCATGCTAGCTAAAAAAAATGATGAAATACATATGAAATGAAAATGAAAGATGTAAAATGAAGTGATATGCTTACTAGTTACTTGATGAGGTGATAAGGACAAGGGATTAAACCTAAACACTCTAGGTTTTTATTTCAAAACCTATAATAAGAGTGTAACTAGAGTGTTTTAAACTTGAGCTTGGAAAATTTTTATGAATCCCTTCAATCTCCTTTGTATGGCCGGTTTTTAGAGGAAGAACCAAGAGAGAAATGAGACTTTACTAACTAATGAATGATTGTTGAATGTGAATGAATGAAGTGTAAAGTGAGATTGTGTATAAATCTCAAATTGTAAGAAGAAAAAGTTACAAACTAATTAATGCACACACCCTCCCCCCCATGGCCGGTTTTGGGGGGATTGTGTTCTAATATTTTTTTTTTTTTTTTTGTATCTATATTGTATATATAAATGTGTAAGTAAATGTATAAGTAAAGATAACTTGTAAAATTGTATATACATTTGAGTATTTAAGGTAGAGTTAGCTAAAATAATTTTAATGGATCAAAGTAAAGTATATTGAGGTCATAAAATTGTAAAAATACATTTCTTGAAAGATTTGAGTGAATAAATATTTATCGTGTTGAATTTAAAGAAACCGTCGTAATAATATAAATTTAACGATTTATATACAAAATAAATTTAAAACACTGGGTAAACTCAAAATATTATTTTTATAAACTAAATGTAAGCATAAAAATATGTCGGGATAATTTTTGGAAGTATTGGATTAAATGTTCAAAATAATAACTTACGCGATAGCGTTTATTTAATATGAAATTAACGCGTTTAAGGTGAAATGCAAAATCATGAATAAACTAACATGATGAAAATGATGTTAATGAAATGTAGACTAAACTTAGTCTATATGAAATGTCCGTGATGATATGATCATGAATTAGCCGCTAAACCATTAAGGTTCTGCAATTTGGAACACGAAACCTAGTTTACGATAAATGATGAAATAGTGAAACATGAATTGTTTTGAGAAATGACACGAAATTGCGAGTTGTCACATTCGCCCATCAAAAAGGAATTGATCCACGAATTGATTCGCGTTAGTCTATCGAATTTTGAGTTTATGATGAATATCGAGGAGAAGACATGGAGAAGTGTCGTTACGGTTATCGATGGTTGAGAGTGTCTAAAACATCATAGTAAGGAAAATATCGGATGAATCTCTCATAAGTAACACTTTGAATTGGAACATGTGAACATTTTGCTTGCACTAAGATTTATAAATAATCGCTCCCAACATAACATGATCCTCGAATTAGACATAGTTAGCTAGGCTATGTATAATTAAGGAACGATGATGTGACGTTCGGTTTAGTTGTTATAACTCTCAATGTTTACAAAGATTTAAACCGTGTCATTAAAATGATAGTTAAAGTAAAAAGAATTAAAATTCTCGTAAATGATATCGAATCAAAAGGAAATAAAGTACGATAAATGAGAATATTTTACAACGAGTGGTTTAGCAAAAGTAGTACATCTTAAGTTATAAAGTTTTGGATACGATGGAAGACATAAACTTAGTACGACATAGTACATAAGGAGAAATAAGGCTGTTAGTTTCGAACTTCTTGGTCTTCGCGTTGTTGAAATCTGTTGAGCTTTGCCTCCTTCTAACATGTATGCATTCCATGAGCACCTTCAACTTGTTGATCTTGGTTTTAGGGACATTGGTTCCGATAGTGTCCTTGCTCCCACATCCGAAGCACGTGACTACGGCTTTACCTCTACAATCCACAGCTGGGTGTCCTACTTTATGACGACTAAAGCATATACCACATGGACCATTATGATGTAGCGTGCATTGGTGGCATCGCGGTAAGTTTCTGTATAAGTTCTTCCCTTTGTTGGTGCAGACAACATAGACCTGGCGACTTCTTGTCTTCTATTCTGTTGTTGATGATGGTTAGTGTTACGGTTTTGGTTGTTGTTGTTATAACCTCCTTGGTCGTTTTCCCATTTTCTTTTGTTGTTGTTGATTTGGTTATCTTCGTTGTTGTTATTGTGGTTTCGGTTGGTGTTGGTGATGTTGCCTCTCTTTACCACTTGTGCCATGAGCTTTTGAGACACTCGAATAGATTCCTCAATCGTTTGCGGGTCAAAAGAAGTCACATCACCTTGGATAATCTCGGAAAGTCCTTCAATGAAAGCCTTTAGTAGCTTCTCATTATCCGAAACCATAGATGGGCATAACACGGCCAATTCTTGAAACCTTCGAATGTAAGTATCAATGTCATACCCAATAGTTACCAAATCATAGAATTCGGTCTCCAACTTCTTCACCTCCGTACGCGGACAAAACTTCTTTGTTACCAAACTTTTAAATTGCTCCCAAGTGAGCTTGAAAGCATTTTCCATTCCCATCGGTTGAGCATAAGAGTTCCACCACGACAACGCTCCATCAAGTAGTGTACTCGTAGCAAACTTGACCTTGCTATCATCCGGGCAATTACATAACAAAAACACGGACTCAATTTCTCGAACCATCTAACCATGGCGGTGGCTCCTTGGTACCTCTAAACTTAGTGGGATCTCCACTTTTGAAATCCTTATCTGACGACTTTTAACTCCGGACCCTCCTGCATTTCCTGCGGAAGACAAAGCCTAGCGGCTTGACTTCCCTCGCAATTCTAGCGGCTTGGCGATGGCATGACCTTAGCGGCAGCAGCGGCCCACCGTTCCCTTTCAATCCTTAGAGCATCGGCTATGCTATCCCTTACTAACTTTTGAATAGCCGCTTGAGTCATTTCGGTGTGGCTTTCTTTGGCGCCATATCTTCTTCAAAATAAAAGGAAATGTGAGATGTAGCAAAGTCCGATGTTAATAATAAACGCTCCAAAGAGATGTGATATGAGATAATAGATTTGAGGTTATTTTTAAAATGATCGACGGTTTCCTAAGAAATGGGTTATGAGGTGTTGTAAGTGCTTCAAATGTATAATGGTTTAGTGACTTAATGTGTGAATAACGTGTAACTCGACATGTCAGTGGTGAAACAAAGGAGTGAGAGTGACTTTGCCGTACTTAAAGGTTTATCTCGGCATTCGACGTTATCGATGATGAATTAATTGATGTAAAAATTGTGATAGAGAATGACAAGGAATTCTCCACATTAGAGTATGAGGAAAGGATAATGGGATGGGTATTTAAGGGCATCCATGTGACAATCGATGTGAAATGAAAGTAAATAACTCGAAAAATGTAGGCATAAACCGCATGTAAAGTGAATATGCACTTATGATGAAATGATGAGATGCTATGATGATGTAGTTATAGTCTAGGGTCAAAGATGCAACCTAGTTCTCTATAACTCAAGCTCGATGCCAATCTGTCACACCCCAAATTACATTTTGCGTGAATGGAATTCACAGGGATTGATGTCATAGCATCACAATCACGATTATATTGAGCGACCTAAAGTGTCGTTTTAGAAAACACATCGTTTGATTTAATAAAACAATCGAGTTTACAAAGTATAGGTCCCAAATGAAAATCATCTTGTGCGGAAATAAGTTTGTTACAATTCAAGCGATGTTTTAAAGTCACGAAACCCAAGTGAGGCGCGTCGTCACCGCGACTCCATGATGTGTCCACATGCATGCCATGAAGTGAATTCCTTAGATACCGAGATAAAAACATGCTAAAAGTGTCAACACAAAGGTTGAGTGAGTTCATAGAGTTTGTGTTGAAATGCAAAGCCTTCGTAATCGTTTATGCGACAAAGGCATCAGTAAATCCACCCGTTCAAGTCCCGCCCATACAAAACTTGCAACTTTGTGTGTTCACAACCCACCGCCAAAATGTGTATAGTTTATGTTCAAACACATGATGTCAAATGAATTCACAATAGTACCTAACTCGACGTAGAACAATAGAGCTTAATCAATAGGACTAGACTCAATGTATCGATGGTCAACTGATTTAGAACATTATCTGACGATGTATCGATGAGTCAATGACATAGAACTTTATCTGACGATGTATCGATGGTCAACACATAGAACTTTATCGACGATGTATCGATGGTCAAGCGACATAGAACTTTATCTGACGATGTATCGGTGGTCAAGCGACATAGAACTTTATCGACGAGAACTATACCAAACAAACAAGAACAACTAATATAGTACAACATTCAGTTTGAAACAATGATGATCATGATAGAAGTTATCCTTAAAAAGATAAAGTACTTGTGAAAAATAGTTAAGCATGTATCTCCCCCAAAATAGTTCAAAACAATTGAAAATGGGGCTATGAAAACTCACTTGATGAATTGGTATGATGACAAGAGTGAGTACACCGAGATGTAGTGTGATACTTTAACCTTGACCTATTGTGAATGATATGATACGTAATGAGTTATGATGTAATGTTATGCATGCATTTCGTATGTTATTTATACCATTTGTGAGTTTTGAAAATAATACTCTTCGTCGAAAAATACTCTTTTGACGTCTTGACCATTCTTAAATTACTTTACAAGTATTTACGTCAAAATGTCATCCTACAATAGTTTCTTAATGATTTATTGTGAAATTTTAACTTTTCGTCGTAAAATAATGTCGTTGGAAATTTCATGAAAGTGACAAAAATGGCCTCGAAAAGCTAGTCGTAAAATGATGTACGTCGAACGTTAGGAAACGAACTCAACAGTTTTGGAAAGCTTGTATCATAATCTCAAAGTTTTGGCATTTAAGTTTTTATCCTAGAGGTCTCGTTCATAAAGAAAAACATAGGTTAAGTAGGGTGATTTTGTCCAAATGTGGTTCAAAAAGTGAGTTTCGGCAAAGTTTAAGCAACCGTAAATA
The DNA here is from genome assembly GCA_022545495.1 of Chrysanthemum lavandulifolium. Taxonomy (NCBI): domain Eukaryota; kingdom Viridiplantae; phylum Streptophyta; class Magnoliopsida; order Asterales; family Asteraceae; genus Chrysanthemum; species Chrysanthemum lavandulifolium. Next base: position 114,730,350 of record CM040241.1, on the reverse strand, counting down.
ATTTATTACAACTCCGCTATACAAACGGTTGGTCATTTTGAAAAATATGCTTGGTGATCTCGATTTTATTAGAAAACATCTCGTTACAAAAAGTTCTACGTCAACGTTAAAAATAGCCTTCAATATGGTCGCTTTGTTTATCCGTAACACTTGTCTCGTAAAAATAATATAGTTTTTCTAAAAAATATAGTTACGGCAATTTTGTGAAAACGTGTATATTTTAGTCGTTACAAATCCGTTTTCTACGTATTATACGTCCTTAGCTTCGTATCAAAGTATACTAATATATTTTTGATAAGTCGAAATAATTTATAAAGCTTAAGACTCGTTTTGACTCGTACAAAATAAAAACAGTTTCTTTGAAATTTTCGGAAAATATATATTTAGTCGTCAAACTTGAAAAATTCATAACTTCTTCGTTATAACTCCGTTTTAATCCGTTCAAGCGGCCACGGATTCGTTTTAAAGTATATTTTCTAAATATCTAGGCCAAAATTTCGTGTCTACTGTCGGATTTTCCAGAAATACAAAATAAGATCAGACCACTTTTTATACTTGTCGAAAAGTGTTTTTCTCGTACTAAACCTATTCCAATCCCTTCAAAACAACTCCAAAGCTATTCTAATCCTACCATACACCTTCTTAGGGTGTCATGGGTTCCTAGACATCATCAAGACCAATATATAACAAGGGATAAATTATAGGATGACTTATATGTATATAACTCTAAAAACAATGTTAAAAATGGTATAAATAACCACAAGTCATGCATGCTAGCTAAAAAAAAATGATGAAATACATATGAAATGAAAATGAAAGATGTAAAATGAAGTGATATGCTTACTAGTTACTTGATGAGGTGATAAGGACAAGGATTAAACCTAAACACTCTAGGTTTTATTTTAAAACCTATAATAAGAGTGTAACTAGAGTGTTTTAAACTTGAGCTTGGAAAATTTTATGAATCCTTCAATCTCCTTTGTATGGCGGTTTTAGAGGAAGAACCAAGAGAAAATGAGACTTTACTAACTAATGAATGATTGTTGAATGTGAATGAATGAAGTGTAAAGTGAGATTGTGTATAAATCTCAAATTGTAAGAAAAAAAGTTACAAACTAATTAATGCACACACCCTCCCCCATGGCGGTTTGGGGGATTGTGTTTCTAATATACATTTTTTTTTTTTTTTTTTTCTATATTGTATATATAAATGTGTAAGTAAATGTATAAGTAAAGATAACTTGTAAAATTGTATATACATTTGAGTATTTAAGGTAGAGTTAGCTAAAAATAATTTTAATGGATCAAAGTAAAGTATATTGAGGTCATAAAAATTGTAAAAATACATTTCTTGAAAGATTTGAGTGAATAATTATTTATCGGGTTGAATTTAAAGAAACCGTCGTAATAATATAAATTTAACGATTTATATACAAAATAAATTTAAAACACTAGGTAAACTCAAAATATTATTTTATAAACTAAATGTAAGCATAAAAATATGTCGGGATAATTTTGGAAGTATTGGATTAAATGTTCAAAATAATAACTTACGCGATAGCGTTTATTTAATATGAAATTAACTGCGTTTAAGGTGAAATGCAAAATCATGAATAAACTAACATGATGAAAATGATGTTAATGAAATGTAGACTAAACTTAGTCTATATGAAATGTCCGTGATGATATGATCATGAATTCGCGCTAAACCATTAAGGTTACTAAAACACGCAAACCTAGTTTACGATAAATGATGAAATAGTGAAACATGAATTATTTTGAGAAATGACCGAAATGCGAGTTGTCACACAATATGACTTCTTTCTACTTCACAAACATACCACCGGATGCAACGAAATGAAATTGTGGAAGACTTTCATCAAATATGGTATGTCGGCGTGTACATCGCAAAGAAGATGTCGGTTAACGGAAAAACCTTTGGGTTTGTTAGGTTCTTGAATGTCGGTAACACAAAATCACTCAAACATCTCTCAATACGGTTATCATCGGTAAATATCGTCTTGAGATTAATATTGCAAGATATCAACATACTAACACAAAACCACCACAAAGACAACACAAACAAACCACCCATAAACGGCATGCCAAAACCGGTCATACCAAACACACCACTTCAATCTGCGAAACATTCAACACAACTCTTATGCTAATATCCTAAGCACAAATATCACTAACAAACCCAGGCCTCCCCACCAATCACCATTCATTCATGTCCCGAACTCACTTCCAAGCTTGAACACTCCTGGTCGGGAACTTATCACTATTGAAACACTTCCCAATCTAATCGGCATTTTTCGTGACAATGGGCCGCACAATACTAGAGTCAAATATCTAGGTGGGTTCCATGTTCTAATAGAACTAGACCCGAAACCACCATCGAATCGATCCTTGCCATATCCTCACTAACTTCATGCTTCAAAAGCCTAAAACCGTGGAACAGAATTTTAACCTTAAAGACCATCTTGCTTGGATCTCGATAGAAGGGCTACCACCTCAAGCATGGTATGAAGTCGCCTTCTCACAGATTGTCGGCAATTGGGGAGAAATCATCCTCCACGAAAATGTAACCCCACAAGTAATAATTTGGTGGCGGGTAAAGTTTGTATCCGGACTAAAATTATGGAAGTAATTCAACACAACATGCCAATCATTGTGGATGGGGTGCATGTTTGTATTCGCATCGTGAGATAATAGGTGAATGTAACGAACTACTCATGCCGGAAAAGAATGCAAACACACCAATATATGATGGGAAGATGATTACTATAACAATGAGTCCGGTATGAAATGATCTCACCGATAAGGACTACAGGGAGAAGGGGCTGGATCCAAGATGAAGTGGAGAAATCAGATGATGATAGTATGGAGAACGAATCACTTGCAAGCTCAGAATTTTCAAACGTTCGCCATGTTGGATCATCGGAAAATACTATAACCGGAAAAAATTCAAACAGTGATCAATTATGTGAAGGTCAAACTACCCCTTTGGTCTCTTCCCAAATAAGTAAACCTGAACATTCTCATTCTCCACATTTTGTCCTGGACACCCAATTCAAAGTAAACTCACCTTCCGCTCAGAAGTCAGAGGTGGGTCCATTGTCATATTTCAATGCCTCACGTGAGGCCAGGTATGTCCCACCAACCCCTCTTGTTAACGTTGGCAAAGCTATATCTTCCCTACCAGTATTTGTTGAAGCCCATTACCATGTGCATCTATTAACCTGTTGAAGCCCATTAAGCAATACAAAATGAAGAAGTTCTTTAAATAACTCAATCCACTTAATCCCTTTAACTCATCAATAATAGGCCTCACAAATTCATCTATCGGCAATATTATTCCATCAAAACAACCAACGCTTAAACAAAAAACAAACCTCCAAAAAATTTTCACTCAAACTTATAAACTCAATTCATGGCATTAACATTCCCAACTCTAGAAAAAAGACCATGGCGAAGAACACATCCTCTTCCAACACCAACAATACCTCATCACCACAACCACTGTCTCAAACAACGATTCCAACATCGTGCGTTGCAACAAGAGAATTATAAATGACACTCAATCCAACTCAACCACCTCATCGGCGGTGTTAACGAAATCATAAAAACAATGGAAGTGGGTTCTTCAATTGGTTATGATTTGGTTGGGAAAGAACATGACATATCCACAATCATTCGGAAAATGGTGTTGCTAATTTGAATAAATGATTATTGGCTCCATCAACATAAACGGTGTGGGCACCGCTCCAAAGAAAGAATGGGTTAGGGATCTCATACGGAAAATCATCTAAACTTCATTGGTATCCAAGAATCCAAAACTAATAAAGAAGACTTAGACTTCATCCTATCTCTTTAGGGTAAAATAATTGTGACTTTCTTGTTAAAAATCTTGTGGGTCATCGGTGGTATCATTGCAATATGGGATAGTTCGTTATTCCATAAACACAATGTTATAAATAATGAAGACGGGTTCATTGCCATTATTGGTAATTGGATTAAATTTGGGACCGAGTGCTTAATGATAGTTGTTTATGCACCCCAAGATGTCAACAAGAAGATCTTCTTTGTGGAATCAATGAACCATCTCATCCTTAGTTTCCGTAGAATGTCTATTGTGTTGGGTGATTTTAATGAAGTACGTCATGAACATGAACGACTTGGCACTCTATTTTGTAAAAGAGGCGGCTCTTTTCAATGCTTTTATCAATAACTCGGGCTCATTGACCTTCCAATGGGAGGTAAAAATTCACTCACTAGAACAAAAAGTGGATTTGGCCACACCGAATATGTGTGACGATATACATATAGTCACACATGTTTTTCGACCGTGTGTGACTAAAGGTCGTGCGACCATAGGTACCCTATGGTCACGTGTTTGACTTTTTTGTAGTCTCTATTGCAAAAGAGTAACCAAAACCGTAACATGTGTGACTAATTAGGTACAAATTTTGTTGGATTAATCCGTATTAGTGACCATAAACATGTTTGTATAGTCACACAAAGCATGTTTGTTTTGGGTATTTAGTCACATACAATTAAGCATAAAGTGGCAAAAGTGTTAATAAGTGTGACCATATGTTGTTTAAGGTGAAGAAATATGTCTTTTGTGTGACTATTGATCATCTAATGGCCACTTGAATTTTATGTTTGTGTGGCCTTTTCTAACATTTAGTCACACAAAGCATGTTTGTTTTGGGTATTTAGTCACATACAATTAATCATAAAGTGGCTAAAAGTGTTAATAAGTGTGACCATATGGTGTTTCAAGTGAAGAAAGGTGTCTTTTGTGTGACTATTGATCATCCAATGGCCACATGAATTTTATGTTTGTGTGGCCTTTTCTAACATTTAGTCACACAAATCATGTTTGTTTTGGGTATTTAGTCACATACAATTAACCATAAAGTGGCTAAAAGTGTTAATAAGTGTGACCATATGGTGTTTTAAGTGAAGAAATGTGTGTTTTGTGTGACTATTGATCATCCAATGGCCACTTGAATTTTATGTTTGTGTGGCCTTTTCTAACATTTAGTCACACAAAGCACGTTTCTTTTGGGTATTTAGTCACATCAATTAATCATAAAGTGGCCAAAAGTGTTAATAAGTGTGACCATATGGTGTTTTAAGTGAAGAAATGTGTGTTTTGTGTGACTATTGCTCATCCAATGGCCACATGAATTTTATGTTTGTGTGGCCTTTTCTAACATTTAGTCACACAAAGCATGTTTCTTTTGGGTATTTAGTCACATGCAATTAACCATAAAGTGGCTAAAAGTGTTAATAAGTGTGACCATATGGTGTTTTAAGTGAAGAAATGTGTGTTTTGTGTGACTATTGATCATCCAATGGCCACTTGAATTTTATGTTTGTGTGGCCTTTTCTAACATTTAGTCACACAAAGCATGTTTCTTTTGGGTATTTAGTCACATTCAATTAATCATAAAGTGGCCAAAAGTGTTAATAAGTGTGACCATATGGTGTTTCAAGTGAAGAAATGTGTGTTTTGTGTGACTATTGATCATCCAATGGCCACATGAATTTTATGTTTGTGTGGCCTTTTCTAACATTTAGTCACACAAAGCACGTTTCTTTTGGGTATTTAGTCACATCAATTAATCATAAAGTGGCCAAAAGTGTTAATAAGTGTGACCATATGGTGTTTTAAGTGAAGAAATGTGTGTTTTGTGTGACTATTGCTCATCCAATGGCCACATGAATTTTATGTTTGTGTGGCCTTTTCTAACATTTAGTCACATAAAGCATGTTTCTTTTGGGTATTTAGTCACATGCAATTAACCATAAAGTGGCTAAAAGTGTTAATAAGTGTGACCATATGGTGTTTTAAGTGAAGAAATGTGTGTTTTGTGTGACTATTGATCATCCAATGGCCACATGAATTTTATGTTTGTGTGGCCTTTTCTAACATTTAGTCACACAAAGCATGTTTCTTTTGGGTATTTAGTCACATACAAATTAAGCATAAAGTGGCCAAAAGTGTTAATAAGTGTGACCATATGGTGTTTTAAGTGAAGAAATGTGTGTTTTGTGTGACTATTGCTCATCCAATGGCCACATTAATTTTATGTTTGTGTGGCGCTTTCTAACATTTAGTCACGCATCGAATTAAGCAAGCTGTGACCAAAAGTGTTAATAATTGTGACTATATGAATCTTTTAGTCACATATAAGAAATCAATATATATCAAAACAAATTCTAATATATAAAAATATATTCAAAATATATTCAAATACAATAAAATTGGAATGTATATAAAATTGTAATGTCGTACATAATAAAATTCTCAATAATTTAACGACTTGACTCTTGATCTTCTTAGCTTCCTTTTGCATGGTATGACTAGAGGCGTGGCGCTTAGTATTTAATTTAGGTGCGATTCTGTTCTCACCAATCGGTTTATGGTACTTGGTGGTGTTACACATAGGAAACAAAAGCGGGGTATCAAACACTTGAATTAAATATGAAGAATGATATATGTAGGTTTATAAAACACATGCATCTATGTACCTTTTCATCGAAAACCACTTGATCCTTTGGCCATGCATAAAACCACCTCTGCATCCTTAAGCTGTTTTGAGACCGTTACTTCCTACATCCGGTATGCCTGCTGCATCCACTAAAGATTTTCAATAGATACTCTGTAGCAATCCTTTGGGAGTGGTTTGTTATGAAGCATTTGTTTTCCATCGGTTTTGTACACGGTACCCTCCGCAATAATAGTTGATTTCTTTAAGTGCCACGATCGCACTTAATTACCTAAAAGATAATTTGTTGCATGTATATATGTATCGATAATTAATTAAACTAAAGAACATATGAAAATGTTTAAATACATACTTGTGGTAGTCTTGTTAATGGAGACTCTGTTCTTGTGATCCGAGAAAGTTGGCGTGAAGAATCCTTTCGTTTTGATCTAGTCGATTTCTTAGATCGCGACAGTTAACATTTCCTATATGTATAATACGGTAAATAAATAATGTATGTAGAATTCAAAAATCCCGGGGGTGATTTATTACTTACACTTATTTGAATTTCCTTTTCAAAGTTGCAAGTCCATTAGACTTCTCAATGCTCATAACTTTCTCACGTCCGACAACACGTGTTCGGCATCCTCATCAACCTTTGCTATTTAAAGATTAATGTTCACGGAGACACACGAAATATAAATTGTTTAAGAAGGCTGACGCGTATTTAAAGGGTAAAAAAGATGGAATGTTACTTTCTTATGTCTTACTTCCGTTTACATCAATGGAGTTGAAGTTGGTTGCAAGCCCCCTTTGTGCGACCAATTGTTTCATCAAATCACATATTACCGCCTCTTTTTCTTGGCGTTGGCGCCTCTCATCATCAAGTTCACTTTGAAGTAACACCACTCTTTCATCGGATGCTTGTCGATTCGAGCGAGATCAAAATACCTCTTGTAGGTTACTCCACCTCCCACTCCTCTCGCATATCCTCCCTTTTCCTTACCTAATACAAGCTGTCATGGCATCGATGCCATGATCAAGCTTCAAGATTCCTTGTTTGATCTTGTCGTCCGTTTCTTTACACACACACAATATGGGAAATAGGTTATTTAATTCTACCGTATTAACTTGTAACTAAAAGTATTAACTAAAACACTACATGTATTAACTTATAAATAACAGTTTTAAATGTCTGATGGCGATATTAACTAAAAGTATTAACTAAAACACTACATGTATTAACTTATAACTAACGGTTTTAAATGTCTGATGCGATATTAACTTATAACTAAACAAACATAATAATAAAATTTGCGATCAAACTTACAAATTTTTCTCCCATCGATCGATATCATCATCGTGATATTCTCCGTCTTTTTCACCCTTCCTTTCAACCACGTACCCGCGCGGTGGTTCTTCATCTGTTCAATTTCTTTACTCTCGATCTTATAAACATCAAATACATACAAATGTAAGATAAGCGAATATAAGCGAAACTATGATGCTATTAAATGCAAATGTAAATGTGCAAATGTTTCTTGTTACCATTTTTCTATCACACAGGCGTATCCACCTCGTCCCATTGTATGATCATAAGCAGACTTGGAGCGCGACACTTTAGCTTTTCTTGATCTCACCTTGCAACACAAAATCATCTGGCGTTTAGATGTAGTAATCTTGATAGTATACAACTAATACATATGGAAACATATGAAAAGGTGAAAGATATTTGAACTTGAATAAAATGAATAATTAACACCTTGTATTCCTCATTGGTGTGTAGTTTACAAAATTAACCCAATCTTGGCTTTTATAATTGCACTATACTTTGCGGGACTTCATTTAGTTTTGAAAGGGTATTTTGGTTGGGCAATATGTAGTTTTGTATCAATTTCATTACGAAATTCCTTAGAAGTTGACCAAGGCGATTCATTATCGACTTCGACCGTCAAGTCAACATCAAAATATCATTGCAAAGATTAACAAATTGTTGTTAATTAGTTGCACATCTTGTAAATCAGAGATAAACTTATTAACACCTTGTATCTCGACGACCAAGCCACTACTAGTTAAAAAAGTATATGTGTACCGTGATTTCGTCCCACATTTTATCTCTTGCTACGAATCAACCTTCCTCCGGGTTAGAATCCGACACCTATATGCTCACGAACCAAATCACCCAAAAACTTGAAAACAATGCTCTGTTTTTCACGATAACCTATCCGATTGCATCGAAGGTTACACGACCTTTATTCCGTCTGTTTTCCATATTCCTGCGAAACTTAGCTAACCTAGTTATGCCCTCTTAACAACATTCGCATTTGAATGGTTGTTTCCGACATCCTCACCCTCATCGAATCGTCTCGATTCATATTCTAAAGTGTTTTCAATTTCACGATCGAAATAAACCAAATCATCCGGATAATTGATTTGCGTTGACATGATTCGTCGAAGTAATGTGTTAAAGAAAATTAGTAAACTTAATTGGTAAATAATGGTGTAAAATTGAAGTTACGGTTGTTTTGCTTGAAGCTTTGATTTATTGGAGTAAAAATAGGGCTAATGATGGGCGATTTTCAATTAAAAAACCATAATTTCAAAGTAATTTTAAAATTTTGGCTAAAATTTGGCTCCAAATTTGATAATTTTAAAATGTGGCTCCAAATCAAACAATTTTTGAAACCAAAAACACCCACAGCGAAATGGTGCTTACCAGGTCCCAAACACTCATATTACTTCAAACCGGTGTGTCAAAACACATATAGCTGCGAGATACACTAAAATCACCACATGGCGCATACAAATGAACAATCAAAAGCTAAAATGGACTTAAAGCAACTAATTAAGCAACTATAACTAATAAGCGGTTCGGATAAACAATTAAGCACAAAAATAGGCAAATCAAACCAAGAGCTGGCGATACATCAAAGCGACCCTAAGACCTTACTTTAAGGCTATAAATAAGCTATTTATAAGCAATTAGATAAGCTCTAACATCCTCAAGTAGTCAAAAAAATCAAGAAAACATGTAAATGCAATTAACTTAAAGCGAAACAACAACAAAAACACCCAATATAGTGGTTCAATCAAAAATAATTGTCATGAACAAACGCCTCCGGTTCTAAACTTCATAATCGGTCATAAAAAATTGACAACAATCTAAAATTGAACATCCTAATCCTACAATAATACATTATACTAGTGCGAATATGAACTTTAACACCACAACCAATTCCTAAATTCAAAACAACATGAAAAAAAGATGAAACAAACTAGCGAACACATTACTTATATTAACAAACATAATTAGCATTCGTATGGATAAACCATCAAAAGATCCATACATATTCCATTGTTAATATATCTACATACCATCCCATTAAACCAAGACATTAGACATTAGACATTAGACATAAGCAGATGACACTAGAGCAAAGAAAACATCCCATTCCATAGCGAAAACCCTTCACCATTCATCGCTTTGAATTTGTTCTTCCTTGGTATCGATTTCCTCCTAAGATTGAGTAATGAGATCATTCAACCCTGCGACTTAGACCTCATGACCTCCTGTCATCCCTAAGATCCACCAATCTCTAAGGACCTAATGTTTAAAAGCGGCAAACTAAGTCCTCCTTCTTTTAAACTATGACTATAAATTAGGGGTGTTGATCCGTTCGGTTATCGGGTTTTGTTTCGTTAAATCGGTTATATTTTATTTTTGTCAACACGAAAACCGAAGCGAACGAACTATAATTAAACCAAAGCGAACCGAAAACCGATTATGAATTAAGTTCGCTTCTTGGGTTGACCCGAAATTAAGCTTGATTATTGGGTTGACACATATGGTTTTAAACCGAAAATGGATAATTAAGTTCGCTTCTTGAGTTGACACAAAATTATTTAGATTTTAAGCCATGGCTTCCATAATTAGCAACCTACAAACATAATGTTTGAGTAAATGGGACGAACGTGCAAAAGCAATTTGAAAGCGGCCGAATGTGTGTAAAAGTTATACAAACGGACTAAAAGATGAAAAAACCGGCTAAAGCGTGCAAACACGGACGAAAACACAGTAAACAAAAGCGGGCGTATAAAAACCGATTAAAAGGGACAAAGGCGTGAAAAGCGGACCAAAACGTATTAAAGCGAAAGCGTGTATAAGCGTGCGAATACGTGTAAAAGTGTAAGAAAACCTTTGAAAGCGGTTGAAAAATTCTTAAAACATACGAAAATGGGTAAAAGCGAATGAAAGCAGGGGTAAATGGGACGACGTGCAAAAAAGCAATTTGCAATCGGCCGAATGTGTGTAAAAGTTATACAAAGCGGACTAAAAGATGAAAAAACCGGTAAAACGTGCAAACACGGACGAAAACCGATAAACAAAAGCGGGAGCGTATAAAAGCGATTAAAAGGGACAAAGGCGTGAAAAGCGGACCAAAACGTATTAAAGCGAGAAAAAAAGTGTATAAGCGTGCGAATCGTGTAAAAGTGTAAGAAAACCTTTGAAAGCGGTTGAAAAATTCTTAAAACATACGAAAATGGGTAAAAGCGAATGAAAGCGGGTAAATGGGACGACGTGCAAAGCAATTGCAATCGGCCGAATGTGTGTAAAAGTTATACAAACGGACTAAAAGATGAAAAAACCGGTAAAGCGTGCAAACACGGACGAAAACCGATAAACAAAAGCGGGAGCGTATAAAAAGCGATTAAAAGGGACAAAGGCGTGAAAAAGCGGACCATAACGTATTAAAGCGAAAAAAGCGTGTATAAGCGTGCGAATACGTGTAAAGTGTAAGAAAACCTTTGAAAGCGGTTGAAAAATTCTTAAAACATACGAAAATGGGTAAAAGCGAATGAAAGCAGGGTAAATGGGACGAAAACGTGCAAAAGCAATTTGCAATCGGCGAATGTGTGTAAAAGTTATACAAGCGGATTAAAAGATGAAAAAACCGGTAACGTGCAAACACGGGCGAAAACCGATAAACAAAAGCGGAGCGTATAAAAGCGATTAAAAGGGACAAAGGCGTGAAAAGCGGACCAAAGCGTATTAAAGCAGACGAAAACTTGTATAAGCGTGCGAATCGTGTAAAAGTGTAAGAAAACCTTTGAAAGCGGTTGAAAAATTCTTATAAACATACGAAAATGGGTAAAAGCGGATGAGAGCGGGGTAAATCGGACGAAAGGGACGAAAACATATGTAAAACATATGAAAATGTATGAAACGTTTGAAAATGTCGTTAGTATGTAAAGCAGACTAAAACTTATTCAAGCGGACGGAAACATGAAAAAACTAGCGGCGTGTAAACACGGACGAAAAAGCGTAAACAAAACCGGAAGCGTATAAAAGCAGTTAAAGGGGACAAAGGCGTGCAGCGTATTAAAGCAGACAAAAGCGTGTATAAGCGTATGAATGTGTGTATAAGCGTGTATACAGGCGAAAAAGTTTTCAAAAAGTAAACAACCCCTAACTCATATAGTATGGCTAAACATATGTGTGAGCATCCTATTGTGTCGACAATTTACGTAATATTGTATGCAAGTAGTTACATGTAAGGTATTGCAATTGATGTTATCATGTGTCGACATCCTATTGTGTCGACAATTCTTGTTGCGTAATGTTGTTGTAACCTTGTCGGGTAATGTTTACGTGGGTTTTGTTATGCAAATTTGCATGGTTCGCAAATTAATAACCACCGAATTCATTGTTTGCCAAAGTTGTAGTGTCTATAAAGCAAGATTAGTCTTCTTGGTTCTCTTGTAGATATGACTACATAGTAATGATGACTAACTTTGATTTTTGTCAATGTGCTACATTGTAAAGATGACTAACTTTGATTTTGGTCGATGTATTGCGGTTGACATAAATTTTAAGAATTTGAGCAAATCCGATAACCGCTAAAACCGATAACAAGAAGAAAGCGAAATCGAGAAAACCGAAACCGAAAAACCCGCTTATCACGGTTCATAATGCATTTTACTTATCTAATTTGATCATTTACTAACGTCCATGGATTACATATCATTAATGTGATCGTAATCTATAAACGTCAAATAATTAGTATTACTTATTTTGTTAGATATGGTAATTTGAATGTTGCTATTGCGACACAACAACATTACTATTATTCTAATATCTTTAGTGTTATTTAATTTTACTAAAATGACATATTACGTTATAATTTATGTTATTGTTAGCCCGATTCGATTCGATTAATTTTTTGAATGGTTAACCGTGACCCGAACCGCGGGTAACCGCTCATTCGGATACCCGCATGTCCGGTTACCCGCCTAATGCGGTTCGGTTTTGGATAGTAGAATGAACTACCGCCCGTGATGGATAGTTAAAATCTCTAAGCGAATCGAGCCGAACCGCCCGTGAACACCCCTAGTATATAGGGGTGGTTTAGATCCAATGAAAAATGAAGGGTTTAAATTGCAATATTAGATATCTTCCTAAATACTCCTCCTGCATATCACTTTTTCTTTTCTTTTTCTTGAACTATTGCATATCACATTTATGCATGGAAGAATATGAAGGGCTCTGATAACACCCAAAATAAATTTTCCGATGCCTCTTAAGTGTTTTTGTGATTATTTGTGCAAATTGTGAGGTACATTGTAATTATGTATACTTACCTAACCATAAAATCAACACACAAGTATCAATCATTTTACTCTAAACACACAACTATCAATAATTTTACCCTAAACACACAAAATGTCTTCCACACTAATATCGATGAAATGAAAGCCGCCTTGAATCCGCAAGCTCGTGATGCTTCGAGTTGTTGATATTGCAAGACATAGCGAGAGGAGAAAAAGTTGATCGGCGGATGGGAGAAGAGAAGCGACGATACGAGGAAGCTGTTGCCAAAAAAACGAGACAATCGATGAGGTTTGGTAGATTGTTTACTCGTTTCAATCTTTGTTGCGACAAGCGGTGAGTATGCCCCGTGAGATCTGATTGAAGGATCGAAGGAAGATTGATTTCTTGGCTCGACTTTTGGTGCTATGTCGTCGAGTCTGTCGGAGAAGGAGGAGTTCTTGGAAGATTTGGATGAAGTTGATGAGTCGAAGATGGAGCATAGGAAGCTTTGGAAGTTTTTTGTGTTTTGATGATGTATAGTTGATGGTTGTATGGATGCTTGCTATTAAGCGCTACTTTGTTTATATAAGTAATTATATGTAAATGATCAATGATCAATGATCGATACAATGGTTAATTTTAGGTTTTAATGCTTTATTAACTTGAAGAAATAAGTTAGTTTTATTTATTTATTTACTTTTATTAGAAAATGGTCAAGTAGTGTGTGTTTGACTTTCGATTATTTCACACATTTATCTCTCTTACACTCGGTCAAAACACAGTTAGATTCTAATTAATAGCGATTTAGGGTTTTCAATCAAGCATAAAATCAATGAAAATAAATGTTAGTCAATGAAATACTCTTGAGGGCTATTATAAAGGGCTTGATTCTCTTCCTATTGAGCCTAATATCTCGGTATAAATGTTATAATTTAATGCTAGTTTGTTAGTTTAGGATGTTTATTGATTTATAGATGATATTGTGTTATGTTAGTTTAGGATGTTAGTCGGGGTATTAGTCATTTGCATAGGAAAAGTAGTTGTTTGATGATTTATGGATCATTAGTTGAGGTAATAACGATTACGTGTTATACATGCGGTATGGATGCGTGAAGAATGAGACACGAAGAATGAGATTAGTAGAGCGAAGAATGAGATTTGCGGGTAGTGGTGCTAGGTTGGCTTTTAGGTGTCCCTTTTGCCTCCTTGCGTGTTTTGTTTTGCCGTAGTCTTAGGCCCGTCGCGTGGTTTGCGTTGCTCTGTTGTTGCTCCCTTAGGTTGGCTTTGCTTTTGGTGTGCACAGGCTTTTGGTTTTATGTCATTGCGCTTTGCTATTGGCGTATTCTGACTGCTTGTGCGTGTTTCTTTTCTGTATGCCTGTTTGCTTGTTTGCTTGCTTTCTTTTACTACGCTATTGCCTTTTGGTTTTGTCGTATGCTTTCTCTATCCTTTACGCACTACGCTATTGCCTTTTGTTTGTTGTTGTTGTTGTTGTTGTGATCGCATAATAGTCAATAAGGTATGCGGTTTAGTAAATATAAAAGCATAGTTAAATGTTAATGTATGGGGACTCGGAAGGGTTAACTATGCTTCTTTTTAGGAAAACACTTTTTATGATCTTAAATACACAATCAAACCCTTTACGAGTTCCCATCTTGTTCCTTTTGTTTTTCAACAATCTAGCAATTTGCACAGTGCGAGCAATTGCACAAAGGAGTTGAAGCGACAAAAGGACGATGGGGATCTCGAAAGGGTTTGATGTGTTCTTTATGAGGTGTGTTGATTGCGATAATGATATAGTGTGTATTGTTCATGGCGGGCCACACTCCTTCATTATCCCATTCAACACATACACTTTCGTAGAATCGATAATTATTTACACTTGGTACTTTGAGCTTCCTCGAAAACCCATTCCTATGTCCTTTGTCATAGCAGGGTTTGGTGCAAATCTTTGCGACCATTTCGTGAACATGGCAATGGGATTTCAGTGGACGTTCAAAGTACTAAAACTATCTCCACTTGCTTGCTTATAACATATTGACATTTAACTTTTTGACCATTTCCTTTGCATGTATAAACTCTATTTTGTTCATAAGTGTCTTACTTTGATAGAGGTGTGATGATATATCTTAATAAATCAATCGGATGATGTGATAGAGGTATGTTCAACTTCCTTTTGAATCATGACTATATCATATTGTTCCTTAACTTTTTTAACAATCTAGCAAAACTATAATTATGATTTCAAAAACATAATTAACCCTTCTCGATTCCATACAGTTCCTTTTGTTTTTCAACAATCTAGCAAATCGCTGAGTGCGAGCCTTTGCTCAAAGGGAGTTGGTTTATTTTGGGCCACATGTGTTTATTTGTGATATGCAAAAGGTGTGATGACGATTATCTTATTTGATATGCAAATGATGTGATTTACCGTATGTTGGCATGGCAATTTTATTACATTATTTTGCGACCATGGCGGTTATATCACGATGTTCGGTGTTTATCCAACCTTTTCACGGATCGAGCCTTGCTAATGCATATCACTGCACACTCGGTTTGGAAGTTTATATGAGTCGATATACTTGTTATAGACTTTTGCTAGATTGTTAAAAAGTTAAGGATCAATATGATATAGTTGCGATTCAAAGGAAGTTGAGCGTACCAAGGTGGCGCGTTACTTTGTAGATGAGTAGGAATTTCGGCATAGTTACCCATTCTAAATTCCCAAGCGATGCCTTTTGTTTTTCAACAATCTAGCAAATCGCTGGTGCGGCCTTTGCTCAAAGGGAGTTGAAGCGACAAAAGTCTTGTAGAGATCGAAGGGTTCACTAAGTTGAAATTCCATACACATCTACAAAATAACGCGCCACATTGGTATGTTCAACTTCCGTTTGAATCATAACTATATCATATTGTTCCTTAACTTTTTTAACAATCTAGCAAAACTATAATTATGAGGTGTCGGTGTGTATGAGGTTTGTGATGACAAGTATCTTATTAAATCATGCAAATGATGTGATCGATGTTTTGAAACTATTGATTTATCTGATCGAGCCTCACTATTATGTGCAAAAATGAGTCAATTTTTTTTTGTTGTATGGTAGATGGGTTGCTGTATACAAGATCTTATTCCTAGTTTCAACATTAAAATTTTAACCATTGCACTTAAAAGTCTTTTCATCATTGGATAGGCTTTTTGTCTTTTCATCTCTGTAAAATTAACTTTTGTAGAATCGATAATTATTTATTCGGCACACCTTTGGTACTTTGAGCTTCCTCGAAAACCCATTCCTATGTCCTTTGTCATAGCAATAGGTTTGGTGCAAATCTTTGCGACCATTTCATAGACATGGCAATGGGATTTCAGTGGACGCTCAAAGTACTAAACTATCTCCACTTGCTTGCTTATAACATAGGTGTCTTACTTTGATAGAGGTGTGTTAAGCTTACCATGACCATCAACGCTTTGATCAATTATGACGGGTAGTTTTAAACTTGAGATTGCCCATATCTTGACTGGTTTATAGCAATGTATAGCGATTATGTCGCATGTTTGTGACCGTTTTATTTTATATGCATAATATTATCACAACCTTGTACTTTAATGAAGTTGGTAAATTTCTTGGTCAATCATGTTTCATTGTGGTGGCGTCCGTTGGCGTCACGTGTATATATAGTTTACATTAGAAGCTATATATAATCATTAGTCCCTATCATACACCGTCCCAATGAATCATGATTGGCTCGAAGATGTTAAGCATCTGTGTATATAGTCGTAGTAGAATGGGTGGAATTTGACATCGAATAAGAATGGGTGGAAGAAGTTAATCTTGGCGATGCTAAGTTAATCTTGTCGATGCTAAGTTAATCTTGGTAGTGCTAAGTTATTGAATAGTATGTTTCTTATTTAAAAGTACCTACAATTATATACTTTATTACAACGTATAACTTTTTTGTTACTTGGATTCCACGGGTTTTTATCATCACGATGAGCGTGACATTCAAGGACGGAAACATCGTACAAAAACATTGCAAGCGTTGATGCAGCGATGATTCAATAGCTACATTGTATATTCGATTAACCAATATTGTATTCGACATATGTATTTATTTGCGAGAAGTTACGATATCGTGTATGTTAATGTAATATTATTTATTTGTATGTTAAGGTACTTAATTTTAAGGTGATTCTACCAAATATTTTGTATGTATTTAATCAAGGGTTTAGGTCATAAAATAGTTGCGTACTTTTTCAAATGTACCGTTTTGATGCGTAATTGTTGTGTAAAATTTACATATTTGCATATATACCCAAAACATGCTTAAGTTGCATTGTACATCATGCATTAAAAATTGTATTATGGAGAAATATGAAACTTTTGAGTTTTAGTGGGTATATATGCAATGCTCCCATAATACAAGCTAAAAAATAAAACAAAAATCCTTCCCTTAATTAATAGTAATCATTGCGGTTTGAGAACCGTGACATATTACGGCTACACTTAATCACATAGTCAAAGCAAAATATTCAAGTCTATCTTCTTCAACACAACAACCGCATCATCGGTAATGTTACACATTGTTTTTTTTTTTTTTTTTTTTTGTTTTTTAACCATGAGCGCAAATGTAAAGTGATTGATATGCACGCATGTTTACGATATGTTGATGGATACAAATGCATGTTTGGTAATTTTTCGACAATGTTTAACATATCCTAAAGAATATAGTATCCTTTGATCATAATGTAACAGTAGTTTTATTAGAACTATATGCGATTTGATTCTTTAGAATATTGTGTGACATGTAAATATATGTGGATTGTGGAATATGTGGATTGTGGAAAAAGCGTAGCGACTATTTGTTAAATAGCTAATTAGACAACTTGTAAACATATGTTTAATCTAGGTTAGTATAGCTTTTATATGATTTGGTAAAGCACTACACCTTATGTAATTAATTATCGAGCTTAGGTTTAAACATTGGATGAAGCAATGGCGTATGGTATGTTGGGTATATTATGGATTTCTTACTAGATTTTAACAAGCGTATGGGGTAAGATGAATAAGCGTAAAAAATCTGATTTTTACTCTAAAAGGACTATATGATTATTGGTTTTGAAACATAGTTAAATATGTAGTAGTACATCTTCAATCATATTTTGTTTGACACCTTAATGATAAAGATGTATTGATCATCTAAGACTTGTATTAGTTGAATGTTATGCATATGAGATAACCTTATTGACCATTAAGGCGATTGTGGTTTTAAAATAGAATGAGCATCCAATTGTTGGTGGAGGCAAACCGCACAAACATTAGGACATTGCGGTAAGTTGTACTTAAAATGCTTACTTAAGGTTATAAATTTATCGATGTAACCATCAAATTGATATCGTGCTTACTTTTTAAATTTAAGATGCTTCTGCTTTGTTTCTTGAAACACTTGTACCCAACAAGCGCTGGATATACCTAATCCACAATAGGGAACCAAACATAAGGTTTCTTGGAAATTGGTTCGTGGTCGCATTACTTTGCAAGGGTCCGTGTGGCAAGCTTTTATTGATCAAAGCCAATACATCAATGTGGCCACATTCCATTTCATTCGTCGGGAAGAAGGCATTATTATGTAACGGTACAACGATGCGAGCCACGAATGCCACGGATACGATCGGCTCTTCTAGGTTCTGAGACAACGTGGGTGCACAGTTACGTTGGATGAATATCTGCACAACCTCGGTAAGAAAAAAATGTTAATCAATACATTGTATAAGTTTGTTGAAAATGGGGATTATTTTAATTGTTTGACCGCTAATGTTTTCTTTAAACTAAAGCATTACGTAGGTCATTCCTTGCAATTTCGGGACAATCTTGACAATAACCAATTTGGCGTTCTTGTTCTTTGGCGTGCCGTAGCGACTATCACTCACCGTCAAATTGAAATCTTGGAGGAAAGCAGAACACGTGCATGAGTTTGGTGGGCACGGATGGAATGTATTGGTTCACGATGAAAACACATTTCTTTGGCACAAGAGTTGTTTTCACAAATCTCTAAACAATACTCTTTCCACGATGCCATTTCTTTGAAAATGGGTGATGATGCGTTACGAACTTGTGCAGCGTATGGGTGAATCGTACAAGACCGTTCATGAGAAACCCGTAGATGAAGGTATGTTAATCAAAGTGTAGACATAATCTATGACTTTATTTTAAAATAAACCTTTCCATATAATAGCTTTTAAATTATTAATTACCATTTTATTAAATTCCAATTGCGGATGAGCGTATGAAACACATATGTGCATGGAGCGAATGTACGAGCATGAAAGTGAAAGGATTGTTTTCTGCGCCCATCCTTGCATATGTCACGGACGAGTCGTTTGGTAAGTAATGATACAAATCGGACCATTTCGGTCATTATCGCTTTCATAAAACTAATATATGCTTCAACACATGGACATACTTTTGATTAGCATACTACATTGTTCTTTTAATGCGAACATACCACATAAGTTCTGACGAAATCACATGTGGAAGTACCATAACGCATTCTTTGAGATCAGGGAAGACATGGAGTTTTATGTGAGCGTGAATCGCAACACCACGGCGATAGGCCTAGAAGCAAGAACCACGTTACCATAAGCGCCATATGGAGAGAGATTGTTGAGGAGTGTCGGTGGGAACGAAACAAAATGGTCGATTCAATCTTGTTGACTTTGTCATCGGCGACCAAGCTTGGTGTCTTCCGTAATCCGATTATAATTCGATGTTTAGCATGTGCTAAAAGCGTAATTCGAGCGTTATCGGTTGTTATTGATAGACACGTTTATAAGCAGATTTTAGGATTGTGTAGGATTTGGTTGGCTTCATTTAGGGTGTGTGTTCCCAAGTAGTTGAAGCCATTCATGAGATGGAATGTAAACTACTTGGTATAGCCCCTATCTGGAAGTGTATGGTTCATCTTGGTGCATTAAAGGTGTTCTTTGTGATGGTTTTGTCTTGGTTGTCATCATCCATGGTTGTATGATATGGGCGGTTTGTTTT
The DNA here is from genome assembly GCA_022545495.1 of Chrysanthemum lavandulifolium. Lineage (NCBI taxonomy): Eukaryota > Viridiplantae > Streptophyta > Magnoliopsida > Asterales > Asteraceae > Chrysanthemum > Chrysanthemum lavandulifolium. The sequence continues at coordinate 114,710,218 of CM040241.1, read as the reverse complement.
GTTATCGGACTTATAAAACGGATATATCGGATATTGAATAGAGTTGCCTAGTATGCAACTTGATATGGGACTTGTCCATATCGGTGTGTGTTGATTTTTCATTTACAAAGTTTCCTTGATTAATACAAGTTCATCTTTGCACCCAAAAAATATATATATTTTGTGTTGTGGTATACTTATAAGCAGAAAACTTTAGTGGTTAAAGCTTCGATTACAAAGTTAAGTCGGTAGGTTAGTTTTAGTGGTTAAGGCTGCCGATACAAGGTTAAGTCTGGCGAAAATAAGATAAGTCTGTTTAGTATTAGTAGTTAGTTACATTTATGAAAAACATAATAGTTTTTGTGTGACTATTGATAATCCAATGGCGCATCAAATTTCTTTTGTGTGGCCATTTCTAACATTTAGTCACACAAAGCATGTTTCTTTGGTTATTTAGTCACATACAATTAAGCATAAAGTGGCAAAAGTGTTAATAAGTGTGACCATATGGTGTTTAAGGTGAAGAAATATGTCTTTTGTGTGACTATTGATCATCCAATGGCCACTTGGATTTTATGTTTGTGTGGCCTTTTGTAACATTTAGTCACACAAAGCATGTTTGTTTTGGGTATTTAGTCACATACAATTAATCATAAAGTGGCTAAAAGTGTTAATAAGTGTGACCATATGGTGTTTCAAGTGAAGAAAGGTGTCTTTTGTGTGACTATTGATCATCCAATGGCCACATGAATTTTATGTTTGTGTGGCCTTTTCTAACATTTAGTCACACAAAGCATGTTTGTTTTGGGTATTTAGTCACATACAATTAACCATAAAGTGGCTAAAAGTGTTAATAAGTGTGACCATATGGTGTTTAAAGTGAGGAAGCGTGTATTTTGATTGACTATTCATCCTCCAATGGCCACATATTAAGTTACGTGACCATATGTCTTGGATTTTGGCTACACTTGAATAATATGTGTGACAAAGCGTTTAGTGTGACCATATATGGCATTTGGTCACGGTGTTAGTAACAAATGTGACTTTATAGATTAGCTTTCGACAAGCTAACACAAACTAAACTTTAAACACACATATTAACATACGTGAACATATGTCTTGGATTTTGGCTACACTTAACGAATGTGTGACAAAACATTTAGTGTGACCATATATGGCTTTTGGTCACGGTGTTCAAGTGTGTGACATATATTTGTCCTTTGTTTATATGTATATCGTGACTAATGCTTCAACCTTACTTTTCATTTGTCACTTGTTCCAATTTCGGATGTGGCTAAAGAGTTGGCAAAACATATCAGTCACCCTTAAATAATGTGTGACAAAACTTGACTCTATGATTTAGACACACAAAAATTACTTCATGTGACTAACGCATCAAGGTTACTTGTATTTGTCACGCGTTCCAAATTCATATGTGGCTAAATGATGCGAAACAAAATCACGGATACCTTTAGCCACACAACGTTCAATTGTGTGGCGTCTGATTCTAATGGTCACACAATTAAAATTTTCATGTGTGACTAATTAGTACATGTTGTCAATTTTCGTACCTTGACCACACAAATATGCGAATGTGTGGTGTTCCATTCGACCATGCGTGACCAAATCCGTTTTGTACTAGTGCGGATGACGCCTCATCATAGGTAAATGGTCACTTGAAAACGCTAAGAATCTTTGTCGAATCTTAAGATGTTTCCATTTGGCTTCGGGTTAAAGTTAACTTTTCTAAAGTAAACTTTTGGAGTGGTGTCACCAATGTGGAAATGAATATGTTGGCGTCCTCTTTATATTGTCAAGCTTCAACACTCCCATGTATCTATCTAGGACTTCCCATTGGTGCAAATATGAACAAAGTGTGCAATTGGAAACCTATCATCGATAAATTCCATAGTCGTCTCACCAATTGGAAGGCTAAGACTTTATCTTATGGTGGTCGCCTCACTCTAATCAAATCAGTTCTCGGTGCTCTAGGTACTTACTTTTTTCTCTTTTTAAAGCTCCAAAATCGGTGCTAAGTTACTTGGAAAAACTTAGACGTAATTTCTTTTGGGGAGGCTCTTTAGAATCTAACAAATTGGCTTGGGTAGCTTGGAAAAAAGTGTGTTCTCCATCAACTTCGGGTGGACTTGGAATTGGTAGTCTCCAAGCTTCAAACTTAGCTATGTTGACTAAATGGTGGTGGCGATTTTACACGGAACCTGACTCTCTTTGGCATCATGTTATTACCTCTATATATGGTTCAAAGGGCGGTTTAGGCATTGACTCGGTTACTCCTTCACATATCACATGCCCATGGAAATCGATGAATTGATTTAAAAAGTCACCTCAAATTCAACTTAAATCTACATTCCGTGTTTATGAGAAAAGTAAGAGATGGAAGTTCTTTTTCTTACGGGAAGATGTTTGTACGGACGTTAACTTTGAAAGAGACTTTTCCTAGATTGTACCAGAGACTTTTAAATTACGCAAAATAAGTGATCGGTGCTTTATAGGTAGTGGTCGGATCGATTCGCATGGGCTTGGAGGAGGCCATGATCGAGCTTAGAAAGCTCCCAACTAGCGACTTTAATGGATCACCTCCAACATCTTTGCATCACCAGATCCGGACACTTTCGGACTTGACAATTCTAACTTTTTCTGATTGTGTGTTAGAAGGCGCACAAAGCCATCTTGGTTCCATTCGGCAACAAAATTAGATGCAATAACTCAATTCCTATCAAGATCAACATTCACAATTGGAGGTTACTTAATGAAAGGTTGCCTACTAGAATGAATCGGATCTTGGACTTAAACTCGACTCGATGTCCGGTTTGTGATGATGCTTTAGAGGCGGCTCAACATCTTTTCATTGATTGCACGATTGCTCGAAATCTATGGGTGATGATTCAAAATTGGTGGCAACTTCGATTACCCCAAAGACTTGCAAAGTTTAATCTTTTGGAGTGACTCATTGCTCTTCTGATCGGCTAAAGTCTTGTTTCGATGCAATTATTCAATCAACAACTTGGATTATTTGGCGTTATCGGAATAGACTACTGTTCGACATTTCCTCCACGGAAAGACGTGGAAGCGGTAATAATGAAATCGATTACATTTAATAATAACGAGAAAATAAAAGCAGGAAATAAACACAAGCAGAAAAGGGTAGAATGAGAAGGCGAGACACTATAGAGCGTTAATAAAATTAAAGCGATAAAGGGACTTGTCGAGGCTCGTATTGAATCGATTCCCTTAAAAGCAGTTAAGCCGTCTGTTTCCCGGTACAACGTCGTGGTTGTTGTCTGACGGACTAAACTTACTTGCACGAAAAATTACGAAACTGCGTGTTTACGATCGAAGGTTCTTTGGAGCGTAACGATAATGGAGTTGCGTTTTTCTGTGTGTCAAAACTGAATGAGAAGATTTTATTTTATAGGCAATACCTAGCTTGGTCACCAAGCCAGAATATACACCTGGAATAAAATTATATGCATATCTGTTATTTCAAAACACGATATGCATATTTCTGTTAAGACTTAAGCACAAAGTCTAAATCTATTCCTAAAATAGATTACATAATATTAAAAATTATCCATCTACGGTTTTATTACTTGATGAAATCATGTGCATCACATAATTTGCTTGATTCCGTGCATCACATAATTCGCTTCAATGAGAATCCCATGTGCTTGATAGAATCACTTCACATAATTCTCGACAAAAGATACCCGCGTGGGTGAGATTTGGAGCTGCATTCGTGTCCGCGGTCGCGGGCTCGCATGAGTTCGAAGCCTCGAACTCATTTTAGCTCGAAAATCCCATTTTACGCACCCCCCTGCAGCAGCGTAGGAGTGGGAGCATAACCAAACTAAAGGAATTTGATATTCAATAGTATGATTTCCTTATAAACTAGTCTCCACTTCCTCTTCTAGGCGATGTGGGATAGTTTAGTATTTCGATTTTGTGCCTCACTTTGAGACACGATATCTCATTCATTTCTACTCCAATTTGGACATACTTTAGCTCGTTCTGAAGCTCTCATCGAGGAGAGCATAAAGCTACCAAGAAATATAAATATATATAACATATACATATATTAAATATTGTCCAAAATTTGCAAAACTCATTTTGCAATACTCATTTTCAACAATCCCCACATGAATGGAAATCGATTGAAAACACACAAAAGTTTTGGTGAAATTTCTGCGGTTAAGTCTTGCATAGGATAGGTAGGTGTAACCCTTTGAACCTTCCTTGTGAGATGCACTTAGTCTCCTAGATCCGAGTAGGCGCGATGTCCTTGAACTCATCATCCATTTACGTGAGCGACATTACACTTCACACAAGACTCTCCCGACAATGTCAAGTCCTCATAGTCGTGTTCGTTATGGTCATGAACACTAGCACAGTTCTGCAAGAGCTCTTAGGAATTGCGCCCCACATTTCCCTTGAGCGACCCACTTCTCTCTCACATAGGTGATTTCATCTTGAATCATTAAAACATATGTGTTGTGATTTCATCTTGAATCATTATGCTTTATGATTTCATCACGAATCATTAAAGCCATATGTTTAACCTTTCAACAAGTCACATTTGTTATAGGAATGGACTAGGAAAGTTACAATATTTAGTAACTCCCCACATTGGCGTGACTTCCCCACATTTCTATGATTAGGTTGTCCTATTGAACCCGGATCTTGGGATCTCCAATCAAGCTGGGTTAGGTTTTCCTTCATAGAAACTCATTCCTTCAAGGGCTTTAGTCCCATTCCTCTGACGACTTACTTACTAACTCTGCTTAAGCCTTTCGTAGCGGATCCGCGATGTTATCCTTTGACTTCACATAGTCAATTGAGATAACTCTGTTGAGAGTAGTTGTCGTGTCGAATTATGTCGACGACGGATATGTCGGACTTTCCATTATACATTATGCTATGAGCTCGCCAATTGCCGATTGACTATCACAATGTATACTAATGGCGTTACGGTTTAGGCCACCTTGGTATGTCCTCTACAATTGGCGTAGCCATTCCGCCTCTTGTCCGCATTTATCTAACGCGATAAATTCGATTCCATCGTGGACTTAGCTATAACGGTTTGCTTGGAAGACTTCCAAGATATAGCCGCTCCGCTCTAGTGTAAACACATATCCACTAGTTGATCTAGAATCTTTTATGTCGGATATCCAATTTGCATCACCGTATCCTTCGATAACAATGGATATCGATCATAATGCGATCCATAATCGCGTTGTATCTCAAATAGTGAAGTACCCTAGTCATAGCTGCCCAATGTGCATAGCTTGGGTTACTAGTATACCTACTTAGCTTCTTCTAACGACATAAGCTAAGTCGGTCGAATACACATCATCAAGTACATTAACATGCCAATAATTCTTGAATACTCTAATTGGGCAACACCTAAGCCTCTATTTTTAGATAGATGCTTCTTGGTGTCAATTGGAGTTCTAGCTAGGCGGAATCCCCGCATTATGAGTATTAAAATTTTGTCCACATAATGTGCTTGACTTAACACAAGTCCATTATGAGTTCGTATGATCTTTATTCCAAGGATCACATCACCAAACCCATATCCTTCATGTCAAACTTTGATTTCAACATGTCTTTAGTAGATTTGATCATCTTGTCATTCACGCCAGCGATAAGCATATCATCAACATATAAACACAAGATTACATATCCACTATTTGTGTCTTTGACATAAACACATTTGTCGCATTCATTAATTTTGAATCCACTCTCTAGCATGGCGTGGTCAAATTTTTGATGCCATTGTTTGGGAGCTTGCTTTAAGCCATATAAAGACTTAACAAGCCTACAAACTTTGTTCTCTTGTCCAGGAGCCATGAAACCCTCAGGTTGGTTCATGTAGATTTCTTCTTCTAAATCTCCGTTTAGAAATGCCGTTTTCACATCCATTTGGTGAACTTCCAAATTTCTTAAAGCGGCAATAGCAAGTATGATCCTAATCGAGGTTATTCGCGTAACGGGCGAATAAGTATCAAAGTAATCAAGACCTTCTCGTTGTCTAAATCCTTTGATTACTAATCTTGCTTTATACTTGTCAATGGTGCCATCTGCTTTCATCTTCTTCTTGAAGATCCATTTATAGCCTAGTGGTTTACAACCAGGAGGTAAATCCACGAGCTCCCAAGTATGGTTTTGTAAAATAGAATCTATTTCACTTTTAATGGCTTCTTTCCATTGAGGCCCTTCTGAGGAAGTAACCGCTTCTCGGTATGAAGTAGGTTCGTTTTCAACCATAAAAGAAACAAAATCAGGTCCAAACGATTTCTCGGTTCTTGCCCTTTTGCTTCTTCTAGGTTCAACCTCTTCTTCCTCAGTTTGATCTTGTCTCTCATCTTGGAGATCATTATCATCTCGTTGTCTCTTATCTTGGACAACTTCTTCATCTATTCTAGATGATTTTCCAGTTTCCTTCGTTAAACAAGGAAATATAGTTTCAAAGAATGAAGCATTCCTTGATTCCATTAATGTACCCTTTTGTATATCCGGATTTTTCGAATCATGTACAATGAAGCGATAAGCACTTTGCTATTCTTAGCATATCCGATGAATATACAATCCACATTTAGGTCCAATCTTTTGGGCCTTGGGAGTCGATATAGCTACCTTTGCTAGACACCCCACACTCGTAAATCTTGATATGATGGCTTTCTTCCCATCCATAATTCATAAGGGGTCTCTTCTTTTCCTTACGAGGTATCTTATTTAAAAGATAAGTAGCCGTTAAAATGGCTTCCCCATGTCTGGCTTAGACCAGAACTTATCAACATGGCATTAACCATTTCTTTCAAGGTACGGTTCTTCCTTTCGGCAATACCGTTCTGCTGAGGTGAATAGGGAGCAGTGAACTCGTGTCTAATTCCATGTTTCGCACATATGTCCGCGAATGGAGACACATATTCACCTCCTCTATCACTTCGGACCACCTTGATTTTCTTACTAAGTTGATTCTCAACTTCGTTTTTGTATAGAACAAACTTGTCTATAGCTTCATCTTTACTTTTCAATAAGTAAACATAGCAATACTTTGTACAATCATCAATAAACGTGATAAAGTACTTATTGCCACCTTTTGTGGGTAGTGATTTGGATCACATATGTCGGTGTGTATCATATCAAGTGGTTCGGTTTTCCGTTCAACCGATTTGAAAGATGCTCTTGTAAGTTTGGCTTCAACACAAGTTTCACATTTATATTTTGAGTCAATATGGAAATTAGGTATGCAATTAAATTTAATTAAGCGGCGCGTCGAATTAAAATTTACATGTCCAAGACGGCCATGCCACATATTAGAAGACTCGATCAAGTAGCGAAGAATTCATATTATTGATATCTTTCTTAACAACCATTACATTGAGTTTAAACATACCATTTAGGGCATATCCCTACCAACATAAACTTGATTCTTAGAAAGAACAAACTTATCGGACTCAAAAACAAGGCGAAAACCAAACTTGTTCAACGACCAACGAAACAAGATTCTTGCGAATCTACGGAACATACAAGACATTAGTCAACTTGAGCTCTTTCTGGATGTCATCTTCAAGATTACATCTCTTCACCCTTGATTTCGTGATTGCGAGTTGCCCATGTACGACTTCTCTCCACTATCAACCGCTCGAAAGAGTGAAACATACTCTTATCGGCACACATGACGGGTAGCCCTGTATCCACCCACCATTCCTGTTGTTGGAACCTACCGGTTAACCCGAGAGATCATGGCAATGACATCGGACACCATAGCAATCATGTCCACATCTTCATTAACCATATTAGCTGGCGTGGAGTCACCCGCTTGACATCTTACAATTAGCGACACGGTGACTGGTGGTCACGGTTGAAACACACCCTTGGAACTTCGTTTCACAATTGCGACTTTAGGAGCAAGGTACTCGGACTTCCTTTACCCTTTTGTCATTCTTTCCTTTTCCTTTGCCTTTAGCTTTGACATTGGACTTTGAAGATGACGAAACATGCTCAACCATATTTGCCTTTGCGAATCGGTATATCGTGTTTTTACGAGCCGACTTGTTGTCCTCTTCAATACGAAGACGAACAACCAAGTCTTCAACACTCATCTCCTTTCGCTTATGCTTGGTGGTTCTTGAATTCTACCCGGCTTGGGGTAACTTTTCAATAATAGCGACAACTTGAAAAGTTTCACTCAAAGTCATTCCTCGACATGAATGTCGTGTAGCGAAACTGCGGATCTTGAACGACTTATCACATTCTTTGAATCAACCATCTTGTAATCCAAAAAGCGAGCTACCACGAACTTCTTTGTACCGGCATCTTGATTTTGTACTTGCGCTCCAATGACTCCCATAATTCTTTGGCGGTCTTGGTCTTGCGATACACATTGTACAAAGAATCAACCAAACCATTCGAACATAGTTGTGACACAAAAGTCGAATGTTTCCATGCTTCAAGGCTTGAACGACTGTTGATTAGAGGATTGACCTTCTGCGGGAGGTTCCACGTTAGGTGGGTTTTCTTTTAAGAACCGCGCAAGGTTCAAAGTAGTCGAATAGAAAAACATCTTCATTGCCACCTCTTGAAATTACGCCCATTGAATTTCTCGGTTTCTCGACATGATTAGCAAGCGTGTTGGTAATCGGCGCACAATGCGTTCACAAGAGTAGTCACGGGAGGGTAGTCGTGTTTGTCATCTGAAAATTCAAACACAAGCAGTCAAACAAGTTGTTTCAAATTGGTATCTACTTGTACGGATCGATTCAACAAAACTCTAGCTTGGTTTTGATGGATCGAATAAATCGACCTAAGAAACTCTATCTTGGTTTCGTTAAAGCGATAATAAAGCGCTTAAAAAAACGTTATAGATCATTAGACCAAATCGTATGTAAAACTGTTTAAATCGAAGCGATTTCCAATGAAACTCAACAAGGTTTCGAAAAGCAGTTATAAAACACATTAATTAATTAATCCGATTTTAACAAAGTGTAATAAATTCGGTTAAACCGAATCTGTTTTAAGGCTGTGGGAAGCGGTTCACACTTTTATTAATAATGAAATCGATTACATTTAATAATAACGAAAAATAAAAGCAGAAATAAACACAAGAGAAAAGGTAGAATGAGAAGGCAGACACTATAGAACGTTAATAAAATTAAAGCGATAAAGGGACTTGTCGAGGCTCGTATTGAATCGATTCCTTAAAAGCAGTTAAGCGTCTGTTTCCCGGTACAACGTCGTAGTGTTGTCTGACGGACTAAACTTACTTGCACGAAAAATTACGAAGCTGCGTGTTTCGATCGAAGGTTCTTTGGAGCGTAACGATAATGGAGTTGCGTTTTTACGTGTCAAAAGCGAATGAGAAGATTTTATTTTATAGGCAATACCTAGCTTGGTCACCAAGCGAATATACACTGGAATAAAATTATATGCATATCATTATTTCAAAACACGATATGCATATTTACGATAAGACTTAAGCACAAAGTCTAAATCTATTCCTAAAATAGATTACATAATATTCGGAAATTATCCATCTACGGTTTTATTACTTGTTGAATCATGCATCACATAATTTGCTTGCTTTGATTCCGTGCATCACATAATTAAGCTTGAGAATCCCATGTGCTTGATGAGAATCACTTCACATAATTCTCGACAAAAGATACCCGTGTGGTGAGATTTGGAGCTGCATTCGTGTCCGCGGTCGCGCGGGCTCGCATGAGTTCGAAGCCTCGAACTCATTTTAGCTCGAAAATCCCATTTTCGCACCCCCCTGCAGCAGCGTAGGAGTGGGAGCATAACCAAACTAAAGGAATTTGATATTCAATAGTATGATTTCCTTATAAACTAGTCTCCACTTCCTCTTCTAGGCGATGTGGGATAGTTTAGTATTTCGATTTTGTGCCTCACTTTGAGACACGATATCTCATTCATTTCTACTCCAATTTGGACATACTTTAGCTCGTTCTGAAGCTCTCATCGAGGAGAGCATAAAGCTACCAAGAAATATAAATATATATAACATATACATATATTAAATATTGTCCAAAAATTTGCAAAAACTCATTTTGCAATACTCATTTTCCAACAAAGACACTCTTGGGGATGAAATCAAAACTTTGTCTTACTATTGGATTAGTCATAGGAAAAAGGATTTTCATCCAAATTGGAACGTTTGGATCCTTGATCCAATAAATGCTTGTAATAGTCTATTGTAACTTTTCTATTTTCTAACACCATTAGTATTTATATAATTCATGCTCAAAAAAACAAATAGTATTCAATTATTCATGTTGTTATGCGCTATTGCATTTAATTTTTTTGGTTTGTTTAGTATTTATTCATTCATGAGTTTTTTATTTGGTTATTATAAGGTTTAAGATGTTTATTTATTTATTTATAATTAAAACTATAATAACAAAGATTTCAAAAAAGAATGATACCATACAGAAACTATTGACAAAAGGGTAAATCGAAACTTTAAGAAGCTTGAAAACAGCTTTGATGTGTCCACAACACAAAAATACCCTATATATCATCTGCATAGGAGTATAAAAGTGACCTATATTTGCAACGAAGAATGAAAATGACACCATGTATGCAAAAAACTCGAACCATGCCACACGTGAATTTGCATAATGAAGGCTTGAAATATCGGAACCTAAGCCCTACCAAGCTCATTTTTTTGCAGCCTAGTTTTGAATCTTTTATTCATCAAGAATGGCCCATGTACATGTAAAGAAACCATAGCTACACAATGGGACTAAACATTTGTCTACACGAATGAAGAATCTGGGACAAAATCAACAAATCTTGATCACTAATTATTTCTACTCTTCAAAAGCACTAACACGGAGGTAAATCTAATGGTGGGGCGCTTATTGATTGCAGTCTTCCAGGCCCATTCTCGACGACAAAGCTCATAGCAAAACCCCAAGTTAGATGTGAATCTATGTGACAATGCATTAACCAAACCCTGTAATGAACCAGCTAATTTAAGAAAGATACATAAATATATAATGCAGATAGATTAATGTTGATGACAATTTATATATGTTTATAGTCAATGTTATCATTGGCAAATCTGATGTTAATTTTGTTCTATTTTGTCAAATTGGCAACAGGTTTTGAAAAGGTAGCAACAGATTTCATGGTTCCGTTGCTAGTTTTTCTTTTCTAATTTATGAACTTATTTTGTTGGGTAATTGCTGATTTTTGTATTACCTGGATTATCTGCAACAAATCGAATGACAGACCATCCGCCAACAGGCACATTAACTGTGTTACGTCGTGGTGGATCAATAAGGTTAAACATGGCAGTATCTGTTGCTGGATTAAAGTTGCCGAAACCTTGACCAACAATGTAGAAATGATATCCATGAAGATGAACTGGGTGATCTTCAGTTGATACAATCGCCGTATCTTGTAACACTATCTGTACTTGAGAACCAAATTTTAGTTTATAAAGCTTAGTCCCAGGAACGGGCTGCCAAAGTGCACGCGAACATTTCCTGTATAATCGAATGGCGTTGGTGGGACGGGAGGAAGTCTAATGTGAAAACATTTGGTATGTTTAGGTAGTGAGCTTGTAGCAATGAAGTGGTTTGCAGTAATTGAAATGATACGTTGTTCATACTAGCTGCAAATCGGGTGTTATTTGGGCCTTGACAAGTGGGTCCTGGGTTGCAGTTCACTAAACCTAACCCAATCGCGAAAAACAAGTCTTCCGTGATATCAAGTGGAACTGAGACATTGTCAGGGCTTTTAACTGGGTTGTGAAAGCGGTAACAGTAGCTGAGTCGTTGTAATTCGGTAAATTTGGTAATATTGGTTTGAATGACGTCCCAATTTGGCTACTACAAGGTGCATATTTGTATGCAAGGATGGCGGTTGTGGTGGTATTGTCAAAAGGAGCATTTTGGGCACTTTCATATGCACGTGCTGCGACATAATAGTTTCCAGGAGTCTGGTCTGCTACTAGGATAACGTCTGTTGTTTGACCTGGGCCGAGCATTAGTGTTGTGGTTGTGAAGGGTTTGGTGTAGAGTGCATCCACTGCGACAACGGTTAGTTTGTGGTTGGCGATTGTGAAGAAGAGTTGTTGAGTGAGGGCCGAGTTGATTACCCTCATGAGAATTCTATCGCCACTTTCTACATAGAATTTCATTGTATCTGTGCAGCAATATGGAGTATAAATATTAGACTCATTAACGTGTTGTGCAGAAGACATGATCTGCACGTACATACGTGAAACTTTTTGTAGTTTAAAATAACAGAAAATAGAAAACTGTTCATCTTGTACATTTTGCAAAGAAGTACTTGTAAACATAAGGCGTAAGATGATTTACTATACTAATGACAATGTATTAAGATTTTATAGGCTTAAGATGAATCTTACCTTTGTTGGAGCATCTATATAGGTCGCCTGGTTGCCCGTTGATGGTATATGCATTAGAAATGTTTGGAGCTGCTCCAGAAAACATAGCTTGGTTTTGGATGTCGATAATATCACGATTCCACCATTGGCCTGCTCATAGAAAGCAGAAGCCTTATCAAAGAACTTGTACTAGTGTATTCTGTACACTTAAATATTAAAACAATCATTAAACAGTGAGAACATAGCAAATGTACGCTTGTAACTTTCATCCTTGAAAAACTGTTAAGGCCTATCAGGTAATATAAGATATGGTAATTTTTTTCTCTAAAATGCATGTTTCAAGTCAAAAGCTGTGAATGTCATATATATATATAGCATGCTTATGTCCTACTTCGCTTACCAAGCGAGATCATATCTAGCATGTTTATTTCCTACTTCGCTTACCAAGCTAGATCATATCTAGCATGGATGTTTATTTCCTACTGTGCTTACCAAGAAGAATCGGGATTTCTAGTTTAGGTGGCTCAAAAGGATAAGTAGATCCGAGTTTTGGATATATCACAAGAGCTCCATAGACTGTGGCTCTTAGCCATCGACTATGAGCATGCCACCATAGCGTCCCCTCCTGGTTAATTATGGTGAACCGGTACGTATAACTGGCACCTGGTTGAATTGGACACTGAGTAATCCTGTCTGGACCATCAGCCCATGGTGTCCCGAGCTGAAGTATCCCATGCCTAATAGATAAATAATTTCCTTTATAATATGTTACGAAAAAAACACCATTAACACCCTAAAAAGAAGTATTCACTCACCAATGGATTGTTATATTGTAGCGAGCTTTATTCAAGACGTTGACTACAAGTGTGTCTCCATCCCAAACCTCTAATGTTGGGCCCGGAAACTGGCCGTTAACTGTGATAATATTGTTCGTTCTACAAAGTCTCTTCACAGGTGTTTCCTGAACCTGTTTATACAACGGAACTAATGAAATCTTCATAGAGTTATTATAAGATTGTCACAAAAGAAAAGAAGAAGATTACTTACAACAAAATCATGAAACTGAGTATTTGCAAACGTAGTTGAAGATAAAACAAAATGAATACTGATAATTTGGAGCACTATGAAGCATGCATTCATTGTTTTCCAAACAAGTAGCAAGCCTTCATAAATAATTTCGAGTATTTGGATGAAGAAAAGTATACGCTGTTTTTAAAGTGAATAAATATCGAAAAGTTTGGCATAAGTTTATTTCAAACTGCTGGCTCATTAAGCATGTAAGGAGTTCTAAATAAGCAATCCTAAACATCCCTTGATGCAGTTGAATTAACACAAAACAGTAACTTGTAGAAATGGTGCAACAACGAATTTGGTGCACCCACTGAATCACTCAGGTCAAACAAATAGTATATATATTCTAGATCTTACATAGTCTAATCAACCTTTAACCAACTTCAATTTTATATTTAAACCCCAAGTAGTATATGAAACGGCTACATTGACTATTTTATAAGCAGTTAAATTTATTATTATTAAGTTATGTGGTAAATCATTCTTTGAATTAAGTTATAGATATATCATTGCACTTAATTCTTTGTTTACAAAATAAAAGTGACAGAATCTAGTGAAAGTGTGAAACTATAGGTGAGTTTCTAGAGTTTTTTAACGAGTAGTTTAATGTATTATATCTTACTAATATTGGTCAGTACGTCTACTCCAACAGTAGTATATTATGCAAGTATAGGTCTTTACCAACTCCCCCTGACCTTACTGATTTTGACCTTTACTAACACGTTTTGATGTCTCACGCAAAGACATTTTTCTCGTTGCTGTACCACATCAACAATTTGCTACTCTAGCGTAGGCATAGCAAGTGTTACTATACGTGCTTTCGTGCAACAAAAGTCTTTCTAGTTAGTAAACAATACTCTTCTAAACCGTCAATCTTTTTAGCTAAAAGGTTCTTTAATTAATATGGACATCATTTTTGTGTTCTTTTACCATCTCCATTCATACATATTTTTTCAAAATACATAGATATATACTAGTAATATATTAATGGAAAATTATCCGATATTGAATGAAATTCTTAATTGAGGCTCCTCCTCGAAGGAAACTAGCCTCTAAGACTTGTCACCAGTTTGCAGTTGGCGGCTAATGATCCTTAACGATGACCATGCATGCATATCACATCCTCAACTTGGTTACTTTGATTCTCGTTTGCTTAAAATTTCTTACTATTCCTGATCGGAAAAAAGTTTCAATATGCAACGGGAAAAAAATGACAAGTAATAAGTAACAACAACAATAATAATAATATGAGATGACTTTATTTTCTTCTTAAAATCTATCTTCTGGGGATAAATCCCACCATCCATTTAGTATAATCTATTGGTGGGATTAACACAAGATTTAATCTTAAACCTAAGTCCAACCCATGTTTTTTTTATTGTCTTTTTTTTTTTTTTTTTTTTTTTTTTTTTTTTTAAAATTTGCGTTATTCACTTTTTTTTTTTTTTTTTCGCTTTCATCGTTTCCTCTGTTTTCATCGTTTTCGTCCGTTTTCATCTGTTTCGTCTGCTTTTCAACGTTTTCGTCCATTTTCTTCGTTTCGTCCATCTTCATATGTTTTCGTCTATTTTCTTACCTTTTCATTCGTTTTCGTCTTTCTTACGTTTTCATGTATTTTCGTCCGTTTTTATACGTTTCGTCCCTATTCAGACGTTTTCGCCCGTTTTCAGACGTTTTCATCCGTTTTCATCCGTTTTCATAGGTTAATATACGTTTTAATCCGTTTTCATACGTTTTTAGACGCTTTCGCCCGTTTTCTTACGTTTTGGTCCGTTTTCGTCCGTTTTCTTAGGTTTTCGTTTGTTTTCACGTTTTCGTCCGTTTTCATACGTTTTCGTCCATTTTCATACGTTTTCGTCCATTTTTTACGTTTTCATGTACTTTCATCCGTTTCTATACGTTTTCTTCGTTTTCAGACGTTTTCGTCCACTTCTATACGTTTTCATCGGTTTTCATAGGTTTATATACGTTTTCGTCCATTTTTAGACGATTTCGTCAGTTTTTAGACGTTTTCGTCCGGTTTCATACGTTTTTATATATTTTTGTCCGTTTTAAGACGTTTTTATCCGTTTTTATGCGCTTTTCATTCATTTTTTATACGTTTTTTTTCCGTTTTCAGATGTTTTCGTCCGTTTTCATACGTTTTCGTCCGTTATTTGTAGGTTTTTTATACGTTTTTGTCTATTTTCATACGTTTTCATGCTTATTATTAAACTCTATTATATTACATGTCTAATATCAATTGTGATATTTTATAAAAAAAAGTTAATGTCTAATATCACTTGTAATATTTCATAAACAAACAAGCATGTTTTTTAACCTTTAATATCACCGAGATATTTCATTCTTTCTGTATATTTTTATATATTATCACCTATGTGTTTTCTAATATTTTATAATTTTCGATTACATGATAGTTTTTGTACCTTTCATCGCAATTGACAAGCGTATATTTTTTTAATGCAACCAGTGTTATCTATCACTTGTGATATTATACTCTTAGTAGAAATAAAATGGTTAAAGTCTCTTTAGGTGAATTCTTATTTTGTTCAAAAAATGCTAATTTAATGCAACACTTGTTTGATTTTGAGAATATTTCAAATCTCTATTTTCATAGTTTGCTTCATTTTTATTCATTTTGATATTTTTAAGTGGCACTTATTTATCTCTTGTGATATAACACTGTAAGGAAGAAGAAGAGTATTACATTCTTCATCATGTATGTGTTATCAATTTTGATACTCAACTAAGAATGTGAAATATTACATTCTTACCAAATGTGATAAGAATTTAGTATTTTACCAAGTATATATGAAAGAAATAATAATATACATCACTTATTATATCACTGTGATGATTATGTTCATTTTTTTATTTGTGTTTTTGAAAATATTTAGGAAGATTTTTGTGTTTTATGATAATATGAAATATTAAAAAAGGTGTTTAACTGAAAACAAGAGATGTTATGATACTTTGGTTAGACTTGTGGTGGCATTTTCTTTTAATAGATACATTGTGCATGTTTCGATAGGTTTTATAGAGGATTTAAAATATCTATCGTTGAATCAACAAACTAAAGAAGCTATGGTTGAAGAAAGCACAACAAACTTAGCAGCTCAAACACCGTGATATCACACATGATATCACGGTGATATCACCGCTTTTGATATCACATGATATCACAAGTGATATAAACTATGATATCACACATACTACCACGGTGATATCACTGTGTTATCACACATGATATCACGTGTGATATCATGTGATATTACAAGTACAATATCAATATCACGCCGTTTATAAAGATGTGTGCTTTCTTCAAAACGTTTATTTATATTTTAATACGATCTTCTAATGTTTTGTCGATAACAAATATAAAATCATTTTAACGAAACAAATAGAGTACGTAAATAGTTTGAGTTAATAGTTTTCTAACACACTTACGCTTTCACATAAAACACTAAAACAAGTATAAGTGATTTTATGATTTAGATACATATGTACAACAGCTAGTGTTTACATATTGGGTTAAACATATACTTAAACTAAGTATACTTAAATGGGTAAAAACTAAGTGTATGCTAAATTGGGTAAATACAAGTATACACTAAATGGGTAAATACTAGCAAATGGTTTTGACCCATAACCCATGGTTTTATATATACCACTTAACCAAGTTCATTGTATCTAGAAAGAAAACCATGGATCAACCCATAACCCATGACCCATGACCCTTAACCAAAAATACCCATGGGCAAAGAGGAGGACCACGGATCCCTAGCTTTGTGCTAGCGGATCCTTGTGGTAGGGATCCGTGGGATCCGGGAAACAAGAGAATTTCCTCTATAAATAGAGAGCCATTTCTTCCTCTCTATGTGTGCTTTTACATATACTTCCCAAAGTATTCTAACCTCTAACCTCGGATCTAAGTGATCTATGTAGTTTGTCTTTTGTTTTGTGTGATCTACTAGGTTCCTCTTAAAGGAAAGATCACCACCTCTTGAAGACGCAAGCTCAAAGTCCATGAGTTGCCATGCTTCGTCATCATCAAGACTACTAAGGTTATCTTGTTGATAGTTCTTCCTTTCTCCATAGATGTTGGGTTGAAGGCATTAGTGAAGAATGTCGAAAGTGTCAAGATGAAAGCATTAGTGAAAGGTGCTCATCATCCGTGTCAAAGCATTAGTGAAGGATGCTAAAGGTGTCAAGACGAAGGCATTAGTGAAGGGTGCCAATCGTTGTGTCAAAGGCATTAGTGAAGGATGCCAAAGAATCAAATCAAGTATCATTTGGGAAGAATGCCTAGGTCGTATAATCGATGAGGTGCATCGTTATACATATACGTATTTGTTTATATACAAGGATGGTGATATCCTTGATGGTGTTGTAACAAGGAGTAGATCTCCTTGAGATTAGATGTTGTGTCGTGAAGGTGTAGTTCACCTAAGGTGTGAAAGAACTAGGTGCTTAGCCTAGTACCTAATAAAGGGTAGGCGACTTTGTGAAGGATTAGTTCTCCTAAGGTGTGAAAGAACTCGGTGGTTAGCCTAGCACCGTATAAAGGGTAGGCGACGTTGTGTTAGGTGTGGTTCGCCTTGGTGTGAAAGAACTCGGTATTTAGCTTTGTACCGGAAAAAGGTTAAGCGACGTTGTGAAGGCTTCTCCGCCATAAGGAGTTGGTGTAGTGTTTACGAACTCTCGAGTAGGTGACTCGGGAGTGGAGTAGGGCAAGGAAGGTGTCCTTGTAGCCGAACCACTATAAATACTTGTGTCGTGGTGATGTGCTTTTACTCTTTATCTTTCATTACACGCTTATATATCTATCTATCAACGTCCAACATAAACAATCAAATAGATTGACATAAGTCGATCTAAATATTTAAAAGGAAGTTTTAAATTGGTAAAACTATTCAACCCCCTTCTAGTTTTCCACAATTGGCATCGAGCTTCGTTACAAGTTTCTTAAAGTATGTTGTACTTTAAAGACTTGATACGATCCGTGTATGTTTGAAAACTACAAAGAAGGATTTTTTGGGTCATATTTTTCTTAAAAATCATTTTGTTGGACATTGATAGATGACTCTAACAACTTTTGTTCCTAAGAAATCTTCATGCTAGAATCTCTCCAAAATCTTCATTCAAAGAATAATGAAGTCAACATTCAAGGAAGGATCTAAAAGGTAATCACAACTCACGACATCAAGTACAAAGGATTACTTTAAAAGCTCATGAAGTATCTTTGGCATTATGCCAAACCAAGAAGCATAGAGGTATGTTTTACTTTTCATTAGATAGGTTACATGAGTTCAATTTATTTTTCATAAGTTTTCTTTGCTTATTTATCTCTAACATCATTAGAAGTCTCTTTCGTCACTTTTCCGCTTTTTTCATCATCGGAATAATACTCCTTTTGATTCAAAACTAACGCCGCCATCACATATGAACCTTCGATATGTGATTCATCAAAAGCCGTCATCCAAAACAATCTTCATCTAATACCTCCGAACTATCTTTTAATAAGCTAATTTATAAGTCTACTACAAAATAATGTCAAACAACCCTTTTCTCGTCTACATGAGCCGGATCCCCTAGTTGTACTAGCCGGATCCCAAACATAAAGGATCCGGGGAACCGTGGAATGTAACTCACTATACGCTTTCAAAAATTCACCACCGATTGTTTTTCCTCTACTCACACAAAACAAAACGACCAAGCTATAAAATTCATCCTCATTGGCTTCCATACTTTCAAGTATCCTCCTAGAACACCATTGTAAGTAATTACATTAACTTGTTGTAACTTTCATCATCCTCATCCTAGGGTTTATGGTTTCTTAATATCTAATCAATTAACTCAATTAGGTTTTTCAAACTAATCATGAAAAGGGGATGTTAACAAAATCACTTTGTGTTCACAACATTGTTAATACAAATCAAAACCATAAACCCATTCCAACTAATTTATCTTAATTGAAAATTTGTATTTTTAGGAACAACCATGCCCAAAGCCACTCAACAAGATCACCATGACACCGTCCATTACCTTACTCACTACTATCGTAAAAGGGGATTGACCAAAACCGACCGTAAAATATTCAAAAGCCTTGTAAAACGACTTATCCACGAAGGTCGTGTAGTCAAGGAATGTTTTCTTGAAGATACCGACATTCGTCAAGTTTTCTCGACAATCAATTTTGATTGTCTCCTTGACATAGATGAACAAATTTGTCCGGTCTTCATTTTTGAATTTTACAAAAGCTTTAGGATCATTAGAAACACCGACAATAGCATCTCAATCGCCTTCATCATCAACAAACAAAACTTTATTTTTCCTCTCAACACCTTTGCTCAAATTCTTCGCGTTCCTTGTGAGGGAATTTGTATGTACTCTCAAGATTGGGCAATTAACTCTCAAAACCATGCACTTGATCCCAAGCCTCTCTATAACACTCCTCTCGACGATCCCGAAACCATTCGTGATACTATCTTTAAAATTAGGACCGACCAATCCCGTTACGATCGTAACAAAAAGCTCATTCACCGTGATCCTTTTAAAATGGAACTTTTCGAAATGCATCCCATGTTTAGAAAATGGGAAGAAATCCTTAGGGAAAACATCATTAGCCTAGTTGGAAACAAAGATCATCCAAACGCATGTCTTGTGCAAATGATCTATTGTCTTACCCACCAAAGGCCATTTAATCTTGCCTACTACATGGTAAGGAGAATGGTCAGGGTATTCAAAGCTTCCAACATGGTACTCCCATATGGTATGCTCCTAACACGACTTTGTAAGTATGTTAGTGCATTGCAACCATCCCTATCAACGATGATCATTACCTCTCCGATCACGCCATGGTACCTCTTACCAAACAACCTCTAAACGGTTCATGGTCAATGGAGAGAAACTTGAAGCTCTCTCGGACTCCTTGGCCGGAGAAGAAGAAGAAGAAGATGAGGAAGACATCGACCCGTATCCAACATCAAATTGAAAATCCTTGAATACCACGAACAACTTCCAACCATTCCAAACGAGACCGCGAATTTAAACAAATAAGAGGCATGATTCAAAACCTCGCCACAACCTCACTAAGTCAAAAAGGAAAAGGAAGAATTGACGAAAGAGACAATAGGAATGTGCTTAGTTTCATTTATTTTATGTTTGAATGATTTCTCTTTAGTACTTTTGGTTTTTAGCATTTTGGATATTGTTACCTTGTAAGTGATGTTTTATGATTACTTGCTTGTTCCTATTTGCTTGTTTTATAGATTTAATAGTGTACAAAATCTGCACATCATTTTCTGTGTAGGTTCTGTGTTGGTTCTGATCTGCAGATGCCGGATCCCTAGGATTAGCCTAGCCGGATCCTTCCCTTGAAGGAACCGTGGGATCCGTAACATCAGATCAACAATGCAGCATTCAGCACATCAAAAATGCTTTCTAGATAACATCACATTAGCTTGGCATATGTTTTTAGAACCCAACTAAGTCCACTTCAAGGATGAGAAAGGCTTAGACTCACTAAAGGCTTACTTAAGATCTTAGTCTTATTTTATCAACACATCTAAAACTCACCATATTTCCGCTTCAACTACTCACAAACTATTTCTCACCTCTCAAAACACTTTAAGAAAGCAAGCTAAACAATTTTAGGAAATTGTTTCTAGTCTTTTATATCTCAAAGGTTAGACAAAAATTAGTTTTTCAATTCTTGAAATTTTTAAAGAATTTTTCTTAATATCACCTCAAGCTAAAACCCGATCACTAGGATCATTTATTATGACTTGACACCCTCATAACTTTTAGTGTTATCCTTGGACATCCATTGGTAGTCTTCTTGTCCCATCCTCTTCCATAAAAAGCAATCATTTGCTATAACACTTATTACCTCTAATCATTCAAGTACCCTTCATCCTAAACCCTTAGGAGAACTCAAACATTCAAAATGAGATAAGCTTTAGCTCCCGTAAACCTCATTACAAACCTGTCATAATCACCGAGAGCCGGATCCTAGGATTAGCCTAGCCGGATCCCTTCAAGGAGGGAACCGTGGGATCCGGGTGACGCTTTATGTCAAACATAGCTAAAACAATCATTTCAACTCATCTTCCTAACTCAAACACTTCATCTCATCTTAAATGAGTTCCTAGATCGGTGAAACTCAATCTCAACCTTGTGCATGTCAATCATCACATTTCCAAGAACATTAGTGGATTAAGTCTTAAATGCAATTGCAAAGTTCTTCCCTTTATAACCCACATTGCCAAGAACACTTTAGTCATCAAACACAAACATAATTATCAGAATTACAACCATCCTCCTTAGTCATCTCATCATGAGAAAAGCTCCTAGTGCTTACTCATCCACTCAAAACCACCTAAGAAACTTGCTAGAATCATACACGAAGTTTCCTCAACCGAATCATCTCCGATTAAGTCCACCTATGCTAGGATTTCTCCTACACCAAGGAAACCAATCAAACTAATTCCCAAGAAGAGTGTTCTCACTAAGATTTCATCACCAAATTCTATTATACCAAACATACCCTCCACAACTCAACCTATTTCATTAATACCTAGAGCCACCTCCCAATCATCTCCACACTCTCACAATGTAGAAGATTTACCTTCTTGGCCATCTCATCTTTCACCATTACCAACTAATTCACTTGAAAAGATTGAGCAACAAAATCAAAGTGTTGAATCAACACTTGATCCAAAAGCAAACTCTATTATTCCTCCCAATAGTCCATTTTGGATTATGAGAAGACATCAAAGGCAACCACCCGATCAAATGGAAGTTGATGCTTCTTTACCTCTACCCTCAAACATTGTAGAGCCACCACTTAATGAGCCTCCACCAAATCCTCCTTCATTTGAAGATCCTCAACCCACTTCACTTGAACTTTCACCTCAAGAAACCCAAAACCATGACAAGGATTGCTATCATTGTAAACATGTTGAAAAGTTGATACATGAACAACGTGAAGAGCAACGTTTCATGTTTTATCACCTCCTCGAACGTTTCGAAGAGGTTAACAAGCCTAAACTACAATAAGCATCATATTAAAAAGGTCAAACTTAGAACATTTAGGAAACCTTTCTCATCCTTGATCATCATTAAGCTTTTAGTCGAATCTTAAGTTTGGGTTAACTTATTAGCATTAGTGGCACCTATTTGGCTAGTTCATTCTCTTAGTTTTTAGAGATTTGGTTGTGTATCTCTTGTTTTATTGAATGAATACTTATATGCTATGATTATTATGTGTGTTGTGCTTGTTATATTGTACATATATCTCATTTCCTCAAATAGTATTCCTTGACATTTCTTCACCTTCAAGAAACTGTAATGATAGCCGGATCCCTTCCAGATAACTAGACGGATCCCTCCTTTAAGGGAACCGTGGATCCGTGGGTATGAAGCACAAATTTCTACTAACTTGAGTCTCTTTTGCAGAAATTATGCACTATACTCTTGTTTTTCTAACCTTTGTCTTGTAGTTATTCAAAATACACATGAAGATATTGACACCATAAAGCTAGGGGAGCTTTGTGTCAAACGACATTGCAAAATCATTTGCAAACTTAATCCAATTTTGGGTTACACTTCATGACACCCCATTGCAACATTGCAATATTTAAGGGGAGCACGCTCGCCACTTAGACGAACCATTTGCAAACTTAATTGCAAACACAATTAGTTTATTTTACGTTATGTCCTTGACGCCCTTTCAAAGGGATGGACTCGTCAAGGGGAGTTAAGACGAGTACCATTCCCGTCACTTGCTCTCTTTACATTTTTACATTTTTTCTCTCTTATAAAAATTGTGTTAGTTTCTTTTAACACTTTTTGTTTCGACAAAAAGGGGGAGAAGAAAGTAAAAACTACAAATTCAAACTTTTACGAATTTTAGATTTTTACTTAAAATAATTTTATGTTTTGTCATCAACAAAAAGGGGGAGATTGTTAATACAAATAAGCCGTGAAAACGTTTATTTATATTTTACGATCTTCTAATGTTTTGTCGATAACAAATATAAAATCATTTTAACGAAACAAATAGAGTACGTAAATAGTTTGAGTTAATAGTTTTCTAACACACTTACGCTTTCACATAAAACACTAAAACAAGTATAAGTGATTTTATGATTTAGATACATATGTACAACAACTAGTGTTTACATATTGGGTTAAACATATACTTAAACTAAGTATACTAAAATGGGTAAAACTAAGTGTATGCTAAATTGGGTAAATACAAGTATATACTAAATGGGTAAATACTAGCAAATGGTTTTGACCCATAACCCATGGTTTTATATATACCACTTAACCAAGTTCATTGTATCTAGAAAGAAAACCATGGATCAACCCATAACCCATGACCCATGACCCATAACCAAAATACCCATGGGCAAAGAGGAGCGGACCACGGATCCCTAGCTTTGTGCTAGCCGGATCCTTGTGGTAGGGATCCGTGGGATCCGGGAAACAAAAGAGAATTTCCTCTATAAATAGAGAGCCATTTCTTCCTCTCTATGTGTGCTTTTACATATACTTCCCAAAGTATTCTAACCTCTAACCTCGGATCTAAGTGATCTATGTAGTTTGTATTTTGTTTTGTGTGATCTACTAGGTTCCTCTTAAAGGAAAGATCACCACCTCTTGAAGACGCAAGCTCAAAGTCCATGAGTTGCCATGCTTCATCATCATCAAGACTACTAAGGTTATCTTGTTGATAGTTCTTCCTTTCTCCATAGATGTTGGGTTGAAGGCATTAGTGAAGAATGTCGAAAGTGTCAAGATGAAAGCATTAGTGAAAGGTGCTCATCATCCGTGTCAAAGCATTAGTGAAGGATGCTAAAGGTGTCAAGACGAAGGCATTAGTGAAGGGTGCCAAGCGTTGTGTCAAAGGCATTAGTGAAGGATGCCAAAGAATCAAATCAAGTAGCATTTGGGAAGAATGCCTAGGTCGTATAATCGATGAGGTGCATCGTTATACATATATGTATTTGTTTATATACAAGGATGGTGATATCCTTGATGGTGTTGTAACAAGGAGTAGATCTCCTCGAGATTAGGTGTTGTGTCGTGAAGGTGTAGTTCACCCAAGGTGTGAAAGAACTAGGTGCTTAGCCTAGTACCTAATAAAGGGTAGGCGACGTTGTGAAGGATTAGTTCTCCTAAGGTGTGAAAGAACTCGTGGTTAGCCTAGCACCGTATAAAGGGTAGGCGACGTTGTGTAGGTGTGGTTCGCCTTGGTGTGAAAGAACTCGGTATTTAGCTTTGTACCGAAAAAGGTTAAGCGACGCCAGAAGGCTTCTCCGCCATAAGGAGTTGGTGTAGTGTTTACGAACTCTCGAGTAGGTGACTCGGGAGTGGAGTAGGCAAGGAAGGTGTCCTTGTAGCCGAACCACTATAAATACTTGTGTCGTGGTGATGTGCTTCTTACTCTTTATCTTTCATTACACGCTTATATATCTATCTATCAACGTCCAACATAAACAATCAAATAGATTGACATAAGTCGATCTAATTATTTAAAAAGTTTTAAATTGGTAAAACTATTCAACCCCTTCTAGTTTTCCACAGATATTTTCAAATCTAAAACCTTCAAACCACAATTATCTATTAAATAGAAAATCCACCACAAGTCTAACAAAAGTATCATAACATCTCTTGTTTTCGAGTTGAAAACTTTTCTAATATTTCATAATATCATAAAACACAAAAATCTTCCTAAGTATTTTCAAAAACACAAATAACCCAAAAAAAAAATAATAATAATAAAAATAAAAATAAAAAAATAAAAAATCATCAGAATCATCACATTTTTAGTTGATTATCTCAACTGATAACATATACATGATAAAGAATGTAATACTCTTCATCTTTCTTACAGTGTTATATCACAAGAGATAAATAAGTGTCACTTACAAATATCAAAATGAAAACGTCGAAAGCGGAAAAACGATAAAATGAATGAAAACCGTATAAGACTGTATGAAACGGACAAAACGTCATAAAGCGGACAAAAGCGTCGAAATGGACAAAACTTATAAAAGCAGATGAAAACGTATAAAAGCGGACGAGAACGTCGAAAGCAGATGAAAACGTCTAAAAATGGAAGAAAACGTAAAAGCGGACGAAAATACATGAAAACATAAAATAGAGACAAAACATCTAAAACGAACAAAAATACATGAAAACCTAAAAAGCAGAAAAACGATGAAAGCGGACGAAACGTATGAAAACGAACGAAAACGGCGAAACGTCTAAAATGGAAGAAAATATAAAATCGGACGAAATCGTATATAAACCCTTGAAAACGGATTAAAGCGTATAAAAGCGGACGAAAATGACGAAAACATGAAAACATAAAAAAGGACGAAAACGTATGAAATGGACGAAACGATGAAAACGGTAAAAAACTGGCGAAAACGTAAGAAAATGGAGGAAAACGGATAAAAACGTACAAAAACGGACGAAAAACACGAAAACGTATGAAAACGGACAAAAACGTATGAAAACGAACGAAAACGTATGAAAACGGACGAAAACGTATGAAAATGAACGAAAACGTAAGAAAATTGAGGAAAACGTTGGAAAACGAACGACACAGATGAAAACGGATGGAAACATACGAAAACGTATGAAAGCGGAAAAAAACACTAATAAAAAAGCGCGAATAACACGAATTAAAAAAAAACGTGCATTTATAAAAAAACGGTAATTAACAAAAAAAATAAAATAAAAATGAAATAAAAAAAAAGGTGAATAAAAAAGGAAGACAAAAAGACAAGAAAAAAAACATGGACTTAGGTGTAAGTATTAAATCTTAGGTTACTCCTTAAACTAGATGGATGGTGGAGATTTGTCCATTGGTAAGCACCAAAATAAGGGTAAGCAAAAGAAAATTCCTCTAATATTAGACTATGTTAAAATATTGATCCTTGACCATATTACAATCGTTTCAAAATTGGATATCCTTAATGAGATTTATGCATACAAACGAAACTATTAAAATAATAATAATAATAATAATAATAATAATAATAATAATAATAATAATAATAATAATAATAATAATAATAATAATAAGGATGTATCGTAACTCTATGTTAAAACTACAATTTATAGAAACCAAAGTGATATATATTGAGATGTCATTTGGAGTTTTAAAATATGAATACTTGGTACAAATGCCTAGTTTAGTTTGCAAACTCAAATTGATGTTATTATGGCCGCATTTGCTTAACTACATTCGTAATAGTGATGAAGATGATATGATATTTACTACGATCGAGCAACATCCAAATTACATAACACTTGATGAACTTCACGATGTCCGTGGCCATGAAAACTGAAAATGTTTCTCAATGAACATCTAATGAGATTAAACAAATCCGAAATGATATTGCTACATCAATATAAAATGCACGTTGTCAATGACTGTTACAAACTTGTTCTTTTAAAGCATTACGATTTTTATTTTTTACATTTGTTTACAACTATAGATATGCCCTTTTATGTCATTTTACATTTTATAATTGCAGTCAACAACTAACGTACCAAACACTTTTATTAAAAAATATATATATGCTTGTAGCTCATGTTAACAGCTTTTCAGTTTATACCTTACAACATACAATTAGTTTTGCCAAACATATCTTTAATAGAATCTTTAATCAAATAAAGGCTTATTGCCTTGTTAGGCAGAAATTACACACTATCAAGCATATACATGCATCTATTAAGACGCTACATATTTATACTATATAATAAAACATTTAGGACCTGCTAAAATAGAAAGCCTTAAAATATTCAACCAGCACACTTACTTATTTTGGAATTGTGTTGGTTTTGCTATGAAATTAATAGTTTGGAGCATACTCATTATAATAAATTCAAATTTTAATAAGTATAGTTATATTAGCATTAGTTACAACACTTTAAAGCATTTTTTGTAAACATGTTTTAAAAAAAATTAATTAAAAAAAAAACATATTGAAATTTAATATAAAAAGGTCTATAACCACGTAATGACTTTTCAACTCTTCTAATAAATTTTATTTTAAAAACACCCTTACAATAAAAAATACATGTTAGTATACATATTTTACAAACTCATAAAAACACAAAATTTTATGCAATTCATATGCAAACAAGTTGATGGTAGATACGGTTAAAAACCAGACCAGACCAATGGGTTCAACCGAGAACCGGAGTCGCCACCGGTGCCGCTAGCCAATAAAATCCGTCCGAAAATGAACCTAAGAGGAACGTCGGAACCGGGAAAAACGGGTGAACCGGGCCGGACTAGAATCATTTTCTTCTTATTTCTCTCAAGTTAATCAGTTCGTAATTGTTACTCCATCCGTCTCTAAATTATTGTTAGGAGAAAATAATCATAAAGATAGAACCACTATAATTCTCAACCACTCAAATAGAATATTCCCCTACTAAATTCTTTTTTTCTTACTAAAAATAGAAAGTAGACAATTTATGTGAGACGTTCATAAAAAGAAATATGGACAATAAATATGAGAAGGAAAGAGTATGTTAATACAAATATCGTCATTAAACGTTATTTATATTTTATGATCTTTACCTAAGTTTTGTTAACGACAAAAGTATATTTAATTTTTATAAAGCTTAAAGTTTGTCAAGTTTAATAGATATTAAAACAAGCTTTCAAATATTATCTTCATCACTCAAGCATTTACATTTTGATTAATCATATTTTTGATATGACTCTAAACCATAATGTATGTTAATATTTTTAGATCAAGAATGTTTTATTTTCTTAAAACAAAACATTACATATGTATTTACATTTTAACATTTTTCTAAAAATAGAAAACAAACACATGACATCATGTAGTGTATCATTGAAATCATTAGAAGATTTCACTAGATACTTTGTGTAGATTTAAAACTCTACATATCTTACACAATATTGGATAGATATGGTTGACTTTGGTAAGATTTTGGTGATCTTGTTGTCAGACCCCGGTGGCACCAAAACTTAACACGGACGGAACCCTTTTGAGGGATCCGTGGTCCGTGGTGCCTGCTGAGCATTTTGGCTATAAATAGCAAAGCCAAACCAAGTTGTTTTTCATCCATTTCTCTCACTAAAACTTTCATTAATCCTTCATTAGTTCCTTCCACTTTCTCTCACTAAAACTTTCTCTCTCTAGAAATACATATTGTTGTGATAAGATGGTGACCTAACAAGTGGTATCAAGAGCCAAGGGATAGTTTAGGTTAATATTGATTAGATTTAATAGAAATTCGTACTTAAAAACGTGTTTTAGATTGAAATTTATGGACTTTTGGACTAAATACGTGTTTCTGAGTTTCTGCGCTTTTTATGAGTTTTGGCGAGTTAGCCACGCGTCAGCGACTTTCTATTTGAATTTCATGAGTTTGCGGTTTGGCTAGTTTCTAAATTTGGCGAGTTTCAAAATTTGGCGAGTTTCAATATTTGGCGAGTTTCAATATTTGGCGAGTTCGAAATTTGTGAGTTCGAAATTTGGCGAGTTCGAAATTTGGCAAGTTCGAAATTTGGCGAGTTTAAAATTTATGAGTTTACGAAATTTAGCGAGTTCTCTTGAAATCTGAGTTCTGTTGAAATCATGAGTTTCTTGCATTCTGGCGAGTTTCTGTTGAAATCTGGCGAGTTTCTACTGAAATCTGGCGAGTTT
Source organism: Chrysanthemum lavandulifolium (assembly GCA_022545495.1). Classification (NCBI taxonomy): domain Eukaryota; kingdom Viridiplantae; phylum Streptophyta; class Magnoliopsida; order Asterales; family Asteraceae; genus Chrysanthemum; species Chrysanthemum lavandulifolium. Next base: position 114,681,055 of record CM040241.1, on the reverse strand, counting down.
CTTGAAATCTGGCGTGTTTCTGTTGAATTCTGGCGAGTTTCTGCTGACATCTGGCGAGTTTCTTGAATTATGGCGAGTTTCTGCTGAATTCTGGCGAGTTTCTGCTAAAATCTGGCGAGTTTCTTGAAATCTAGCGAGTTTCTGTTGAATTCTGGCGAGTTTCTTGAACTTCTGCGAGTTTCTTTTCAAGTTCTGTGAGTTTCTTCTGCAAGTTTCTTCTGCGAGTTTCTTCTGTGAGTTTCTTCTGCAAGTTTATTCTGCGAGTTTCTTCTGTGAGTTTCTTCTGCAAGTTTATTCTGTGAGTTTCTTCTGTGAGTTTCTTCTGCAAGTTTCTTCTGCAAGTTTCTTCTGCAAGTTTCTTCTGCGAGTTTCTTCTGCAAGTTTCTTCTGAGAGTTTCTTCTGCAAGTTTGGATTTCTGCTACTAATATACCTTAATCTAATCAACCTTAACCTTAGTTATCCTTTATAGATCCATAACACATCATCAACACAAATTTTCATTAAAAAAAAAAAAAAAATTGAGTAAAATTTAATTTCTAATGGAGACTAAACGTTCAATTTTTACGAAATTCAAATTTTGGTTTAATGTGAAAATTTTGGTCAAAATTCAAATTTTGGGCCCAAATTAATTTTTCGGTCAAATTTAGCGTCAAAATTGTCACAACTCAAATTTTTCTTACAACCTTAAAAGCTATTTTATAGTGAATTTCAAATTTTGGGGAGAAAAGTTTTCATAATTATTTTGAAGGAAAATTATAATTCACTATATCAATGTCTCAAATGCTTTCACAAATCTCCTCACCTTCCATCTATCGCTTAAAACCTTTTTCACCAAACCTTGCTATCGATGATTACGAAGATCCATTTGTGGAATTAAACAAAGGAATGATGTTCTTGACTAAGATGATCTCACAATTTAAGAATTCAAAGAGTCGACTTCATCCGATCCCGAAATCAGCGGTCATGCAAGGTGAAAGAGTTGATGTACAAGGAAGGAATGCTCAAAGGCTTGTCAAGAATGATGAGAATGCTGCAAATGTCAGTGATACGAATAATGAGGTTGTAGCATTGGAAGAGCAGGATGACATCAACAGATTTGGGGAAGATATCATACCCAACTATGACACCGAGCCCAACTTTGATGAAGAACAAATGGTTGAGGAAGATATCGTTCCCACCTATGACACAGAGCCTACCTTTGACAAAGAACAGATGGTTGAGGTACAATCTCATTGTTCATACTACTTGCAAATGCGAAACAAACCGAGCAACTGAATTCGAAATGAAGGAGAGGTTGACCGAGATGTTGCACAATGTCGAACAATTGTCTCATGTACGAGCCCTTAGTTGCAAACAATACAATGAATCATCAAATCAAATTCTTGAATCGAAAACATTCTTCTCAAAAGACCATTGCTCAATTTCAAAAGATTTTTCAAAACTAGAGACACATTGCAAATCTCTTGAACTTAAAATGCAAAGTAATTGTGTGGATACATTAGTAAAGAAAATGAGCATTTAAATGCTCAAATTCAAGCAAAGGGGCTTGCATGTTTTGTTACAAAACAAGTTGAGAAGATTAATCGGCAAGTCACGGATACTAAGTTTACAAAACCAACAATCTTGGGAAATCGTCTCTACAACCAATCGGTAGTTAGACAACCAAGCGCTTTTAAATCGAACGAACAAAATCTTCAAAACCACGGTTTGCCTCCCAAGTTGTTGAGAATAATCATTTGTCAAATCTGATCACTCCACATTCTGGCACGAGAAAAATGCTTCATTTCATTAAACTGTTTCATTAAACCTCAACATGTAGCTGCAACTGGCCCGTCTAGGATTAGTTCGAACACTGTGTCTAAATCGAGCATTAAAATTAAAAATTCATATGATACAAATGACACGTACAAGAACTATGATCTAGAAAAGGCTAGGAAAAGGGCACTACTCCAAAAGGATGGAATCTTAGGTTCACGACCTCGTATGATGCCTTCTAGTGTATTGCGAGCGCACCTAAGTGTAGTCAGCAGACAATTGAAATAGACCCGTTGAATCGAGAAACAAACTTCGAAACCTAATAGGTGGATCAATATAGGACAAAGATTCTTTCCAAAAGAAGTTTCACATTTCCTAGATCTAATCTTAGGTGGATACCACGGGTAGAATTTTAAAACTGTTGGTCTTAGGTGGATTCCTCTGTAAGATATTAAACATTTGCAACAAAAAAGGTGTGTTCGGTGTCAAGAAGATAATTGACACTGCAACTTTATGCTTCTAACATCTGGAACCCAGTTACACTTGGGGATCCATGTCTGTCTCTATCTCTCCCGTCCTACTTTCTATACAGGTACAACAACAATGGCTTCTAAGTACAACAGCTTAGGACCCGTTTCTCACCGTCCAAAGCATAATGATCCATCAGCTGCATCGCCATTGTACTCAATCGTCAAGAATTGGAAATTTTGTTTGCTCCACTGTTTGGAGATTCTATAGAAAGTCGTGCTTCAGATGTATCTAATGTTTCCGCTGCACAACCTGATCATATTCTAATTCTCGATACACCCTGAATCTACAACAACAACCGTTGCTGGAGATGCACCTTCAATCGAATCTCTGATAACAGTAGATCAAATTGTTTCCAACAACAATGACACAACTGATGATCAAATTCAGAAGTTTTATCAGCAGTTGATTCTCACGAGATATTTTTGGTACTTCACACCTATTCGATTAATTGAACATACATGGTTTCGATGTCTCCAATTTCATCATCAACATACGTGGTGTATGTTTCGATTCATTGAAAACATCGAGGGGGAGAGAGTGTAGGTGATCATTGGTTTCTTGTTTTTCCACATGCTTCTTTGTGAAAACCCAATGCCTTCATGAATTTCTTCAATTAGTGGGAAGAAATGAGACGATTTGTGGTTAAAATTTCTCAAGTTGGTGTTATTGTCTCACTTTCACGGGTTTTCTTGTGTGAAGTTACCCAAATATGATGTTATGATGCCTCACGCACGGTCATTTTATCGAGTATTTGCATATACACAGTTGATTAGTATTCAGATAGACCGCAACAATCAGGGGGGAGTCCTTTCATTTCGCCTTTCATGGTTTGTTTGGTGTGATGTGTCTACATACGTACAAAGACATTGTTGATTTCTGGCATGTTTCCCTCGAACGGACTTTCTGCAACAAGTCAGGTTCTCTTGTGTGGTTTTATGCTCTTCTACAAATTCACGCATCACCGAAAACTTCAAAAGTTAGAAGAAATGTCTACTACATCAAAGTTTCGAATCTGCGGAAAATGGTTGTTAGTTTGAGGGGGAGCTGATCTTGAAACATCTTCAATTAGGAGAGGATTAATTTGTTTAATACTTATTACATCTTTTCCTAAATGGCTTGTGCACACATTTGATTGTACAACCCGTACTTGTAATGAAAGGACCCTATAGTGCGCATCGATGCCACATTCCTATAAAAGGAGCGAAAGCTTCTTACTGTTGAGTAAAACTTATCAAAACTTTCATTTTTCAAAGTTTTGCTCAAACAGAACAAGTACTTCCCCTTATGTTTTCAAAACTTCAAAAGTTAGTATCACTTGTTGAGGGGGAGTATTTGCGAAAATCTTTGCTCAAAATCAAATGTTCTTGAAATCCGTTTCTTCCTAAAGGAATTTCCAACACCTCAAAAAGCATATTTTAATCAACATGTTTTCAAAAACAACATTCATATGCTATTTTTGAGGGGGAGAAATGTGATTAAAATTGATTGATCAGGAAGTTATGGAATCTCATAACGTGCTCGACTCAGATAACACCAATGAATTGACGAACTTTGAAATGTCGATGTCGAAAAGACTTGTTTCCAACAAAACTTGTCTTAGTAGAATGTACCAATTCGAGACACTCTTGATTGACATGAACTTTGACGGTCAAACCTTCTTTTTCAAGGAGAGTTTACATCTTCAAGATAGTTATTAGAGCTAGTTGTCACCTAAAAGTCGATAATGGAACTCTTTAACTATACAACGTAACCGTGTCTCATGGGAATTGTCTATCAAGAGTCGATCAATTCAAAAGTGCGAGCTCTACCCTCTCGCAAGATGATTTCGGTCAAAACTCATAAGCACATGTGGGGGAGTATTTCGAAAACCAAAACTCTCAAGGTGTTACCAAACAGGTTTTCATCATAAACATCTTGAGAGATTTTCAAGAAAAGGTTTTGTGGCAACATAGGATAGTCATGGAGTTAAAAGGTGACTACGTTTAGGAATAAATGTCCTATGATCCGCCAGAGTCGGAGGATCTACCCAAGGACACCACAAATAGTTAGTATTTAGAAGTCCTTAGGTATGATTGAAAAAGGAGAAAATGAGAATCGGAGAAAGAAGGAGTTGAAGAATTAAAAGAAAAGTTAAAGAAAAGGGTGAAAAGAAATAGCCCTCCAAATTATTCAACTTAGGGGCGACACGGGTTCAATTCATATGCTCTTGGTTGTCACAAGATGACACCGTATTGAAGACAAGTCGTCATGGACCCATTGACGCAATGCACTAAACCTTCTAAGCCACCAAGTTCTCTCAAAGAGCTTGTTTCATTCTCACAGGAACCCTACGTAATCTATCGACTCTCTCTTAGAGATTGTTGGTATTGAAGAAGGAGACCCTCTCCTAGTCTCCGCTCAGAAAATCAAAACGCACTAATCGAGTCTAGAGCCATGAGATTCATCAAAAGATCTCTTAGGAACACCTTATAATTCATCACTTGTTTGTTCAAACAATAAGGACACAAGTGACATTTTTCCAGAGTCCCACGCAGATCTTAGCAATCGCGGAACATTTATGAGGATTCACAATTGTGATCCTCGGTGATTGAATGGAAATTCTGCCGGGTCAACATCAAACGACTCGACAGCGGAGTCACTTCGGTAACTCCTTGTGGGTTACGCTTAGTGTGTCTCAAACGGTCTACATCGTGGGGTGATGCTTGATGTACCTCAACGACTCATCCGAGCTCAGAGGTGTATTTCGGTACATCGCGTTATCTCACTTGTGGGACTCGATTCAGAACGACCTTTGTGAGAATTAGAGATGTGTTTTCACACTATCTTTGTTAACACTTTCAAGTTCAAACTTGTGTTACTGGATTATTTCTAACCCATGTTTTATGTTTTCTTCTTATGGATGCTCACGGTGGAAAAGATCGTGCGGACTCTTCAAATGCTCATACCAACATCAACACTAATTGAAGTTCTCTCAAAAGCAAAGAAAATTTGAAAGATTCTACATCAAAGTCAAAGAATCGCAAAGTTATGAGATAAAGATCAAAGTTAAAGATGTTGATAAAGGCGATTTCACAACCGATCACAACAACAAGAACAAAGAACAAAGATGCAAAGAATCAAAGACGTCACAAGCCATGAACGCCAAAGAAGTTCAAGGCGTCAAACGACCTAAGCAAGACAACAAATGATGACCAACCATTGGGAGATTGTTAGGAACATGTTTTAATTATCAAGTGTTGGTCATTTCATTTGTAATAGGTCGTTAATAAATATGGTTTATAAATGTTTGTATTGATTTCACACTCATGTAGTAAGCCCATGAGTCGTGATAGAAGGTTCTTCTAGAACCAAGGGAAACACCCTACTTATGTAAACACTATAAATACCCCTCCCTAGAAGGAGAGGGTTGTTGGTTCTAATTGCAATTATCATTTTCATTAATCATTCATTAGTTCCTTCCACTTTCTCTCTCTAAAACTTTATCTCTCTAGAAATACATATTGATGTGATAAGATGGTGACCTAACACTTTCTATCATATTCACATACATTCCTTCTCTCTAACATTTCTAACTCAGTTTCATATCATATTAGTGATATCTTTTGTAGCAAAGAAGATCAAGGCATATTCAAGCTTCAACAAGTTGTTGGAAGTCTTGTTTGTTTGTTGTTGCGTGATCTAGTGTTGATTCATACAACATTGTTGTACCAAACCATCATAATCTTGTGAGTGTGAGTGGTTAGTATTTTAGTCCTTAAAATACATTGTATGTGGGAGTGGTTGTACCCTTGAAAGAACTCGACATCTAGTTTAGTGTCGGAAATAGTGTGTGCGAAGTGTAAAGGTTTATCCGCCAAAGGAAAGGAGCTTGTTGACTAGTGAAGTTAAACTCTCGAGTGTGAGACTCGGGGAGTGGAGTAGGGCAAGGAAAAATAGTCCTTGTAGACCGAACCACTATAAACAACTTGTCGTGGTTTGATTGTTTCTTTCCTTATCTACTCTTTATATATTGTTTGCATATTGATTATCATTTACTAACATATCTAAGATCAATATCAATTGATCTTTCAATAAGTTTCAAAACAAAGTTTTTAATCGGTAAATTATTCAACCCCCTTCTAGTTTTCCACAATTGGTACCAGAGCCTCGTTGCTCAAGAATTTCTAAAATATATTGTATTTTATAAACTTGAAACGATCCACGGATTCTGAAAACTTTAAAGAAGGGCATCTATGCAAAGATCACCACTCTTTGAAGCCAATGGATTTACATATTGGAAAAACCGTTTTGAAACATATGTAAAATCAAAAGATATAGATCTTTGGTTTGTTAAAATTAAAGGAGACTTTAGTTCAACAACAAAAGATATTTCTATTGATGATCAAAAGAAATTAATAGCTAAAAATAATAAAGCTAAAATGATGCTTTTTAATGCTTTACCTAGAAAAGAATATGAAAGAATTCTTATGTGTGAAACCGCTAAAGACATTTCGGAATCTTTGATTATTACACATCAAGGAAATTCACAAGTCAAGGATAACAAAATTGATCTTCTTGTTCAACAATATGAACAATTTGTTATCCTCGAAGATGAAACCATTGATTGTGGCTTTGCTCGCTTTAATACTATTATTAAATCTCTTAAAGCACTTGATGAATCTTTTCGTAGTAAGAACTTTGTCGAAATTTCTTAGAGCACTCCATCCAAAGTGGAGAGCTAAAGTGACGGCTATTGAGGAATCAAAAGATCTCTAAAAATGTCACTAGGCAGAGCTAATCGGAAACCTCAAAGTACACGAAATGGTGATGGAGAAAGATTGAAATCATCAAAGGAAAAGAGAAAATCAAATCCGTTGCTCTAAAGGCAAGAACGGAATCAAGTGACGATGACGAATCTTGCTCCGGTAGTGAAGATGTGGAGTATGCCATGGCCGTTAGAGATTTCAAAAAGTTCTTTAGAAGAAGAGGAAAGTTTGTAAGACAACCTCGAGAAGAAAAGAAGCCATTCCTAAAAGATCGGAATGACAAAAAGGGTAAAGGTGAAAGAAAGTGTTTTAGATGCGGTGATGCAAGTCATCTAATAGGAGATTGTCCCAAGCCACCTAAAAGTAAAACTCAACGAGCTTTTGTAAGTGGTGCTTGGAGTGATAGTGAGATGATGAAGAATCAAGCAAGGATGAGATCGCTCTAATGGTACATGAATCAAACGAGGTACATTCCGACTCATCCTATTCCTCTATTGATGATGACACTTTGCAAAAACAATATAATCAATTGTGTGAGCTTAGTTTAAAAATCATAACTAAAAATAAGTTTTTAAAGACTAAAAAGGAATTTTTAGAAATGAAGTCTATGAGTTAAAAGAAAAGGCTAAACGATTAGAAAAAGAAAAAGAAAATGACGATGGTTGCAAATCATGTCAAGAGCTTAATCTTGAAATAGAAAAATTAAAGCTCACACAAGAAGTTCTAATCGAACATAATTCTAAATTTAAAAGGTTTAACAAAAATATTGCTTGTGCCGCTGAAATAGTTAGAATTCAAAAAACACTAGGAAACATGAATCGACTAGGATTTAATGAAGTGTTAATTCCAAAGAGTCAAACCAAAACGGTCGAAAAAGACAAAAAATGTCAAACTGCTGCGATCTGACGGACCGAACGAACCCAAAAATAGGGTTCCGTCCTTTGTAAAGATTGGTGTCGTAGGGATTGCGTAAGACGTAATGTTTGTAATATGGACCGTAGTGAATTTGTCAAAGTAACAAAGAAAACCAAGGATAATGTTAAACTAAAACCTGTTGTTACATCAGGATTAGGACTTGCTAGAAATGAATTTAGATCTAAAACTACTCAACAACGATATAAAACACCTAATGCCAAACGCCCATTTCCTAAGAGCAACCACAACATACAACCCAACTATCAACATAACGGTTGGAATTAAAACTTCCCTAGACCATATCAAACTCCAGATTACATGCCATAGAACCCTTACCCATCATTTCCGTATATGAACCAAGTAAATGGTATGTTTAACCCAAACGGACCCATGAGATATTAGTGACCAAACGCTTGAGTGATTTGTGTCTTAGGTATGCTTGAAAGTTGGATTGGAATATGATCAGTGGATAAAAGATAGTGGATGCTCATGACACATGACGAGCAATAAAAGCCTCTTCTCAACATACCAAGAGTATGACGGAGGTAATGTCACTTTTGGTAGCAATCTCAAAAGCAAAATCATTGGCAAAGGTACGATCGCTCATAACTCCATAACTATTGAAAATGTTGCTCATGTCGATAGGTTAGGATTTAATCTACTTAGTATTAGCCAATTATGTGATAAAAAGTATAAAGTACTATTTGAAGAAAATGGTAGTAAAATACTAAAAGATGGTATCACCATAGCTAAAGGAGTTAGGAAAAACAATATATACGTCATGAAAATAGATAAAACATCTAATGACAAACTTTGTCTAACAACCTTAGATGATAGCTCAACTCTTTAGCATAGACGCTTAGGTCACGCTAATATGAGACTCATCCAAAACCTATATTCGAAAGAGCTAGTTAGGAATTTACCAAAACTTAAATATGACCAACATTTTTGCGACGCTTGCAAAATTGGTAAACAAACTTGTTGAATCGTTATAGCTCGAGGTTTTTTAGACCTCATATTATCTAGGAACAATAATTAATAACAAAGGCGGAATATTCAATAAGAACAATAATTTATTCATCACATCAGCCTCAATATCATACGGTTACACAATTGTAATAGGGATCAAAGATCCTTGAGACTAACAAACCCTAGGCATCCATTAGAGGACTTGATGCCTAGACACACACTTTTCCTGTAGACTACATTGTGGAAGACACACTTAAAAACCTGTAACCTAGATCTCTTTATAAAGTAGAGATTAGGGTTTACAAAAGACTACTAAGGACTATAAAATAAATTCTTCTCTTTCAAGAAAGTCCCTCCATCTTTTTGTAGGTTTCATCATTGTCACATCTAGTCCATTTGTTTCATTCTTATATTTACTTTGTCTCATCAAATCAAGAATCCCAACAACCTTCCCCTATTTGATGATGACAAAACAAACAAAGTCGTGTACGAACTTCCCTAGACGAAGTAAAAAAGTTGAGATGTAAACATCTCCCTGAATGAAACAAATCTTGTCTTCCTTGCCTTCCCCTTAATCCATGCCATGCCACCACACATAAGTAAGCTGCAAATCATATTTCTGTAATCTTCTTCTCCTTTTTGTAATCATCAAATAGGAGACATGTAAAAAATGCAACTTTGATCGTCACTTCCCCTCAAGTGGTGCATGTAGATGGTTAAACATTTTAAACAATAAGCTTCCCCTGAAAATATGTTTACCATCTCTTAAATCTTCAATTATGTAGGCTCTATGTAATAATCACTAATGAAGAAAACCAAGTATAACGAATTTGATGAAGAAGTAGAGTAACCCAAACTTGTATCTTATGTCTTGTTTATCCACGCGACTCTGAACGTATACCAACCAATGTATAGGGAGACCGCAATCTCTTGACGATAATCACTGAGCACAAATAAGTTACTTTTAAACGTAGTTACCGTTTAAAAATATAATAAGAACACGCACCTGTGAAACTCAACTACAACATCAAATTAATGATATTCAACCTTCTTCGTAATCAATTATTCAATAAATCCAAAAACGAGCCTTTTAAAACCTTTAAGAACAATTTCCAAACTTTTGTGTGTGTGAACCAATATCCCATGTGTGTGTCGTCCAAAAATCAAAAACACTTGTACAAATTCCCCTCAATTCCAAAACAATTCATCTCTCATGTGTTATTCCACCAGGTAGCACAAACCAAATAAATTTGATCCTCAAAACAATTCATAGTAGCTTCAATTAGTAGTCAAAGAAGTACGAGGTCATATTTATTTGTAACCGACCCATGATGAACCTTTAATTCCTACCAATTAATGTACTAGAATCACAATTAATGTAAGCACCAAATTGAAGATGAAAGTAGGACAAGGTGCATGTAATATAAATCAACCATATCACGTTTTCTTAGGGGGGAGGGAGTGGTACCCTAGTAACCGAATTGCCACATCAACTCTATCCAATAAAAACCCTCCAACTCAAAACTACCCAATTCTACCCTAACACTACCCTAAGTGGAGGGAGTGGTACCCGATCCTACCCTAACACTACCTTTCACAAAAAGACAAAAACAAATAGAGAAGAAAGGAGTATACTCGATCGGCTTGTGAAACCGATTTGGTCCTCCAACTTAAGTACCCGATTGACTAGGGATGGTGTACCCGAAATACCCGAGTATACCCGAATGATACCCGACCATGCACTCCCTCCCCCCTTACCTCCATCCACCTCCATCGTACCACCTTTATTTTATTTTATTTTATTTTATTTATTTTTAAATCCTCGATATAATCACAAAGTAGCAACATGTGACATCTTATCCCATATTGCTTTCTCTTTTGTTGTCCATGCTTTCACAACCCACGAGATTTGCTCCAAGAACCAGTAGGCATTCACAAATTAAAGAACAGAAGAAGCATTGAATTTATATGAAAGCAGTACAAAGTTATTACCAGGAACATTAAAAACTTACATGTATACTATGCACACTGCTCAACAAAGACCATCATGTAGCAACAGATGTATGTCTCGTAACTAGCAGTAGAAACATGTCGAATAAGCATCAGTTAGACATCGCGAGCAGTAGATACAAAGCAACGAGCAGGACTATCCATAACTAGCATTGGTAACGACAATAACTAACAGTGGAAACGAGTAAACTAGCAGTGTTAATCGATATGCTAGGAGTGGAAACGAGCATGAAGCAGTGGTTACCAAAAACACTAGCAGTGGGATCGAGTCATGTACTAGCAGTGGAAACATCAACTTAGCAGTGGTTATGGGATAGGTAGCAGTAGATACAATTGAGTAGCAGCAGATACGTGACATGAATAAAGTACCACATTTATTTTTCTTACACTCGTAATCCTTTAACTGATAACACCATACATTGAATTTGATCAATCACGTCTCATGAGATTGAATATAAGATGCCACCATCCCATGTGAATTGCACCATCCAAAACTAATTAATAGCCAATCAAGTAGCAGCAAATAACGATGAATGGTCAAAAATATCAATCCCACGATTTCACACAGACCCATGACTTGATTTCAAATATAGTAATCATATTCATTATCATATTTGGCCTACTGTGAATCAATTACTGATTAAAATAATAGTGAAGGCACATGCACATGATGACACACAAGTATTAGGGTTTCATAGTAGCAATCGTTAAAAATAAACCCTAAAAATTCCAAAAATTCGAATTATTAAACCTGTTTCTGCAGCCAACTTCGACACTGAATAACTTTCACATAAAAGCTCCGATCAATGATCCCTCCTGTGAAATGTTAGATGGGTATATAGAGAAGCTCCAGTAAAAATTGTAGCCCGATCCAACGGATCACGAAAAAGTTATTGCCTCTTGAAAACAGTGCTGCAGAAAAGTTGTGAATTTTTGACAGCTTCGAATTTTTCTTCCTTCTTCGCCAATAAAACCTTGTACGATCCTAGATATCAGGAGCAACTTAGCTCTGATACCACTTGTTGAATTGTTATAGATCGATAGACCTCATATTATCTAGGAACAATAATTAATAACAAAGGCGGAATATTCAATAAGAATAAATTGTTATCAATAACAAGGTTCTTCTTTATTCATCACATCAGCCTCAATATCATACGGTTACACAATTGTAACAGGGATCAAAGATCCTTGAGACTAACAAACCCTAGGCATCCATTAGAGGACTTGATGCCTAGACACACACTTTTCCTGTAGACTACATTGTAGAAGACACACTTAAAAACCTGTAACCTAGATCTCTTTATAAAGTAGAGATTAGGGGTTTACGAAAGACTACTAAGGACTATAAAATAAATTCTTCTCTTTCAAGCAAGTCCCTCCATATTTTTGTAAGTTTCATCATTGTCACATCTAGTCCATTTGTTTCATTCTTATATTTACTTTGTCTCACCAAAATCAAGAATCTCAACGAAACTCATAGTAGTCATAAGGCTAAAAACATGGTGTCCACATCTAAGTATCTAGAACTTTTGCATATGGACTTGTTTGTCCATCCGCTATAAGAAGCTATGGAGGCAACTTATACACTTTGGTCATAGTAGATGATTACTCAAGGTTTACTTGGACGTTATTTTTGAAAACTAAAAATGAAGCTTTTGATAAATTTGAAATTCTTAGCAAGAAAATTCAAAATCAACTAGGTGTTAACATTGTGTCGATCCGAACGGATCATGGTCGTGAATTTGACAATGAAACTCAATTTGAAAACTTTTGTGATACAAATGGTATAACACACAACTTCTCGGCTCCTCGAACACCTCAATCAAATGGAGTTATAGAACGTAAAAATAGAACCATTCAAGAAATGAGTAGAACAATGCTTAATGAACAAAACATTCCTTAAAAGTTTTGGTGTAACGCCGTTGACACTTCTACATATATTTTAAATAGAGTCTTAATACGTTCTTTCTTAAACAAAACACCATATGAATTATATAAAGGTAAAAAGCCAACTTTAGGATATTTTAGAGTGTTTGGATGTAAATGTTTCATTTTTAATACTAAAGACTATCTCACCAAGTTTGACCCAAAGTCTTATGAAGGTGTATTTCTTGGTTACTCACAAACTAGTAAAGCTTACATTGTCTTAAACAAAGAAACAATGAGAGTCGAGGAATCGTTGAACATAACATTCGACGAAAGTCCACCTCCCTCTAAGACATCACCTTTGGTAGATGATGACTTAGTTGAAAGTCAACTTGTAGAAAGTCAAGAAATAATTGAAAATGACAAGGAAGATGAACCATTAAATAATGAAATTATAAACATCAAAGAATCCAAGTCATCCTTTAGAAAAGGTCATAGGACAACTAAATAAAAGAACGTTAAGATCACAAGCCCAAAATCAAAGTAATCATTTTTGCTTTGTATATACCATTGAGCCGAAAAACATAAATGAAGCAATAAAAGATGAATCTTGGGTAATTGCTATGCAAGAAGAGTTAAACCAATTTGTTAGAAATGATGTTTGGAAGTTAGTTCCAAAACCTAAAGATCAAACTATAATTGGAACGAAATGGGTTTTTTGAAATAAAATGGATGAAAATGGTGTAGTGTCTAGAAACAAAGCTAGGCTTGTCGCATAAGGTTATAATCAACAAGAGGGGATTGATTATGATGAAACTTATGCACCGGTAGCTAGGCTCGAGTCTATTAGAATCTTACTTGCATATGCATGTGTTTATGATTTTAAATTATTTCAAATGGATGTTAAGAGTGCATTTCTTAATGGGTTTATTAACGAAGAAGTATATGTTGCTCAACCTCCTGGTTTTATCGACTTTGAGAAACCACGTCATGTCTTCAAACTCAAGAAGGCATTATGCGGTCTTAAGCAAGTACCAAAAGCTTGGTACGATCGACTTAAGACTTTTCTTGTTGAAAACAAATATACCATGGGATTAGTAGATAATACTCTTTTTACCAAGAAAAAGGAATAACACATTATCATAGTTCAAATATATGTTGATGACATCATATTCAGATCAACTTGCCAAGAGCTATGTGATGATTTCTCTAAAATCATGCACGATGAGTTTGAGATGAGTAAGATGGGTGAGTTAAACTTCTTTCTAGGACTTCAAATTAAACAACTAGAAGATGGCATATTCTTTAACCAATCTAAATACATAAAAGATATGCTTAAGAAATTTGGTCTTGAAGACTCAAAACCAACTAAGACACCCATGTCTTCGGACACTAAACTTACCAAGGATGAGGAAGGTGAATCGGTAGATAACACTAAATATAGAGGAATGATCGGTAGCCTACTCTATCTTACGGCTAGTAGACCCGACATCATGTTTAGTGTTTGTATATACGCTCGCTTTCAAGAATATCCCAAGGTATCACACTTAGAAGCCTTGAAAAGGATTTTTAGATATATTAAAGGAATGACATGTTTAGGATTATGGTATCCCAAAGGAACGGGTGTAGAAACTATAGTGTATGCCGACTTGGACCATGCCGGTGACTGTGTCGATAGAAAAAGTACAAGTGATATTTGCACTTTTGTCGGACATTGTCTCACCTCATGGTTTGCAAAGAAACAAACGGCTCTAGCTATCTCAACTACTGAAGCCGAATACGTCTCAGCCGAAAAAGCATGTCAACAAGCTCTTTGGATGAAGCAAGCTCTCGTGGATTACGGAATTCATCTCAACGATATCGTTATACTTTGCCACAACAAAGGAGTTATTGATCTCAGCAAAAATCCCATCCAACATGCTCATACGAAGCTGATAACATCAAATAGTCCTGATTTTCTAAGCGTTAATTTCCCCCTATATCATCACATTTTGAGTAAAACACTAGTAAAAACATCCTTATTTCTTATTATTTCATTTTAGCACCCATTCGAAGTAAGGAAGCTGCAATTGGACATTTTTAAGCCCTATTAATATGATTGTCTCTTAACTACGGCGTAACCAATTGATGAAGTTACGACGCAACTAAAGATTACGAAGGCTACATCGTAACCCTCAGCTCAGGTTACGGCGTAACAACTGATAGCACCAAATTGACAATGACCACGACGTAGTCCTCAGCTTAGGCTACGCCGTAATAAAGTAATACACTGGATTTACAGAAGCTACGGCGTAACCCCAGCTAAGGTTACGCCATAACCATGGATAAGCACGAAAGATTGAAAGAAGTTACGACGTAACTACCTAATAAGGTTACGCTGTAAC
Organism: Chrysanthemum lavandulifolium; assembly: GCA_022545495.1. Classification (NCBI taxonomy): domain Eukaryota; kingdom Viridiplantae; phylum Streptophyta; class Magnoliopsida; order Asterales; family Asteraceae; genus Chrysanthemum; species Chrysanthemum lavandulifolium. The sequence continues at coordinate 114,665,876 of CM040241.1, read as the reverse complement.
TAATTCAGAGCCTATAAATAGTCGATGGTTTCACCAGTTTTAAGCATCTCTCCTTTCCCAAACCTTCTAGGGTTTTGGGAGATCAAAACACAGAAGAAGAAGCATGGTTTAGGAGCAATGAATAACGAAGTCCTCGTCTATGATTTTCATTGTATTCGAGTTTGAATTCTCTTTATATTTTTCTAGAACTTATACTATGAATTCATATCATTAATTGAAGTTTGCATTTATGTTATTGTTATTTTCTATAATTCTTTATAGATATTTGCTAGTCTTTTTATAGATTGCTAGCCTTGGTAGTATTATAAGATTGATAGTACCTAAAGGGCTAGGAGATATGACCAACTGACCCCAGTCTGATAGATAGCGAAGTATGGAAGGAATTGGCCATAGTACAACCACTCTTCGTGTGCGAACTGACCAAATGATCACCTATCAAGTGGAGGTATTTAAGAGGTTAGGGGGAATCTAAGTTCCTAACGGTCGGGTTACCACCGTCTAGATCTAGTAGATTTGGTGCTTAATGACTGCTATTAGGTTACCGAATGATCCCGGGTGACATGCGTTTTTTTGTGAGGAATCTAAGAACCATAGGCCATGACGAATCGACCAAAGGAGTCTAGTAATAATTAACCACTATATTGAATCTTCGTATCGAGAATCAATTCATATTTGTATTCTTTAATAAGCTTCGTTTATCTATCTCTTTACCCTAAATTTCTGGTGTCTGGGTAAGTAGGTTAATAGCATGTCGATGGATTATAACAACTTTGTCATACCAATATATTATCAATATCATTTCTAATCATCTTAGTTCTTTCAAGGTTACAGCTCTCTTGGGACGATACTCGGATTTACCTAAGGCTTTACTACATCTGATCGGATACTCTGCCCGTTAGTATTTGCCTATCCTAAGTTATCTAAGTTTTATAAATATCAAAAGCAGGATGAAATAGCACATCATCTTTTTGGCTCCGCTGCCGGGGAGCAGTTAATGAAAGATCTAAGGTATTTTATATTCACCTCATTAAGAGATTTGAGCACTTCCATAAGGTACGTTTATCAATCTGTCCTATTGCAATTATTCAAAATTTATCCTCTGACGCTATTAGTTACGACGTAACTCCTTTCATGGGTTACGACGTAACCATATTTCAATTAATTGAAAAATTTTCCATCAAGATCTCTTCATCTAATCATTCTCTATGGCTGGTAAGATCTATCACTACTCTTTTTGATTTGTTTATGTCAATTATTTCAATTAGGGTTTATATTTTGATATTTTAGGGATCTTGCCGATTTGTGTATATTATTGTTATTGGTTTGATTAATTGATGATTATGATGATTTCCCCATGTTATTTTGATTCGTGTCCTTTCACTATAGGTCGATTTGGGTGTTTTGACTTTATTTAAATAGGGTTTTGGGTCAAACACAAACCTAGTGGGTTAGGCACGGTCCTTCACAGACTAATAGGTTAAAATTTATCAAAACTTTTTACCACTTGAAAAATTGATGGTTCCGCGTAATCTATTGCTTAATTGGACCATCCGAGGTGCTAAGTTTACGGGAAGTTACGGCGTGAATCGAGGTTAAGTTATGCCGTAACCATTAAAATATGTTATTACGGCGTAGCAGTTTGATTTAACTACGCCGTAACCTGTGAAATTACCTAATTACGGCATAACTCTTATAAAGGTTACGCCGTAGCTTAACATCAGTAAGGTCTGCACTTACTGTTATTTGTATTATTTTCATGTGCAAACAACCCCGCTAATTGGTTTAGGTTTCTGGCACACAATGATGCTGGGATTAGGCAATTGTGCATTGAAGAGTTTGAGAAATTAAGGAGGAAGGATATCAGTCAACCTGAAGCACTTGATTTTGAAGCATTTGATAGTTTGGCAAACGGGAAAGCTGGTAGAAAATTGAGGAAGTTTTGCAAAATTAAGCTCACGTGTAATGCTGGGGAGTTCACGTGTAATGCATGGTTGAGGCTATTCAGGATCACGGAGCTGGTCATTCCGGAGTACGTCCGTGAATTCCTTGCTAGTGTGGAGTTTTGTACTGATATTGTGGATGATGACGTGGAGTCAATGTTTTTCCAACTTGGAGGCGAGAGAAGAAGTTTGACTCTTAGGCAGTTTACTATGAGGATGGGTTTGTACACTGAGGAGGAAATGGAATCAGAACCTTTTCATCGGTTCTATCACACTTGTTGGAGAAGAAAGGATGAAACTCAAGACCTTGCTGCTTATTTCAACCAGATTGCTATCATGGATGGTTATGATTCAAAGAGCCCACCATCCTACGTGATGGTGAGGAACCCCATTCGTCGACTGGTGCACCGCCTACTTGCTTGCTCTATTCGAGCAAGACACTCCGCCAAAGAAAAGATGACTATGGATGATCTATACCTTATGCAGGGCATGGAAGGGGGGAACAATATCGATGTTCCCTTCTATTTGGCGAGATTTGTGGGTGTTGGTGCCAAGGGGTTTTCATCTAGGAGTCCTTTGCAGGGGGCTCGTTTCATTGGGAGGTTGGCTAGGAGTTATGATCTTATGACTGGTGCAGCTTTGGCTCGGGTGTCTCGTAGTAGGGAGACTAGCTTGATCGGGCTTACTAAGCTAGTCGAGTTCGGGATTTGCACCCAGGACATATATGGAGTGATAGAGTTGGTTAGGACAACCACGAGGAGGGAAGTCGGGGAAGGCAGTGGTGCTGGTGGTGAAGCTGAAGAGGAGGCCGAGGAGCAGGTGCCCAGGGTCGAAGAAGGGTACATGTGAATGTAGGGGAAAGGTTACAGATCATTGATGAGAGGATCGAGGGAATGTCGACCCATTTCAACGAGGAGATTGAAAGCCTCAAAGTGGGTGTTTATGGTCTTAGTAACCAGTTTGAGGGTTTTGCAGGTACCATGGATCAAGTGCAGCAGCTCCAACAGGACTTCTTTCATTGGAGTGTGGATCAGACTAGCCAAATGCTGCAGCACATGCACTTGAGCCACCCTAAGTGGCAAGGTCTGGAGTATGTGTACCAGCCCGACATCCCCGACGTTGGCGTCCATGGAGGAGTGGCATTCATGCAGGCCGAGTCCACTCCTGGCAGCACCACGAGCACCCCATTTGATCCTACTCAATTCCACTCCATGGATCATGATCTTCCCAGGGACGATTGATTTCCCTGATTGATGAAACAATTTGAAAAAATTTAAAGCAATTTGATACTTATGTTTGTAATAACTTAACTATTTGGATATTTGTATGATCTATCATCCATTGTACCCGTCGGATACAAAATTTTCCATGTATTATGTGCAGGTTTTTGGTTATGTGATGCAGTTACGGCGTAACCTTAGGATCAGTTACGCCGTAACCCCTGCTGCAGTAGGAAATTTTGAAGCAACTCAAATAGTTAAGGCTAGTCCCCGGAAACGAAACGCATTAGCCACCCCATGACCCACCTTCTACCTTTAGTGAGACATCCTGGGCAAGCATTCGAAAGGGGAGTTTATTTCTTTCTTGATTATTTTTCATTTCTATTTTATTTTTTCCTTTTTCTTCGTACAAATGGGACTTTGTACACTTCAAGTGGGGGGATAGGAATAGAAATGAACTGTATGACGACTTAGCTTACTTGCCCTATTTTTCTAGTTGGTTTCAAAATTTTAAGCTTATTTGAAAAAAATTTGTCATATTTTTAACCAATCTAGAATCACATAAAGCCGAGCACACTATAACCCTTATTGCCATTGGTGAGATTTAGCCTTTCCGTTTCCCCCATTTTACCCAAATCTACCATAAATTGAGTGTGCCGATAGTAGTGTAAACTTTAGAACATGGCTTTTACATCAATTCGAGACCATAGACGAGTAGTGTATCAAGTTAGCTTGGTGCATTTGGAAAAGGCGATTTGAAAAAAGTAAATGTTTTAGGATTAAACCTAAATAGCCCATATGTGTTCACTTGTGTGCGTTTATCAATTAGTCACATTGGCTTTTTGACCTCCGTGTTAACCTTTTTTGTTGCACTCACCTTTAGTGCAAGATACCCCTAGTTACACCCTTTTTTAGCCTATCCTTTCATTTTCTAACCCTTATTTTCGTTACACCCTTACACCTTAGCCTACCGTGTAGTCTTACATTTTTACCTTGAAGCCATTGTTCACCCTAGTTTGAGGTTCAAAATAAAGTTCCAAGAGGCATACCTCATCATATACATCTCACTAAAGATCGTCAAAGACCCCCAAGTTATCATCTTATGCTCAGTTCAAGTGAGGGGAAGCATATCGTTGCATTTATGTAAAAAAAATTGTTATCTGTGCGAAGAATTATAAGCATTATATGAAGAAATTGGCACTGAGAATAATCTTCTCGATCACATTCGAAGGTTGGAAGAATAGTTCAAGAATAAAGAATGGTGGATTCCGGTGACATATATTGACCATATGAAGATGAACCTTGAATTATCGGTGGGGCGATGGCAAATCGGTTTTAAGCTAAGATTATTTTTTTTCTTTTTCCTTTTCACCCATTAAAATATCCCATACCTATCCTTACCCTTTTTGTCGTGAAGCGTCTCTAGGTGATGCAGCGAGCAATCCTTGATGTCTTGGCCATGGATTTGGTCATGTATCATTGATTTTGTCCACTTCGCCGTGACACGTTAGTAATGACAGCACCCCTAAGCCTTTGAATCACTTCAACCCAACATTGCTTTCTAAAATTTGTCTTAACCTTAGCTTTAGTGGTGGAGTTGTGTGTAATTACCAAGCTTATGATAGAATACTTACTATGTCCGTGCAATTGGTGATCACCCAAATTAACACTTAGAATAGGATGAGTGAGAGTGTTTTCGCTCCTATTTCGTGAGGTGTTCGCTCTTATTAATATTCTAGCATGGAAATTAAAACAACAAGATTCTTCGGGATGTATCTTTGCGTCTAAATTGGTCTACTTGAGGGCAAGTAGAGTTTAAGTGGGGTATATTTGATAACATCAAATAGTCCTGATTTTCTAAGCGTTAATTTCCCACTATATCATCACATTTTGAGTAAAACACTAGTAAAAACATCCTTATTTCTTATTATTTCATTTCAGGACCCATTCGAAGTAAGGAAGCTGCAATTGGACGTTTTCAAGCCCTATTGATACGATTGCCTCTTAACTACGGCTTAACCAATTGACGAAGTTACGACGCAACTAAAGATTACGAAGGCTACGGCATAACCCTCAGCTCAGGTTACGCCGTAACAACTGATAGCACCAAATTGACAATGACCACGGCGTGGTCCTCGGTTTAGGCTACGCCGTAATGAAGTAATACATGGATTTACGTAAGCTACCACAGAACCCACCTAAGGTTACGCCGCAACCATGGATAAGCACAAAATATTGAAGAAGTTACGACGTAACTACCTAATAAGGTTACTGCCAGAACTAGTTCGGAGCCTATAAATAGTCGATGGTTTCACCGCTTTAAGCATCTTTCCTTTCCCAAACCTTCTAGGGTTTGGGAGATAAAACACGTAAGAAGAAGCATGGTTTAGAGCATTTGAATAACGAAGTCCTCGCTCACGATTTCCATTGTATTCGAGTTTGAATTCTCTTTATATTTTTCTAGAACTTATACTATGAATTCATATCATTAATTGAAGTTTGCATTTATGTTATTGTTATTCTCTATAATTTTTATAGACATTTGCTAGTCTTTTCATAGGCGCTAGCCTTGGTAGTATTATAAGCTTGATAGTATCTAAAGGGTCGAGATATGACCAACCTAATTCTAACTGATAGATAGCGAAGTATGGAAGGAATTGGCCATAGTACAACCACTCTTCGGTGCGAAATGACCAAATGATCACTTATCAAGTGGAGGTATTTAAGAGGTTGGGGAATCTAAGTTCCTAACGGCCGGGTTCCCACCGCCTAGATCTAGTAGATTTGGTGCTTAATGATCGCTATTAGGTTGTCGAATGATCCCGGTGACCCGCTCATCTTGGTGAGGAATCTAAGAACCATAGGCCATGAAGAATCGACCAAAGGAGTCTCGGTGATAATTAACCACTATATTGAATCTTCAGACGAGAATCAATTCATATTTGTATTCTTTATTAAGCTTCGTTTATCTATCTCTTTACCTTAAATTTATGGTGTCTGTGTAAGTAGGTTAATAACATGTCGATGGATTATAACAACTTTGTCATACCAATATATTATCAATATCATTTCTAATCATCTTAGTTCTTTCAAGGTCACAACTCTCTTGGGACGATACTCGGATTTACCTAAGGCTTTACTACATCTGATCGGGTACTCTGCCCGTTAGTATGTGTCTATCCTAAGTTATCTAAGTTTTATAAATATCAAAAGCAGGATGAAATAGCACATCAGAAGCATATTGAAATCCGCCATCACTTTCTTCGTGACAATGTTCAAAAAGGAAACATCTCAATTGAGAAAGTATCCTCCGAAGACAACATTGCCGACATTCTAACTAAGCCTCTCAAACAAGAACCATTTAATCTTCTTAGACTTGGTTTAGGGCTAATGGAACCAAACATGTAGTTAAAACATAGTCTAAACCTTAGAACAAACAAAACAAAACAAATTAGTTTAATTCTGCTTGTAGGAAAACAAAACCTTAGAACAAACAAAACAAACACCCAATGTCAAAAATTTTGAAAAGCTTCTCACTTGTAGGAAAACAATTTTTCATTGTTAATACAAACAGAAATGTAAATTTTCATCACTTGCATAATGCTCTTGAATACTAAAGGTAATGCATAACTAATATGCATTCCCGGGTATATTCAAATGAAGTCACATTGAATTAGGAGCGTTTGGGTTATCTCATGCCTTTTCCCAAACACCCCCACTAAAAACCATTTTATGGATAAAATGAGTCGAGATAACCGCAACTCCAAATTGTTTTCATATAGGCACACACTAGAACCAAAACGCTAAGTTTGTTTTTATTTTTTAACATGTAAACTCTTGCTCATGGGAACAACCATGGTAGCCGCAAAATTCTATGATCACAAGGATACTCTTAGCTACATCCATAAACACCACAAAACCAAGGGCCTCTCCAAAGAACAAGTCGAAATCTTTAAGAGTCTAGAGCAAAGGTACTTCCATGAGGGTAGGACCATTCACTCCTCCTTTGTCGACGGAACTAACCTCCGTCAAGAGCTTGCCACCATTAACTTCGATTATCTCCTTGACATCGATGAAACCATTTGTCCTAGGTTTGTTTTGGAATTCTATGCTAGTGTTACCTCTTTCACTGATGAGGACGATGAAATGGCTCTTAGGTTTAGGATCAATCAAACCGACTACTACATCTCCCTAAGCCAATTTGCTCAAGTGTTAGGAATTCCTAATTGTGGTGCATGTGTTTACTCGGACAAGTGGTCACTCACCATCCTTGATGCAATCAATGATCGCTCTCTTCCATTCCAAACTCCTTTGGCAGATAAGGATGTTATCTGTGAGCACCTTTTTAATGAAAGGGCCGCTCCAACCCGTGTCACCCGAAAGCGAAAAGAAATAAACCGAGATCCTTATGGTATGGAGCTCAATGAGCTTAAGCCCGAATTTAAGAAGTGGGAGGAACTCCTTAGAGCCAATGTCATTAGCACTATAGGAAATAGGGACCATATCAATGCTTTCCTTTGTCACATGCTCTACAACTTGTCCACTCGTCAACCATTCAATTTAGCCTACTACATTGCTAGGAGAATGGTAGATATTCCAACTCAAGTATCGGTTGCTCTTCTTTACGGGATGCTCCTCACCCGTCTCTATAGAGCATTTGCTCTCATTCCACCAAATCCAAAAGGGTTAAAGCTAGACTATGCTCTCATCCCTCACATATTTGTGCCCTTGAGTGACGAGCGAGTGTCTAAGACTAAAGGAAAAAGGGCAAAACCTCCAACTCCTTCATCATCATCATCAAATAGCTCCGAGGACGGTCTCCCAAATTCTCGTCTTCCACCTCAAGAGTACTATGCATCTCTCCCCGAGATTGAGAATGAATCGGCAGAGTTCAAGCAAACCAAGGGGATGTTCAAGTGCCTTGGTAAGATGATGACAAAGATCTACAAGAAGTTGGATAAGTGAGGTTTATTTGAAGGAGTGTTTGGAACAAGACAATAACTATGGTGTATGATACAATTTGGTTGTTTTTACTTTGTAGGATGATAATATGACTTAAAACAATGTTGTATGCTAACCGGTTTATGCAGGGGATAGCACAAGTGTGTTATCAATTTTACCCATTTTCACTTTTATGTGAAAATCGTTAGCCCTGGTCAAATTCTATGCTCCACTATGTTTGTATATGTGTTATCGACTTTTCCTAACTAGAAATAATTAATGTCACATGTTTTAAGCAAAAGTTCAGGTTTCGGAAAAGTCCCCGACACCTAAAAAATGGGTCTGTGATGATTTCCGGTCTCCACGGACCAGACGACACCATTAATTTGGTTCCGTCTGTTATGGATTTTGGTACCGCCATACCTATACAGGCGGACCAGCCGGCACCAATTTAAGGGTTCCGCCTATGTAAATAAATGGTGCCGTGGATCCTACAGGTAATTTTCAAAATTTCGCTTATTTCAACATTCCAAATTACCATACATTGGTTCTAGGTTAGTCTTAACTAGTTTTTACCTATATTAGAACTAGTGTAACACACTTAGGCATATAGAATATCCATTTCCCACCAAAATTCAAAAATTCCAAAAATCCACCCAAGGAACCCTTTTTCATAAAGGAAGGAACCAAAAATTTGGTTCCTTGCAATACGTGGGTGATCTGATTCTAAAGATCCCATAATCATTAGAACACATTTATTGCAAATCTTTGTCACTTCATTCCATCCTTCTTGTATTGATTGACTTGGGTGATATGACTAGCATTAAACCCACTTCAAAATCATTAGGAACATCATCTCTTCTGTGGTTTAACATCAAATCAAACACATTTCTCCATAATTTTCCAAACCTATAAATTAAGAGCTTTTACCATGATCATCCTCACACCTTCTCAAATCTTCTCATCTACTAGCAAAAACTTGAGCCAAAATGACTAAGTCTTCACCATCAACCAAACCTTGCAAAAGAACCGCTAGAATGAGCGTAATACCTTGTTGCTTTGTCAACATAAGCTCCTCTTCCGAGTCCTCTCCATTAACCATCTCATCTACCATAAGAGATGAGACCACTCTCACTTTGGCTACTCCTACACCACCTCCACAATCACCTATCATTGTCACTACTCCACCACCAACAAAGACTACTCTCACTAGCTCACCACCACCGGCTCCTATCCAAACATTAAAGTCACCATCACCCCCAAAATCTCCAACACTCATCCCATTAGAGCTATTCTCTACCCCACCTACATCTCGAAATCCATTCTTGGAAGACTTAGAGGACTCTCCTCCTTGGCCCAATCATCCACCACCACTACCATCTTTTGGTACTATTGAGCGAATAGCTCATGAGTCTCCACGTCCATCATTTGACCCAAACGCCCTGTTAGGGCCAAGACCTCTTCTTTTCCATCCCATCCACAAGGAAATCCATGGTCCTTTGTATAGGGATCAACCACTTCCTATAACATCAATGTCTCCTCATATAGAGGACATTGAGAAATCCATATGGGATGATCACCCTACTAAAGAAGAGATTAAGGCAGAGCTCAATCATCTCCACCAAGTTTCTAGTACGGTGGACTCTCATCTTAGTGAGACCATGCAAATGCAAAGTGCTTTGCTAGCCTCCATAATCACCACTCCAACAACCAACACCAACAACTCCACCATTACACCACCACAAAATCATGAACCATACTACCCTCCTAGACACGGTTGCTCCAATTGTGAGCGGACCGCCCACATTACCAAAAGGACCTGGGTGATGGTCCATGAGCTTCAGGAAGAAATGAGGTTCATCCTCAATCACATCCTAGAGCGCATCAATGCTCTTGCTCATTCACCACCTCAATAGGAGGGTCCTAATTTATTTTCTTTAAGCATTTTTATTTTTCTAGGCTTTTCTTTGTATTTTTCTTATTTTCTAGGATTATTTTTTTTTGTCTTCTAGGATTTTATTCTTGTACTAACACTTCATTGTGTTCTCTTTTCATGATTTTTATATCATGAAAAATTTAACAAATGAATGATGTTTCTTAGATTGTTTTTGATTGTTACATGGTGTTTGGAAATGCTTGTGATGATGCTTATTACTAATATTTTTTTTGTAGCTTTTTCACAATCCATGTATCTTTCTCTTGGCACCCAATTTAGGGGGAGCATTGGTCAAGGGGGAGATAATGGCTCGAGCTCATTACATATTCCGCCTCGCATCTTCTTGTTGAGACAAAAAGAGGGAGAAATATATAAAACTTGGTTAAATTTGACTTATATAAGAAGTAAACTGCATACTTTGACTTTCTGAAAAGTCAACATCATACTTCAACTAATGAAGATTTTGCCTTTCTAAAGAAAAGTCAACTGCACACTTTGACTTTATGAAAAGTCAACATCATGTCTAAATTGGACATACTTGCATTATCATCTTTATCTTTCAAGTTCTAAAACTAATATTTTTATAACTCTTTTACAATCTTTTATAAAAATAAAATTTATATTTTGTCCTCAACAAAAAGGGGGAGATTGTTAATACAATTATCGTCATTAAACATTATTTATATTTTATGATCTTTACCTAAGTTTTGTTAACGACAAAAGTAATTTAATTTTTATAAAGCTTAAAGCTTGTCAAGTTTAATAGATATTAAAACAAGCTTTTCAAATATTATCTTCATCACTCAAGCATTTACATTTTGATTAATCATATTTTTGATATGACTCTAAACCATAATGTATGTTAATATTTTTAGATCAAGAATGTTTTAGTTTCTTAAAATAAAACATTACATATGTATTTACATTTTAACATATTTCTAAAAATAGAAAACAAACATATGACATCATGTAGTGCATCATTGAAATGCTTAGAAGATTTCACTAGATACTTTGTGTAGATTTAGACTCTACATATCTTACACAATCTTGGATAGATATGGTTGACTTTGGTAAGATTTTGGTGATCTTGTCGTTGGATTCCTACGGCACCAAAACTTAACACGTGACGGAACCCTTTTGAGCGATCCGTGGTCCGTGGTGCTCTTGAGCATTTTGGCTATAAATAGCAAAGCCAAACCAAGTTGTTTTTCATCCATTTCTATCATATTCACATACATTCCTTCTCTCTAACATTTCTAACTCAGTTTCATATCATATTAGTGATCTCTTTAGTAGCAAAGAAGATCAAGGCATATTCAAGCTTCAACAAGTTGTTGGAAGTCTTGTTTGTTTATTGTTGCATGATCTAGTGTTGATTCATACATCATTGTTGTACCAAACCGTCATAATCTTGTGAGTGTGAGTGGTTAGTATTTTAGTCCTTAAAATACATTGTGTGTGGGAGTGGTTGTACCCTTGAAAAGAACTCGACATCTAGCTTAGTGTCGGAAATAGTGTGTGTTAAGTGTAAAGGTTTCTCCGCCGGTGAAAGGAGCTTGTTGACTAGTGAAGTTAAACTCTCGAGTGTGAGACTCGGGGAGTGGCGTAGGGCAAGGAAAAAGAGTCCTTGTAGACAAAACCACTATAAACAACTTGTCGTGGTTTGATTGTTTCTTTCCTTATCTACTCTTTATATATTGTTTGCATATTGATTATCATTTACTAACATATCTAAGATCAATATCAATTGATCTTTCAATAAGTTTCAAAATAAAGTTTTTAATCGGTAAACTATTCAACCCCCCCTTCTAGTTTTCCATAGAGTATTTTATTGATGCATATTTATTGATGCATAGAGTATTTTATTGGTGATCGTATTGTCTTAGTGAACAAAGTGTAAAGGAAAATAAGTATTATATAAACTAGGCGAGTACCCGTGCCTAGCGGCATCGGTTTCTAGCGGCAGACAATTAACGATATGCAATATTGTGGTAAGTGTTTCGTATAACGTTCAAAATAGGACTTGAAAATATCACAAATTTGTACAACGAAGCGCATGTCTAATATTTTCATCCGAAAGTTGGCATTAATGATCAAAATTATATTGGCAATTCGTGACACCAAGACCCCCCTGGGTAGTTCTATGTTATCGGACTAAGAGGATGTTTTTTTTTACCTTCATGAATGTGCTGATCATGTATCTTGGCATATACATGTAGATGGAGTTGAGCCTCTATGATATGTACATCTAAACTACATTTTGACATTTTCCATGTTTAACTACACAAAATAAATGTAGTACTATAATAGACATACTTACATGTGATTTTTACACACCTTTTTACATGCTTCCAAACGATATAAAGAACTAATTTAGGTTTATAATGAGTACATTAATAATCGTGCATGATACAAGGAAATATTACAATCATTAAAGAAAGTTTGTAAATGACCAAGAGATCTTCTATTTTTTTTATGATACAACAATTGTACTCATTTCATCTAAAATTATGGTTACATGCATAGTTATTTACGTGCATGATTTTTGTTAGTTTGACCATGTTCTTTAATATTCCACGAAATTAGGATAGTGATAAATTAATACATGATTTGCAAAATTCAAAGATTTGAAAATAGCCAATATTATCTTAAATCAGTTTTGATATATATCTTTTTTGAAAATAAACGATTATTACACAGAAATAATAAACGCTTTGAAAAGATGAATCATTTACTTTCAAGAATAAGTCAACTAAAATAGTTTCGTCCACGCTACTCGTTTTAGTTTACATGCCATATAGTTGTCATAGTTTCTACTCGTCTAGTATTAGAGATAATATACATGTATTTCTTGGGCTTTAGTTGTTACTGGTTGATATCTAAGTTAAAGTGTATTAAATGAGTTTAAACCTTGATAGTTGGAACAATGGTCGAGATTTTTCATTTCTTATCAATATTTGGTTCTGATATCTATATAAACCAATAAAAAATCACAACTACACTTAATGTAATCTTTGTTACTTTTAAATATGTTGAAATGACTTACTTTGAGTAATAGGTTGAAAGGGAAAATATAGCGAACATCATGTATACACATCTAAAATCCTAAATATTTGTAGGTCTAAGGACGCTATCGTCATTCTTAGAATATAGTCTATATAATAGTACAAAATGATAACCATGAAAAATACATCATAAGAGGAAAATATAATGAACTAAGAAAACCAACAACTTAGTATCAAAGTATGCAACTCAGTAAACCAACAACTCAAGAACAAACAACTCGATTTCGTTATGATATGTTTCATGCATATATGTTTGCATGATAGAAAAGAAACTAAGGAAACCAATAGATCGCTTTTATTTATTGAACAAGATATCTTAACAAAAGCAAAACATAAATTTTATTCTTCATTACTCTCACTTTCATCAACCAAACAATAAACTCGTTTCCGACCAAAATTGATGAGTGGATTCGTGTCTTCTTCTTCTTCTTCATTTTTGTCATCACTTGATATGACAATGACATCATCATAATTCCAATTTATCAAATTAGGATTGAAAAAGGGATTCGGATGTGGAGCAAGGTTAGGAGGGGATGAAGCTGGTATAAAAACAACAAGCAAGTTGTGTAAATAAGGATTAAAAAAAGCAAATAAGATTATAGAAAAGAATCCATTTCTAACCTCAAAATCATAATTCACATTCTTTTGATTTTGCATCTCCATTATTTTCGGTCGAACCAGAAATGATTATGCATCTCCATTGTTTTTTGGAGGTTGTTTATATAGACAAGGATTTTGCATCTCCATCTCAATTTGAATTTTCTCGCTTGAAATATTGTGTGTATGAAATAAGTTTCTTCTCCATAAATGTATTTCCTGAATTAGTTTGCATACTTTCCAAACGCATGGAGCAATTCCAAACTTAAATGCATTCTGTTTTGATCTTAAAATGTAGTGCAGTTGTTTGAACTTTTCAAACGCATATTTCACAATATTTCCTTTGTATATTAAATGCCTTTCAAAACGTAATACAGTTATCTCATCTTAAATGCCTTTGTATATTACAATTAGAATATTTCACAATATTTTTTTATATAATTTTTTCAACATTTCACATGTTGACTATTCCACTTTTCCACATTTGACCATTTTGGTTTTATATGTAGTTTAGAATAAAACAAACAAATGTTAATTCACATTACAAACAACAAACAACAAACAAGATCATAAAAGAAAAATCGATTACTAACCTCGAGATCATCATCAACGTTTTTTTGATTTTGCATATCCATTATTTATTTTTCCTTTCGTTCATGTTGTGAAATAAAAACTTGTGTTGTGGGTTGTTTATATAGGCATGGTAACGAAATGTTTAAATTATTTTTTCCCGCCAATGAAAGAATGAATGGTGTAGCAAATTTGAAAATTGAAAATACATTGAAATCAAGTTTTATTACTTGCCATGCAAAGTTACATGCAAATAATACATTTCGATATATTGCTGGCGTTAAATTACAAGAATGGGCTGGCATCCATGAATGGGCTGACATTAATGAATGGGTCTATGATATGGTGCGTTAACTTTAGAATGTATATTTTCATTTATGATGCGTTAACTTTAGAATGTATATTTTCATTTATTCCACTATTTCACAATTCATTTCAGTTGACTAATTGACCATTTCCACTATTCCACTTTTTTTCACTTTTCACTTTTTCAATATTGACCATGTTGACCATTTTTCTTTTTAATGTAGTATAGATATAGATATAACATTAAGCAAAAATGAATATGAGGCAAGCTGCAATTCATTCACATTACTATCCATGTTCCTCTCACAATATTACTGTTCATAAGTAAATTAATAAAAAAAATCCGGCTCACTCTTCTCCTTCGTCCCTCCTTCCTTGTTACATGTCTTTCTCATACGATAAAAAAAGGCACATGTATCTCAAATACACAACATGACCTATGATTCATCAAACCCATACACCAATTTGGGCAATAGCTTCCTCATCAAATCAACAAAAAAATAGAAAAAAAAAATCATTCACAGATTCACACTTATGCAATCTGATTCGTCATAATTTACACACATGTAGAAAAATCATTAGGTGTTATATAAATATAACATTAGGTAAAAATGAATGTGAGGCGAGCAACTAGTCACTCACATTACTGTTTATATTCCCTCGCAATATTACTGTTCATAAGCAAATTAATAAAATAAATAAAAAAAGTCCAGCTCACTCTTCCCATTCCTCCCTCCTTCCCTGTTACGTGACTTTCTCATAAGAAAAAGGGGCATGTGTGTATCTCAAATACACAACATTCCTTATGATTCATTAAACTCATAAAAAAAATTTGGCAATACCTTCCTTATCAAATCAGCACATAAAAAAAGAAATTTCATTCATAGGTTCTCACTTATGCAATCTGAGTCTTCATAATTTAAACACATCCAGAAAAATCATTAGGTATTTACCCACATCCATCTGAAGGTAATTTTTACTATAAATATTTTTTTATTGAATTGCTCATGACCTTAGCCAGGTTTATTTGTCATACAACTTCTAGAGACGTGCGGTTATTTTGGCTGAATTTTAAGGGAATTAATTGGTGGAAGGGATATTGATGATGTTTACTTTCGACTGAACCATCGGATGAAGCGACATTGGTTATGTATGACTCACTTTTGGTTTGCGGAAAGTGCATTATGTTATTTGGCGAATTGAGGAATCTGGTAATTTTTTTCCTTTCTTATATTTGTGATTATGTTTTTTCTTATGTACTAATTATGCTTTGTGTTGTTTCCTTCCCTGTTAAACTAAATAAAGGAAAGGTTTTTTTTCTTTCTATAAGTGGCTTCTTAAATTGAGTTCTTTGGTTATGATTTGGAAACTGGCCATAATATGGTTGCACTACAATAATCGGACGGACGGGCGACGAAACTTTCGCCGGGGACACAAAGCCCCCGGTGAAAGTCACTACACGACAAAATTGAATCTGACGTGGCACATGAATTCGCTGACTTGTTACGAAATTTTCAACGCTAACTTTCCGCGGGGACATGTCCCCGGCGAAGGTGACTTTGCTTTTTATTAAACTTTGACCGGACAGTCAAGATTCAACGTAAAGTTTCTTCGGGGACGTGTCCCCGCCAAAAGTATTTTCAACTTTTATCAAATTTTGACGAAAGTCCGAAGCATGTTAATTGTTCGTGGAAAATTCTCGCCAAAACCTTTTGCCGGGGACATGTCCCCGGAAAAACCCTTATCCAAAAAAATTACACTTTATATACCATATCTTATCCTCAAATTTCTTATCCTCAAAACCACCATATCTTATCTTCACGAATTTCTACCATATCTTATCTTTACACAAATTTCAAAACCTGAGATAGAGCAATTTAATCCTTTTATGTGTTCTTGTGGAGCATGAAATATAAAATTAAGAACATCACATAGAGATTATTCATCTGGACGACAATATTATTCATGTCCTCTGTCAAAGGTGAACAATCATACATTTCCTATTTATGTAAATATACAAAGGTGAACAATAATTGGGTTGTAATATCTGGACGACAATATTATTTAGCACCTCCCGACCTCGTGATGCAGCGGATGTGTCCTCACTGTGGGAAACAATGCAGAAACAGACCGAGGAGCTCGCTACACAGAGGACTCAGATGGAGCAGGTCATGGAGTTTGTGAGGTCATTCCCGGGTTGGCGAGGCGACTACATCCGCCCGGGATCAAGTGCTACTCCACCGTGGGTCGGGATCCGGAGAGGGTGGGTCGGGATCCGTGCTACTCCATCCGGCGAGTCTAGAGATACCGGGACGGTAATGGGGTAGTGGGGTTTGAGATGCCGATTTATGTTACTTTAACACATTTTGGATATGTTTGTGCGAATAACATGGATTATTATGTCGTTTATGTGCATTATGTGCTAGGATTCCGTAAATGGATTATACGATAGTTTTGGACCATTTGCGGATAGGTAGTTTTGGATAGTTTTGTAGATGATCATGCGTTAACGATTTAGGAACCGTTTTGGCGATTTTGGAAAAGGATAACTATGTTAGCGATTGATGGGTATATATGATATTATGTTTAGCAAATTTGTGTTATGATTGATGGGTATATATGATACTATGTTAGCAAACAGGTCGTAGGTTTTTTCCGGAAAATTTTCGGAAAAAATCTGGAAATTACCTATTTTGCAGCAATTTTCTGCATATTGGGTCAGCTAGTTTTGCCGGGGACATGAAACTGAAACCTTCTTTCTTTGATTCTTTGATCGGAATACGGATGAGATCAGAAAGGCCATCATTGTCCCCGGGAAAACACGGACTAATGACGTAATTAGGATACTTTAAGTAAAGTTTAAAAATAGTTTCCCCGAGGACTGGTCTCCGGGAAAACATGGACTAATGACGTAATTAGGCTACTATAAGTAAAGTTTAAAAATAGTTTCCCCGGGGACGTGTCCCCGGCGAAAAGCGATGCCACGTCGGACATATTTGACCGGCGACAATCGACTGGGGGTCCCACATGTCCCCGATAAAAGTGACAAACAGTCCCCGGGAAAAGTATTCCCGAGAAGGTATTGCCGGGGTCTTTTCGGCGGGGACATGTCCCCGGGAAAAAGATTCGTAGGGGACATGTCCCCGGCAAAAGCCCTTAAACGTCGCCTGCGAAAGCGACGAATGTTGTAGTGCTGATATGTCTTAACAAAATTTTGATCTTTTTGTGTTTTAGTTCTTTTTTATAGCTTCGTTGTTTACTGTCTTTCATTAGCCTTTGCATGACTTTCTCCTAAGGATTTCTTATACAATCTTAATTTCTCATGTATTTTTATAGTGTTGAGTGTGGCATTAATATATAACTGTTTAGGTACTCATGAGCGACGTAAATAAAGGGAGGATCATAGCATTATAGATTATTTCTGACAGAACTTTTTTAGGTCAGTAATTTTTATGAATCTTTGAAGCTTAGAACAAAAGTTCTAGTTACTTGACTCTTTATTTGCATAAAGTTTTTTTGGTATGAGTTGAAAATCTCACGGAGATAAAGATAGTATGCAAGTCATTCTCAGGTTATCTGTATTCATGTTAAGATTCATATGTCAGGCTTGGGTCTTGTTCGGGTACAGTTGCACTGTTAGCCTCGCTCTTTTATAAAGATAACGTCACTTACGTGAATTGGACTAGATATGTAGTATACTTTACCCGCAGCCCGCAGGGACTAGTATCGTTTAAGTGGAAAAGTTGTAATGTGTAGAGCCTATAAATACCCCTCATGACTCTCCATGAGGGGTGTGGTTAAGCATTAGGTCATTTGTATTATTTCATTTAATCAAGTTATCCTTTTCCTTATCCTCCCTCTCTCTACTTTCTCTCACTAGAAAAGATGAATCTCTTCATCTTCTTCCACCAACCAAGATCTCCCAAAACCACATAAATCTATATTTCATCGATCCTAAGTGGCTTTGTATAAGTTTTTTAGATGATTTATTGTGGTTTTGTATAAGTTTTTAGGCTGTTTTTACCCATATTTTTAGATCTGATTTTTTTTCCTATCTTTCGGTAAACAGTTTATAAAACTGTTTTGTATCCTGGTCAAAAGTCATATGGTCCATTTAAAGTTTTACATATTTATCTTGGGTCATTTTTATGATTCAAACAGATTGTGTGTTATCACTTTTATATGACTTTTGTACCAAACCTTTGAAATATTAGGTCAAATTGTGGTCAAACAGGGTTATACGTATTGTCCATATGAGCTTTTCCTGGGTTATTATGAAGCTGAACGGATTTTTGGTCGGAAACTTCGCCGGAGTAAAAAGTCAAAGGGTCAAAAACCTAATCTTTACGCCTAAGGACGTTTTTACGCGTATGGAATACGCGTAAGAAGATGGTTATGAGTAAACAAACTTTACGCCTAAATAAGCAATAAGGAACCAAAGAACATTCGGCAGGCAATGGCTGAAAACGCATGGATAGAAGCGATGCAGGAGGAACTTCTCCAATACCGTCTACATGACTCTTGGGATCTAGTTCCAAGACCAATTGACCTTCGAGTCATTGATCTCAAATGGTTATGGAAGAACAAAAAGGATGAAGAAATTACTGTAATTCGCAATAAAGCTCGTCTTGTGGCCAAAGGATGCAGACAGGAAGAAGGACTAGATTTTGAAGAGTCGTTCGTGCCGGTAGCCAGACTTGAAGCAGTCAGGATATTCTTAGCCTATGCAGCTCACAAAAACTTCACGGTTTATCAGATGGACATTAAGACTGCATTCTTGAATGGAACTCTGAGAGAAGAAGTGTATGTGTTGGATCAGTCCTAGATAGATCTTAAGAGCCTTAATGAACGTATAGTAAACCTGTGTAATAACAAGCAAACTATGGAGAACCTCTATAAAACTTATGCTTACGCTGAATATAAACACAAGAGTTAAGAAGACAATAAACACAAATTACTTGATCCTCTATGGATCTATATTGATTCACTAATATTATTGAAAAACGTACATAAACCTTAGCCGTATGTTTCTTTTATACTAGAAGAAACCCTAATTCTGCAGCTTA
This sequence comes from Chrysanthemum lavandulifolium, assembly GCA_022545495.1. Taxonomy (NCBI): domain Eukaryota; kingdom Viridiplantae; phylum Streptophyta; class Magnoliopsida; order Asterales; family Asteraceae; genus Chrysanthemum; species Chrysanthemum lavandulifolium. The sequence goes on along the minus strand of CM040241.1, from coordinate 114,646,235 downwards.
CAAAACACGTAAAAGATATGCATTATCCCTTCCTAAAATAACTCATGCATATCCTAACTAATTACTAATAATACGGAAACTACATATCCCCAGAAACAATACTAACTATCGCTAAAGAATCGCACTATCGCAGAATCGCATTATCCGCAGTAATACTAATACTATCAGCAGGAACCTTTATCAGCAGGAACCCACTGTTACAATAATTCCCAACAATCCTCCCCTAAACTTGAATTTGACTACGTTAACTTCAAGTTTCCAGATAGATCTTGAAAGTGCAAGAGGTTTGAAGTCCACAGTAACTGAAGCAATAGAATGAACCAGCGGCAACTCCTAGAGCCACCAGTATCAGCATTGACATACAGAGATCCATCAGCAACACCTATGCAGCAGCATCAGAATCCAGCAGCAACAATAACCAGAGTTGATTTGATAAGCCTTCACCAAGTAGCTACTCACTCTTGGGCTAGCTGGTTCTTTGGTGGAATCATGACATCACCCTGGTGAACCAATAACCAGTCCAACACTTAGAACGTGAATCAACGATGTGTTGGAAAACCCTAATGGTTTTTTGGCAAACCATCACAACCATCAACAGATTTGACTTGTCTTTACCTGAAGCCGTGAACTCAGGACTAGTCATGGTATTTCACTGCCTTTACCATAAGCCATGAACTTGTGGGCTAGCCAACTCTTCATCTATGAGGACATGGTGAGTTGAGCACCATACAATTTATTGGCAAATTGTCAACCATCCAACGGATTTGATATCTCTTTACCAGAGCCGTTTGCTCATGGAGTAGCCAATGTTTGGTGTGTGAGACCAGGGTACATTGATAACCCTCTGATTTTTAGTAACTCAGCAACTATCAATGGATTTGAGGAATGCTCACCAGAGCCGTACCCCCATGGTGAGTCAACTCTTTCTTGTCAAAGACATGGTGAGTTGATTACCATATATGGTACACAACTATACAACAAGATCCTCAAAGAAAAGTTAGTATGCACATAAATATATACAAAATAGTTTTTTTTTTTTTTTTTTTTTTTTTTTTTTAACACAACAAAATAAAAAATAAAAGAATATATAACAACATACCCAATTCATGAAGATGCACCAGCAGTGGCCTCAATGAGTTTATCCTTAATGCGCTTCACCAATTGCTCAGCATTAAGCATATCATTACCCACTAGAGCAGTAGAAAATACCAACTTAAGAGACAACATTTGCTCTATCAGCTTCACAGAAAGTGGCTAGCGCAAATCGGAAAACATATAAAGATACAAACCAGACCAAGTTTACACCACATGAACATTGAACAATGAATAGAACTTCCACTGATATACCCTCCACTCATTCTGACCTTCCCAAATCTTAAACCCTTTACCATCCTGATAAACTGAATCAAATAAGATTTGAAGATCTCCCAGCAAAAACATCCCAGCACCAGTAGCAGAATGAGTCTCAAAATACTCAGACACCATACCATACAGCTTAAACAAATCTTGTCTATCCACAAATTTGAGAATTTCAGTAAGAAAGGTAAAATGTCTAACAGATCCATCCTTGCGATAAACAGTATTGAGAGACCCCAAACCACCAATGCCAGTATGAGTAAGTTCCCATCTATCAAGCATAGACCACACGACCATCTCCTCATCAGATTCATCCTCATGAACGCTCAGAAGCCTGAAGATCAAGTGCCCTAGAACTCCTCTTCTTGGCTATACTCTTTCGCCTTCCACCAAGCGTGGAGGAAAGAGAAGAAATGTTAGACCTTGGAGCATCTGGAGTAGGCATCACTGGGGTAGCATCTGGGGACTTAGCACCTTCAGAGGGAACATGTGCACTAGTAGAAACATGGTTATCCTTCTCAGTAGAATCAGGTTGGGCAATATCGGAAGAAACATTTGGACCAACATCCTTAGGTGTATCAGAAGGATCAACACCAAGGTTGTCAGTGGGAATGCTCTGAGAATCATCAGTAGGAACAGGAGGAACACCTTCAGAAGAAGTCCTTGATGGAACATCAGAAGGAATAATCTGAGATGCATCAGCAGAAAGAGATGTTTCAATAGGTTTCTCAATAGGTGTGGAATGCTGCACAGTGGTCTCTTCAGTATGAACACCAATATCTGCAGTTGTGAGCAGTATCTCTTCAGAAGGATCAGTAGATTTCAATCTCTTGACTTCAGGTCCTTCCAAGGAAGAATGATGTCTCTTCATCCTTGTATATGGGTTAAGACCATCCTTTTCCAACCTACTAAGAATCTTGTTATACTCTACCACCAACTGATCATCTGTGAAAGACTTCACATAAGCCATAGTCCATCCAGTTGTGTAAACAGCAGAACTCATATTTTTGAAAAACTCCCTCATATGTTGTCGTTATTCAGCTTGAGTAGGAGGTCGATCCCTATTTTCCTTAGCTTTTCTCTCTGCATCAGCTTTCTTCCTCTTATTAGCCAGTGCCATCAGATCAGCAGCAAAGTTATCAGAATCAAAAGCACCCTCTAAGATGGAATGATCAAGAGATGTGTTAGAAGTAACTCCAGCCACAATAGATTGCCATGTGGCATCAGAGAAGTGCAAAGCCGCCTCATCCAGTTCTTGCATTCTCTGTGGTGTGATGTCAGGAACTGTGTGAGTTTGAAATTCAGCATCATATGAGGCTTGAACTTTCTCTGCTACCTCCCGGTCACCCTTTTCAAGTTCATGAAGTCTAAAAAGCAATTCCTGTCCAGCCTTTAAAGCAGCAGGATCCACTTCCTCTTCCACCATTGGAACCTTCCTCTTATCCACTGAAGGAATACCCACTAGATCATCTTCAGAAGTAACCTTGGGGTCAGAAGGAATAGATGATGGTATCTCAGAAGCAATGGATGGAGTATCAGCATGGATAGGCTTATCAGCAGGATCAAGTACACTATCAGAAGGAACTGGAATCTCAGCAGCATCAGAAGAAACCTTAGCCTCAGCACCCTTGTCAGTAGAAATGGGTTCAGGTGGAAGTTGCACTTGATCAGCATCAATAGAAGTACGAGGAGTTTATGTAATTATTTGTTTTATTACGCGTTTATGTAATTAATTACTCATTAAAACCAATGACTCGTGATGCCACTGTTGGAATTATATAACATGACAATCAATAAATAATCACAAAACATCAAAGTATACATGCGGAAGCGTATAGGATTTATTAACGAATAATTAATTAACATAAGAAGAATATGCGTACCTTACTTGATTCTAGCCGAACAAGAATCAAATCCACAAACTAGCGATGGAAGAACCCTAATTTGATTTAATTAGGATTATATGAATTACCCCTTACCATTTTGTAATTCAATCCAAGAATACTAACAATATTGTGTTAGTACCACTTTCTTGTACACACGTACTAAACCGAATTAAAGTAATGCCGCTTTGATTAAACAAATAACTTTGTTTTGGAAAGAAGTGGATCGATCCCCTAGAGTGGGTGTCGACCGGTTTTGAGAGCAAAACACACTAACAATTTAGGTTTTAGCTTATGAGTACAAGAGATGAAAAACACAAGACCCCTAGCCTTATATATATACTAAACTAAACTTGGTGGACAAGTTTGAGTTTGATATGGGTTGGGTTTGGGTGCCCTATGGCCGATAGGTTCAAAGTATCCCCAAGGGATTCCGGAACCTTCCCAACTTTTGCAATCTAGTCCTTTTCCAAATACATTTAACGCCCGTTAGTCCATTACACTAATTACTTAACGTCCGTTATGTTATTTCGTTTAATTAATAAATAAATACAACGTTTATATTTAATTATTAACTTTAATTCTCATACATAAAGTGTGGAATCCCATGGTCTCGAGTTCGATCCTAACTCACGTCTACTAATTTATATCTATAAAACTAACAAATAGCAATACGTGCCTATGAGGATTATCAGGCCTTATGACTACCAGTTACGTATAGCGTTAAGTTGCTCCACAGAAATGCACTACATTCTTGACACTTATCTGGTATCTCAAGTCTGAGGATAACTATTCATGATTTACTTAATAACAATATCCATAAAGTAAAATCATGTAGTTGGGATAAGTCCTATATTCAATTCATTGAATATCATCTGAAATTGGTATGCATTCTCATCAATATACTTTCAAGTATATTCTACCACATCTCTCAGATTTGTCTTAGTTCAATGATACTCCCATATCATTAATCGACAACGGACATTTAGAATAACTTAGTTACTCACGGATTAAACATGCAAATATAGGACAACAATATTATAAATGAAAATAAACATAATCCAAACTTTATTTCATCAAAATAATAAATGTTTTACAATATCCTTTATCCAAATACTAATCACAATTATACATGAAACTTTTAGCTAAACGAAGTCCAATTCCATTAGCAAGTCCAATAAGCTTGTCTTTAGCCAAAGGATCACTAAGTTATCATCTGTGAACTTTCAATAGATTAATTTCACCTTCACGGACTTGTTCCCGAACATAGTGATACTTAGTAGAAAATGTCTCGTGCCCTTCATGACTCCGTGTTCATTGGCAAATATGATTGCGCAGAATTGTCACGATACATATCAATAGGCGATTCAATTGAAGGCATAACACCAAGCCCCGAAATGAATTTCCTAATCCAAATAGCCTCCATTGCGACTTCCAAAGCGCTATGTATTCGGCTTTTGTCGCAAACATCGCAATCGTACTCGCTTCTTGCTCTTCCAATCATCGCTCCTCCATTGATGACAAAGACATAACCCGTCCGAGACTTCGTATCATCTTTATCACATCTGCCAGACGCATTACAAGAACACAGTAACACCAAGCTCGTGTCCGGATTTCCACCATACACTAAAAACATATCTTCGTATTCCCAAGATACTTTAGAATATGCTTAATGCCAGCCCAGTGAAGTTCACCCGATTCTGTTGATATCGATGGTCATGTTTTGAGCGAATGCCACATCTCGCCTTGTGCATCTCACAAAGATACATAATAGATCCTCTCCAAGCATAAGGAACTTTCGCATGCGTGCCACCTCGGCAGTGTTAAAGCACACATATCGCTACATAAGCCATGCTTTACTTCCATCGGCAAATATCCTTTCTTGGAATTTTGCACATTGAATCTCTTCAATATTTTATCAATGTAAGCGCTTTGACTTAAACCAATTAACCGCTTTGACCTATCTCGGTAGATCTTGATTCTCAGAATGTATGCAGCTTCTCCTAAATCCTTCATGGGAAAACACTTCCCAAGATATGCCTTAACATTTTGCAAACTTGGAATGTCTTTTCCCATAATCAATATGTCATCGACATAAAGGATAAGGAAAATTACATCACTCCCACTAACTTTGTGATATACACATGCCTCATCAAGATTTTGAATAAATCCATACCTTTTGATTTCTTCATCAAATCTCTTATTCCATTGCCTTGATGCTTGCTTCAATCCATAAATGGACCTTTGAAGTTTGCATACACGGTTTGGAAATTATCCCTCAGGTTGCTTCATATAGATGTCTTCATCTAAGCGACCATTCAAGAAGGCGGTTTTGACATCCATTTTCCATATCTCATAGTCATAGTATGCTGCTATAGCTATGATAATTCTAATATCTCTAATGTCCGCTACAGGAGAAAATGTCTCCTCGTAATCTATGCCATAAGTTTGAGTAAAACCTTGCGCAACTAGACGAGCTTTATAGACGTGTATATTGCCATCCATGTCAGTCTTAATTTTATAGAGCCACTTACTTCCAACCACCTTGCCATTTGGAGGTAAATCAACCTCTTCCCAGACTTCATTTTCTCTCATGGATTGCATTTCCCATTCATTGCAACTTGCTATTTGTCCTTATCGGGACTTGCCATGGCGACTTTATAACTAGTAGGCTCTCCAAGATCTCCTAACATAGTTTCCTCTACCTCACGTTAAGACATAGATGTTCAGTGCATGGGTAGTCCTTACGGATCTCTTAACGGAATCACTTCAACTTCGGTGGAGGACCCGGACTATCGTGTTCTACCGTATACGTTAGTGTTTTCATAAGGTAATGCATCTTCTTGATCATATCCAAATCATAAACTCTCCCATCAATTCTTGAGATACGAGATCACTTTCAAGAAAATCTCCATACCTAGCAACAATTAATTTATTTTCGGTTGGATAGTAGAAGTAGTAACCCATAGTTTCCTTAGGGTATCCTACGAAGATACACTTTACGATCTTTGTTGGAGTTTATCTGCGAGTCACGCCTAACATACGCCTCGCAACCCCGCACCTTTAAATAAGACAAAGTTAGAGCTTTACCATGCCATATTTCATATGGTGTCTTATCAACCTTCTTTGTGGGAACCATATTTAGAATGCGAACAAATGATTCTAAAGCATGATCCCAAAAGGATAAAGGTTGAGTGGTAAGATTAAACATAGATCGTATCATGTCCAACAATGTACGATTTCTTCTCTCGAGATACACCATTTTGTTGTGGAGTATATGGAGAAGTGAGATTCGACAATTCCATTCTCGCCTAAGTAATCTTTAAACTCTTGGCTTAGATACTCACCTCCTCTATCGGATCAAGAGATTTAATCTTCTTTCCCAATTTCAGTTCTACTTGACTTTGAAAACCTTAAATGTTTCAAACACCTCATGTTTATGCTTAAGTAAATAAACATAACCATAACGGCTGAAATCATCAAGAAGGTTAAGAAGTAGCTAGCACCTCTCTTTGATACATGTCTAAGTGGTCCACACACATCAAGATGAATAAGACCAAGTAGATCGAAGCCCTCTCCATATTGCTATGAAAAGGTTTCTTCGTCATCTTCTCAGATATGCATGACTCACATTTATCAAATGATTCATCATTGATATTTTGCAAAAGCCCTTATTGTTTCAGCTTATGCATGCGAGCCTTGCCTATATGAGCAAGTATACAATGCCAAAGATAAGAAGAATTCAAGTCCAACTTTATTTTCTTATTGATGCTAAACATCGAATTATTATGTTTGTTAGATTCATTTCCAATCACATCAATTTCAAACACACCATTCACAGTAATTGCATTAAAATAAAATACACCATTTAAAGAAACATAAATTCCATTACGTGAAATAGTATGAGTAAAACCATCATCCAACAAAACTGAAAAGGAAACAACACCTCTAATTATAGAAGGTGAGTAATGACAATTGTTCAATAACAAGACTAAGCCCAAGGTAATACTAAACTAAACATTCCTATGGCTTCAACAATGTGCATGTGCGCCATTTCCCACGTGCAGATATTGCTCCCATAAGCTAGCTTCCTTTCCACTCTAAACCCTTGCGCTTTATTACAAATGTGAATACCACATCCAATATCATATACCCGTGAATTTTTATGATTTAGAGTAAATAATTCAATGACAAATAAATTACTCAAGAACCGGCGCCAAGGACCCTTCAGTACTTCATCTTATTTGCCGCAATTCATCAAGATAGAGACACGCTTTCTTCCAATTCCCAACGACCTTGCGGTGGTGGCATGCTTGATCCTTTTAGGATTTTCCTTCCTAGGAGTAGGGTACTTCTTGGGTTGTGGTTGATAGGCCATAACTTGTTTACCCTTATCAACTTTCCTTTGCCCTTCACCTTCTTGTTGTTCGCATCGCGGTTTTGGCTTATTAATCCTTCCACCACGAATAGCAAGTACCGGGAGTAGGAACCCTTTTTCATAATCAATAATCAATAATCAATAATCAATGCGTGTAGGTCAAGAATCGCCTTCCCACGCAAAGGCATATTGAAGTTTCAACAAAACCATTAAAATCCTTGTTAAGGGATCTATTAATCAGATTCACACCATGTCATCATCATAAGTTTTGCCAAGTGCCCTTAATTGGTCCATGTAACCTTTCATTTCCAGACATGAGCACTTACGGGTTTACCCTCTCCCCGCCTACAATTGTAATGCGTCGGTCAAGTCAAAAATCTCGACAAGAATGGTTTCTAACATAGTTCGAAGTTCATTGAGCATGTTATAAAGGAAATAGTTTTCGAACTGCTTTTGAAGAGCAAATTCCATCGTTCCCAACATAAGACAAGCCACATCATTATGACGCTTATACTCAATTTTCCAAGCGTCCTTTTCAGCTTGAGTAGCTTCAGGTCCGGTTGGTTCAGCAGGACAAGGTTCATAAAGATATTTCAACCGGTCAGCAACTCTACAGACAATTCTCAAAGAGCGGTGCCAATCATTGAAATTCTTAGAGCCAGTCAACTTTTCTCGATCAAAAAAACTTTTGAACGCAGAACTTAGTGCAGTGTTAGTGTTATCGTTATTTTGAGCCATTTCTACAGAAAAAAGTTCAAGTATTAGTATTTTCGATAATACAATTTTTCAAGAAAATAAAATATACCCAACGGTAATATAAACATATAACCATATAATTTTCTCGAAAACTAGGATCCAAATTATCATAGGTTCATTACATCAGTTGATCTGCTAGTAACGAAAACATATAATAAGGTAATCTGTCGAACATGAATTGTCAAACAATTTCCAACTCCTAGGTCATTATGGGATTTATATTTTCCAACGCTATTGCAAATATAAACATGTTTCATCCCATCTTATGCCATGAGTCCAGTTCTCACGGACTACTCAACTTAAGTGTCTAACTTAAAGAACTGCAAATATGTCCATGTAAGGTCTGACTTTATATAGAGATTTACCTCTCCATCACAATCTAGCCAAGTACTATCATGACGTAAATTGCAACTTCAAGTGTTCTTTTTAATTAGATGGCACATAACTTAATTTAAAAGGGTACTAGTTTTGATTTTATGTGGTCAAATCAAATATGTACAAAGATGTCATGCATTCATCTTGTAGCATAAATTTAATAAAAAACTTTTTATTACCAATTCATAAAGATCAAATTATCAAAGTTTTGATTGAGGTATTGGGTTCACCAATCAAGGAATTTAGCGTTAATTATCGTCCATTATACCGTACTTTTGCATAAGTGTAAACACTTAGTGTTTCGGTAATAACAACCGAAGTGGCGCATGGAATTAAAACTAATTCGCCTTAAGATGATTGTGTACGATAGCCTACTTGGTAACTCAATTTGACTCTCAAGCAAGTGGAGAGTTTGGTCACAGAGCAATAACCTCCTCTTTAGGGTCACAATTTAATGCGCCCCTCCTAGTACTTTCCACACAATCAATCAAATTGGGTGAGCGGTTCTCACTTTTTGTACCAAAATCATCAATCAATTAAACTATTGAAAACTTAACTCTTCAAAAAACAAATCAAATTTCACCATTGTTTAGTCCGTATTATTTTTCTATTCAAAATTACCCTTTGCTTAAAACTGTCGAACATAATAAACAAACAAGTAAACAAATAAAAAATAAATAACTAAAAACAATGCGCACATAATAAACAATTTAATACGTGTAAACAAGTAGCACATGCAACTTATTCGATAAAACCCTATTAATAATCAATGTCTACGTTAAATTAATGTATATATTAATTAGGGCTTTCACTCTCCCAATTGAAAGTGAGCTACATACATCGATGAATCGATTGCGTAAACCCATAATTAATAATATACCAAATTGCACATAATTGATTCATTAATATATATAATTGGAGTCTTCCCCAATTCAAGATTTATCGTAAATAAATATATCTTAACAATTAAACAAAAAACAAGCAACTATCCATGACAAACATGCATGCATCATCATGGATATATCATAACAATTATACAAATAGTCACAAGATCGCATATCAATAATCTCATGTCACATAACAAATTATTCATGAATTAATCACGTAACTTATATACTAATTCTAGGTTTCGATAAGGTTAGCAAACAATTTTCAAACCCTAAAATTTTTTTGTATGTGTCTGCTAAAAAAAATAAAGGGGTACGCCCCACTAAAAAATAAATCGACCAAAAAAAAATAAAACATAAACCCTAGATTAACCATATCAAACAACATACAATTATTTGTTTTATTACGCGTTTATGTAATTAATTACTCATTAAAACCAATGACTCGTGATGCCACTGTTGGAATTATATAACATGACAATCAATAAATAATCACAAAACATCAAAGTATACATGCGGAAGCGTATAGGATTTATTAACGAATAATTAATTAAAATAAGAAGAATATGCGTACCTTACTTGATTCTAGCCGAACAAGAATTTGATTTAATTAGGATTATATGAATTACCCCTTACCGTTTTGTAATTCAATCCAAGAATACAAACAATATTGTGTTAGTACTACTTTCTTGTACACACGTACTAAACCGAATTAAAGTAATGCTAGTTTTGATTAAACAAATAACTTTGTTTTGGAAAAAAGTGGATCGATCCCCAGAGTGGGTGTCGACCGGTTTTGAGAGCAAAACACACACAAACAATTTAGGTTTTAGCTTATGAGTACAAGAGATGCAAAACACAAAACCCCTAGCCTTGTATATATACTAAACTAAACTTGGTGGACAAGTTTGAGTTTGATATGGGTTGTGTTTGGGTTCCCTATGGCCGATCGGTTCAAAGTATCCCCAAGGGATTCCAGAACCTTCCCAACTTTTGCAATCTAGTCCTTTTCCAAATACATTTAACGCCCGTTAGTCCATTACACTAATTACTTAACGTCCGTTATGTTATTTCGTTTAATTAATAAATAAATACAACGTTTATATTTAATTATTAACTTTAATTCTCATACGTAAAGTGTGCAATCCCGTGGTCTCGAGTTCGATCCTAACTCACGTCTACTAATTTATATCCATAAAACTAACAAATAGCAATACGTGCCTATGAGGATTATCAGGCCTTTTGGACGTTTGTATGTTTGGATATGTCTTTCCAAAGGGAATATAGCTTTGTGACAGATGGAATATATGTTGTGACCCGAACCCTGTTTCAACCTAATTGCCACCTCTAGCCAGCATAGTCACTATTGCTTTGATTTAAAATCACGTATTGAAATGAAGTTGAAAGCTAATACTTACAAAATAACACAAACTTCATCATTGTTTAAGGTCATGTAGGATCAGTTGTCCCTATTAAGTAGAAGTTGTCATCAATTGGAATCTTTCCACCACGAAGCCCTTTAAGTTCTTCATTTGCTAATATTGACAAACGGTATTGAAGTTATGGTTCATCCAGAGGAATTCTAGACCCTATCATTGTTACAGAAGTTGCATTATCATCCATTTGTCCATGCTTAAGCCCGACTGCAAAAGAAAGAAGCACAATAGGTCAGTCTGAAGTATACATTATAAATACTTTTTAAGAAAGAGTACCTCTAATTGCTGCCCTCATACTTGACAATCTTTTATTACGGTTAGAAGTGGTATCAGATTCTTTGATAAACTAGCTTTCCTTGGTTTCCGACTGTAAAGATGAAGAATAGGAAGTTGTGTTTAACAATCTTATATAAAAAAGAATGCATGTCAACAAACAAACTTACTAATCTTGTAAAGTTAAATTATAGCTTTTGTGGAGTTCGCTAAAGTTGAGTATGGAGTATCGGTTATTGAGAGCTCGAATTGTTGGATATAAGTTAACGAGCTCAAAATACATTACAAGCTGAACTCGAACGTGGAAGGGCTTGGCTGAGCTTTTTAAGCATTGTGTAGTATGAACATATTACAATTAGAGTATGCAATATGTTGTTGTGAACCTTAATTACTTTAGAATTTTTTTTACATAGTACAGTTTTTGACTTACGATCAAGTTTTATGGTGGTTATTATAGACTAGACGATTACCCGTGCATAGCAACGGGATTTTATATCGAAAGATTATTTAGCGATAAAAAAAGGTTTATGGGATATAAACAGAAAATAATAAAAGTTTGAAGATTTGGGGATTAAACATAATATTTTGAAACCCGGTTCGACCCGGGTGGTTCAACCGGTTGAATTGTTCCGGTCAAAAAACGGGTCGATTTAAACCGGGTCAACCCGACGGGTTGGGTCAAAAACGGGTCAAATTACACCGGATCAACCCATCGGGCTTGAAGCGTCCCGGTTAAACCGATTTTCGATGTGTATTAATAGTTTCCTTTTCAACATTTCCTTTTTTAGTTTCAAGTTTTCACTTTTTGGTTTTACCTTTATATATAGTATAGTAGGTTACCTGCGTGTTGCAGCGGAGAGTACCCTATGACGATTAACCGGAGAAATAGATCTCGATGAGGCCTGATTCACCAGTTTGTATCAGTTTCAATAAGTCCTCTCTGATTTGTTTTCGGATGCCTTTAATTGGTTAGCTGAACCAGTGGCGACATCGGTTCTCGGTTGAACCAGTTGGTTCGGTCCGGTTTTCAATACTATATGTACCATCAGCTTGTTAGCTTGTATAAAGCTTTGTGTGTTTTATTAATGTGTATAATAACATGTACTTTTCATTTTAGGGTGTTTTAAAAATAACATTAATTAGTGTGTATAATTATTTTATATTTTGGATTATGTTGTAGCATGTTTAAATTGTACATTGTGAAAATTTTATTGTACTTTTTAGTAAGGGGTGTTTTAATTGTGTAGAAAACTAGAGGGAAGGGGGTTGAATATTTTTACCGATTAAAACTTGGTTTTAAACTATTTAGATTGAATTATGTCAATCTATTTGAACGTGTGTGTTGGATGTTGATAGACAAGCATATAGATAAATAAAAACTAATATAAAGAGTAAGAAGCACAAAACCACAACGCGAGCATTTATAGTGGTTCGGCTACAAGGACACCTTCCTTGTCCTACTCCACCCCCCGAGTCACCTACTCGAGAGTTCATAATCACTACACAACACAAACTCCTTGTGGCGGAGAAGCCTTCACAACGTCGCCACTCTTTATCCGGTACAAGGCTAGACACTGGGTTCTTCCTCGAGTAAGAACCAAACCTTATCACAACGTCGTCTACACTTTATCCGGTATAAGGATAGATACCAAGTTCCATTACAAAGGAGAAACTACTCCCTAACACTACACAAATCCTATCCCTAAGGAAATCCACTCCTTATGACAACATCAACAAGGATATCAATATCCTTTGACCCAATACAAATCTATTTTGTACATCGACACACCATGTCGAATGTACACCTTAGGCACCTTTTACTAATGTCGTTGACTCGACTTCTAGGCACCCTTCACTAATGCCTTTTGACTTGACTTCTAGGCACCCTTTACTAATGTCTTCAACATGGACTCTCGACACCCTTCACTAATGCCTTTGACACGGATCTTTGGCACCTTTCACTAATGCCTTCAATATGACTCTTCGACACTTTTTCACTAATGTCTTCGTTTTGACCTTTTAGACATCTTTCACCTATGTCTTCGACACTACACTTCTAATGAGAAAGAAAAGAACTATCAAGAAGATACCATTAATAGTCTTGATGATGACGAAGCTAGGCAACCTATGGACTTGAGCTTGCTCGACTTCAAGAGGTGGTGATCTCGCCTTTAAAAGAAACCTAGAGAATCACACAAACACAAAACTACATAGAAAGATCACTTGGATATGTGGTTAGAGAGTTTACAACATAAAGAGAAAATATGTGTGAAAGGGGTGAGTTACAATGAAGAAATGGCTCACTATTTATAGACAAAATATTGCTACTGTTCCACGAATCCCTTTCTTGAGGGATCCGTCCAGTGTAAACTGGGGGAGCCGTGGGACGCTCCTCTTTGCACATGGGTTTTGGGTCATGGGTCCTAGACTTTGGACCATGGGTATTCAAGTAGATACAATGTATCTAGTAGATGCAATGTATCTAGTCCATGGGTTATGGGTTAGCTCCATGGGTCATGGATAATACCCATTATGACGTCATGCAATGGGTTATGTTCCATGTGTATGGGTTATGGACTTTGGGTTTTACCCAACTACATTCAATGTATTTAGTCAATGGGTCAAATACTTAAACTTCTACCCATTATAATACATACAAAATATGTATATATCTACCCAATATGTAAACACTAGTTGTTGTACATATGCATTACTAAATAATGAAAACACTATTACTTGTTTAGTAATTTATATGAAAATGTAAGTTTGTTAGTAAACTATTGGCTCAAACGTTTTACGTATTTTATTTGTTTCGTTAAAATGATTTTATGTTTTGTTATTGACAAAACATTAGAAGATCGTAAAATATAAATAAAGGTTTTACGGCTTATTTGTATTAACAATCTCCCTTTTCGTTGATGACAAAACATAAGATTATTTTAAGAAAAACTAAAATTGTAAAAGTTTGAATTGAATTTTACTCTCTTCTCCCCTTTTGTCGAAACAAAAGATCGTCGAAAGAAACTAACACATTGTTTTAAAAAAAACATGTGAAAGGAAAAAAAATGAAAAATAGAGAGTAAGTGAGGAGAAGTTTTCTCGACTTAGCTCCCCCTTGACGAGTCCATCCCTTTGTGAGGGCGTCAAGTAAGAAGAAATACTAAACTAGTGCATTGCAACTATGTTTGCAAATGGTTTCGTCTTTGTGACGAATATGCTCCCCCTTCATGATTGGAACTGTGCAAGGAGGACGTCATTTCATATAATCCTATGTGAATGATATTCCAAATGATTTTTGCAATGTTTTGCATTGACAAGAAACTCCCCCTAGCTAAGGGTGTCAAAGTCTTCATGTGTATATTAAAAATCTACAAAACAAAGGTTAGAAAACAAGTATATAATGCATAATTTCCTGCAAATAAGACTCAAGTTAGTAGTAAACACATCTTCTGTTGCACGGATCCCACGGTTCCCTCTTTGGAGGGATCCGTCTAGGCAAAACTGAGGGATCCGTCTGTCTGAAAGCTTAAGACAGCAATGGTGATGTAACAAGTAATGTTAACATCAAAATGAGATATGTATTAAGGAATCAAACATATTCTCAAGACAATATGACATATAACATGTAATTTTATTCAATAAAACATACGAGAAATGATCTACATATCTTTAAAACTAAGAGAATGATTTAAACATGAAATATGATTCCTAAACTATCTAAGTTAAGCTTGAGACTAGGACATCACTTGAATCCTTAAGTTCAAGGTTGTTTGGGTTTGTTGATCTCGTCGAAATGTTCGAGGAGGTGATAAAACATGAAACGTTGATCTTCACGTACTTCATGTATCAAGCTTTCAACATGTTGACAATGATAACAATCTTTTTCATGGCTCGAAAATGGTGGTGGTAGAATGGAAATGACTTGAGATGGAAGGTTTGGTTGAGATTCCACAAAAGAAGGAGGAATATGTGGAGGTATATTTAGAGGTGATTCAACCAAAGGTGGTGGTGGTGGAATATGTGATGAGGATGGTGGTAGAGAGGTATCTACTTCAATGTGATCAGGTAGTTGACTTTGATGATTCCTCATAATCCAAAAAGGACTATTTGAGGGTGACGGAGAAAAAGATGTCGGGGCTAGTGTTCATTCAACACCTTGATTTTGTTGCGCTATTATTTCCATTGAGAATGTTGGCAATGGTAGAGGATGAGATGGCCTAGGAGGCAAGTCCTCTAGATTGTAGAGGTGTGGTGATGATAGTGGAGTGGTGAATGATATGGCTCTAGGCACTAAGGGTGATGGTTTAGTGGAAATAGGAGTGTTTGGTTTAGGGGGTATAGTGGTATTTGGCATTGGTAGTTTTGTGGGAACAATCCTTTTGGGGATTGGTTGGATAGGTGGAGGGGAGATCCTAGCATTTATGGATTTAACGGGAGATGATTCGGTTGAAGAAATTTCGTGAACAACACGAGCAAGTTTCTTGGGTGGTCCTTTGGTGGATGAGTTACCACTAGGAGCTTTCCTTATGATGAGATGATAAAAGAGAATTAGGGTTTATAAAGGTTTCTAAATGCTGAGAATGAGGATGTAGACGATGACTTTATGAGTCTTAACAAGATGGTTTATAAGGGGAAGGATTTGGCAAGTGCATTCAAGACTTAAGCCACTAAGATCCTGTAGAATGTGATGATTTGCATGCACAAGAGTCAACTTCAGAGTTGCACTGATCTAGGAGTTTAATTAAAACAAGATGGAGTGTTCAAGTTAGCAAGGAGAGCTTGACATGATTGTGTTAGCTAGATTTTAGATGAATCTGTCACCCGGATCTCACGGTTCCCTCCAATGAGGGATCCGTCTAGGCTAATCCTAGGGATCCGGCTCTCAGCAGCTAAGAAAGAAGAAAAATGATGTTTGTAAGGTCTAATACCTATACCTCTTAAGTGTTTCAGTCTTCCTAAGCTTCTTAAAAGAAGGGGTACTTAAATGATCAAGGGCAATGAGTGATGGTAGCTAATGATTGCCTTTTATGGAAGAAAATGGGATTTTATGAGTACCAATGAATGACCAAAGATGACACTAGAAAATTTGAGAGTGTCAAGTGGTGCTAAATGATCCTAGAGACCAGATAGTAACTTAAGATAATTTTGGAGAATACCTTAAAAATTATAAGAAATGAAAAACTAGTATTTGACTCATTTTGGGGTAAGGATGATCAAGTTGCTAAAATTGATAGAATGATAAGACTATATGAGTTAACATGTGAGCAACGATGTATGAGTATTGGAGCGGAAGGATGATGAGTTTTGGTGAAATGATAAATCAAGAAGTACTTTGAGTGTGATCCTAGGTGAGCTATGAGTGAGTGTGAAACATACTGAGCTTGAGAAAGACTTAAGTGGTCCTAAGGTATTATGTTTAGCTAGTGTGAAGTAGTCTAAGGACATGGTTTGATGTATAAAGTCAGTAACTGCATTTCTGTTTGCCCGGATCCCACGGTTCCCTAAGTGGAGGGATCCGTCTAGTACAAAGTGAGGGATCCGTCTCCTGCTAAATAGTACCTTCACAGAAGGTATGCAAAAGTTGTACAAGGTATCATATTTCAAAGCTAGTGTTTTCTAAGAAGTTTGAACAACTATATAAACGAGACATCAAACGTTAAATGTTTTATTTCATGAGAAAAATCACATTGCAATGATAAAAGATGAAATCTAAGGATTGAGCCTATTTGGAAAGGAAACTTAGTTTCTTGAGCGTTTTTCGCTAGATGGATCGTCAAATGGATGATGAGTATTTACCGATTCGTGGATGAAGAAAGACTTGATGTGAGATGTGTTTAGAGGTTCCATCATCTTATTCACGTACGCATAAACGGACTTTGAAATTGAGGGTGGAAGTACGTGATATGATGATAAAGGCGTGTCAGGAACATTCCATAAGGGATTAGTTTGTTCTGGTTGCCTTGAAGGTTTATAATTCGCCTTGCGAAGAAATAAGCGAGATTGTATGGTTGTTGTGGTAGCAAACGATACATTATGTAAGCACAACAAACGGGAAGGATTTCTCGATTTCCCCTAAGACTCCAAACATTTTTACGTAGGATGAGTGCTAGAGGTTTAAACTCATCTTGGATATCACGTGTATAGATTATGTTTGGATCAGAGTAGTAGGGTCGAGGTTTGCATAACATGCGAGTTAAGTCTTGAGGGGAAGGTATGTGTGAACAATATAGACTATTTTCTTTACGATGGTTGAAGAGAGAATCAAGAGACCAATCTTCAGTAGAGGTGGCAAAACGGGCGGGCATGGGCTACGGGCCAAACGGGCTATGGGCCAAACGGGCGCAGGCTAAACGGGCGCGGGCTAAACGGGCACGGGCCAAACGGGCTCATATTATACGAATCGCTTTTAAGAAAACCTAAAACGACGAAATAAATTCCTCGAACGTAACACCTCATTTATATTTAAAAAATTAAATATAAGTTTTTCTTTAAAAACAATATAATGCTCGAGAAAAACATGTGCCCATTATGCCCATTTAACTTCTAAATGGGCAATAAATGCCCATTTCAAAAAAAGGAGGAGGCCCAAATGTGCCCAAATCTTTTAAAAGTTTGCCCATTTTGCCAATTTTTTTTTTTTTAATTTTGGGCACAAATTGCCACCTCTAGTCTTCAGTGAAGGCACATTGTCCATGATTTGGAATTCGGATAATGTGAGCAAATTGCCCAAGAGTTAAAACAAACTTTTGGTTTAGGATCCAAAACCAAAGAGATAGAGATCGATCCTCGTTACGAACGAGTTCAACTTGATGGTAGAATTCCAAAACAAACCGTGGACAGATTTTCTCATTAATTCCGAGAAGGCCTTCTAGTCCTAAGGTTCGGAAAGAGGTATTGATACCTTCTTCGTATAGTAGAGGTGTGTCGACAATACGTCCTTCATGGAAGTGACAAGTTTTGAGATTATTGAACCCACGGACATGATTGACAGGTGTGTTGGGCTCAAGAGAAATGTTAGGAATGTAGACATGAGTGAGTGAAAAGTCGAATTCATACTCATGAGATATGACGAGACCTATGGAAGTGAAAAATTAATATGATGAGACGCATTAAAGCAAAAAGATGATCACCTAACGTTTTTACTAGATTTCTATTAACAATGAAAATTAGCTCACTTAGTACTTAACATTCTAGTGGGATTTTTCTTTTTAAGATGAAAACGGTTTTTATGTTGCATGAGAATCTGTTTCCCAGTTCCACGGTTATCATGGTTTCCTTCCAAGAGGGATCCGACTAGTTGAACTATAGGGATTCGTGGATCTGTAGTGACAGAAAAAAGATTTTGACGAAAAATAGATTTTTGCATCTTATAGGTTTATAAAAATAAATGTATTTTAGCCAATATTTACTTAGTTAAGCATGCATTGTAGGTTTCTAAGGTATCTCAAGGCCAAATGTACTACAGACAAAAAGTAGAAGAAATGACAAACACATTATAAAAAATAAACTAGATAAACTAAAACATTAGTAATATTTCATTTCAATGCTAAAAATGATACAAAGGATTGGGTATATAACACCAATGTAGATTAACAACACAAAGTACATGTCTCCATGAGAAAACTTGATCATGAGGTACACGAGAGCGGTGAGTGTCAGGACGATGATCACGAAGGCGATGTAAAACATGATGAAGTTCTTCCTTGGTTTTGATTTGAGATGAGATAAGATGAGAAGGAAGATGAAGTTTGAATGAGAGTTAATTTTTGAAAGTGGAAGATTTGAAAAATGAGGGTTTGGTAGAGTTGACGAGCGGAGGAGGTATTTATGGGGAAGAAGGAATTTTTGAGATTTGTGTTTTGTTTTCTTATTAGAAAGATTTGATTTTTGGATTAAGTAAAATAAGACACATGTTTATAAGCCTAGACTATAAACGGAAGAGTAACACGTATGCAAGAAAAGTTTCCTAACGAAGCTACGTGTAATATATGAGTATGTGAAAAAATAATCGTATAAGTTCCTATGTAAGCATACTTATTCTTAAGCTAATGTTATTTAGAGATAAGTAGAAAGTCATACCTCTAATGCAATTATGAGTGTCTTTCTTTTGACAAGAAAAATGTCAATAGACAACTCTGGTTCCTTCGTGATTAAGATACCTTCTTGGGGAAGGTAATCTTGTTACCAAGCAATTCCTATAGCTTGATAAACATGAACTTTAACTAAGCAAAATGACAAGGAAGGTTAGTGCAATTTAGTAAGATAAAATAAGAGAGAAAAAAATATTGTTGTCATCTAATCAACATCTTACAAAAGTGTTTTTAAGACATGGTGTTTATTTTTGT
Organism: Chrysanthemum lavandulifolium; assembly: GCA_022545495.1. NCBI lineage: Eukaryota > Viridiplantae > Streptophyta > Magnoliopsida > Asterales > Asteraceae > Chrysanthemum > Chrysanthemum lavandulifolium. The sequence continues at coordinate 114,626,546 of CM040241.1, read as the reverse complement.
AAAAGGCATTCTTTGTAGTTTTCAATTATACACAGATCGTATCAAGTTTTTAAAGTACAACATACTCTAAGAAACTTGGTAACAAAGCTCTGATGCTAATTGTGGAAAACTAGAGGGGGGGGGGGTGGTTGAATAGTTTTACCGATTAAAACTTGGTTTTAAACTATTTAGATCGACTTATGTCAATCTATTTGAACGTGTGTGTTGGATGTTGATAGACAAGCATATAGATAAATAAAAACTAAGATAAAGAGTAAAAAGCACAAAACCACAACGCGATCATTTATAGTGGTTCGGCTACAAGGACACCTTCCTTGCCCTAATACACTCCCCGAGTCACCTGCTCGAGAGTTCGTAATCACTACACAACACAAACTCCTTGTGGCAGAGAAGCCTTCACAACGTCGCCTACTCTTTATCCGGTACAAGGCTAGACACTGGGTTCTTCCACCAGGTAGAACCAAACCTATCACAACATCGCCTACACTTTATCCGGTACAAGGCTAGATACTGAGTTCCATTACAAAGGAGGAACTACTTTCAAACACTACACAAATCCTATCCCTAAGGAGATCCACTCCTTATGACAACATCAACAAGGATATCAATATCCTTTGACCCAATACAAATCTATTTTGTACATTGACACACCAAGTCGAATGTACACCTTAGGCACCTTTCACTAATGTCGTTGACTCGACTTCTAGGCACCCTTCACTAATGCCTTTTGACTTGACTTCTAGGCACCCTTTACTAATGCCTTCAACAGGGACTCTCGGCACCCTTCACTAATGCCTTTGACACGGATCTTTGACACCTTTCACTAATGCCTTCAATATGACTCTTCGAAATTTTTCACTAATGTCTTCGTCTTGACCCTTTAGACGTCTTTCACCTATGTCTTCGACACTACACTTCTAATGAGAAAGAAAAAAACTATCAACAAGATACCATTAGTAGTCTTGATGATGAAGAAGCTAGGCAACCCATGGACTTGAGCTTGCTCGACTTCAAGAGGTGGTGATCTCGCCTTTAAGAGGAACCTAGAGAATCACACAAATACAAAACTACATAGAAAGATCACTTGGATCTGTGGTTAGAGAGTTTACAACATAAAGAGAAGATATGTGTGAAAGGGGTGAGTTACAATGAATAAATGGCTCATTATTTATAGACAAAATATTGCTACTGTTCCATGGATCTCACGGATCCCTTACTTGAGGGATCCGTCCTGTGTAAACTGGGGGAACCGTGGGACGCTCCTCTTTGCCCATGGGTTTTGGGTCATAGGTCATGTGTTATGGGTCATGGGTCCTAGACTTTGGACCATGGGTATTCAAGTAGATACAATGTATCTAGTAGATGCAATGTATCTAGTCCATGGGTTATGGGTTAGCTCCATGGGTCATGGATAATACCCATTATGATGTCATGCAATGGGTTATGGGTTATGTTCCATGAGTATGGGTCATGGACGTTGGTTTTTACCCAACTACATTCAATGTATTTAGTCAATGGGTCAAATACTTAAACTTCTACCCATTATATTACCCATTATAATACATACTAAATATGTATATATCTACCTAATATATAAACAATAGTTGTTGTACATATGCATTACTAAATCATGAAAGCACTATTACTTGTTTAGTGATTTATATGAAAATGTAAGTGTGTTAGTAAACTATTGGTTCAAACCTTTTACGTATTTTATTTGTTTCGTTAAAATGATTTTATGTTTTGTTATCGACAAAACATTAGAAGATCGTAAAATATAAATAAACGTTTTTACGACTTATTTGTATTAACAAATTGGTTGTATTTAATTTGGCAGATATGTTTTTAATTGGTTGTACTTTTAAGTAACGGGGTTTTTTAATAAGAGTATTAATTATAATATTCATTTCTCTCACCTTTAAACATTTTTTATTTTCAACTTTTAACATTTGACCATATTTATTTTATATGTAGTATAGATAATTTTGAAATGTTTTTTTTTATCTTAACTGAATACAAAGCTTACAAAGATCCAGTTTGCATAGATCGAGAATGCTATTGTGTCATGAAACATACATGTCACTGAGGAATTGTTCTATCTAGTTCTATGACTAATGTTCGGTTCCTATTATGTGTTTGCACAACACAAGAGAACCCGCAAATGCCACCCCTCAAGTGAAGGATATTTATAGTCAAATAAATATAACTACTAGATAAAACAAATCTAGTAAATATCAACACTTTTGAGGCTAACATGCATGTTGGATCTATCTTGATTTAGTGACCAAAAGTGGTCACTATTTTGGTTGTTTAGTGACCAAAAAGTGGTCACTATCCACAAGTTGCCGACAACCACAAAATGCTATGTTTCTTCGTACCCTTTTACTTTAGCAAAATAGAAAACTAAAATATATACTCCTAGCTTCTTAACATAACGCAAATTAATCCAAACAAAAAAAAGAATATACTCAATACCAAAATTTAATCCATTTGTCTACCATGTTAATAAAGAAATACAACATTAAACATGAATAAAGACTAAAAACATGATTATCAAGACAACCTTTTATAATTTAAAATGTTGTTACTGCCCGCAATGTACAATAGAAAAAAGTGACTAAAGATATCAGAAAATTCTTTCCTGCAAATTCTTCATTTCAGATTCCTCCCTGAATAAAAGAGACAATAAAATTCAATATGCAGCTTTGAAACCAATATGAGTTTTTCACTTTCTAAGAAAATTTCATAAGCTGCAATGAATTTAATAAGAAACACTACAAGAAAACCACCTGCAACTTTACACTCTATGAAAACTCATATCAGATTCACATTTAAGTTTTTTTAGTACAACCACAAAAGTCAAAACACGCATTCTTCTTGAATACAAATTGGACTGAGATAAAACTAAAAATTAACAAAGTTAAGTAAGACGATTCTTGCAAAGAGTCACAAACATGGTAATAAAAAAGCACCAAAAAGTAGTTTAAGCAAGTCTTTGGGGTCAGAGTCAAAGGAGACAGTTCTTACAAAGGAATAATGGGATTACTTATTGGATTCTACCTATCATTTTAACTATGTTCACATCTACCATAAAATTTCTTAGCTCAAACAGGACTGTGTCAATGCAAATGGTTACAAGGATTAGCTGGGTAAAACTAGGGTCTGTATGCGAATATACCTACATACAAATTACTGAACTGTATAATGTGGATTGCCAAATTTTGAACCCAGACCAAACCTGTTGCAGTCACTAGGTACAAGGGAACGGTTAAATGGATTGCAAGTCACTTTTACTTGAATGCATAATAGTGGCTACAATATTTATGCAAGATTAAGATGATTTAAGAGGTATAAACTATCCCATCATACACCTGTCACATATCAAAAAATATAAAGCAATCTCGTGCTAACATGAACACATATAACATATAGGTAAACAGCATTAGTGAATGAAATAGATATCTAGAATAAGATAATAATAAAAAAATGCAAAATCAATGTGTCTGATGAATGCATATAAAGGAGGAGATCATGCAACAACTGGTACCTCTGGTCGAGTTGATCCAATCAATTCAAAGGTCACCAAATCCCATTATTTTATAGTTTTGTCTAAAGAACCTGAAACGTGTAGTTGTGTTAGTATAATTTTCCAGCAAGTCAGCAATGGAGAAAAGCAAATGCCAAGCGATGGATTAATTAAGCAAAGTAAGAATTAACATGAAGCACTTTGCCATGCTATAAACATTAGTAAAACCATGTGCTTCTTTTTGCTTCTTTATTTTATTATAACAGCGGGATTGACACATTAAAATACTATAGATGCAAAAGAAATAAGACACTCGAGAACAAACATGAAGTATTGACTGCACATTAGGTATGTACCTGCTGCTAGAAGACACCTGAGAGGATGAAAATCCATTGACCTTATGTGTCCTTGCCTTGGTGTGGGTTGGGGGAGAGGGGGTGTACGATCAATTTAAAACATTTGAAGAGATGAAAATGAAAACATGGTTTGTTTGAAAAGAATTATAAAAGGTTTGATATACACATCTAGTTAAGAGTGTGAGGTTTCGTCATCATCCTACAATGGTAGGTGGTACAATTGACAATACTTGGATCATGAAGCAAACTAAACACTTTATTGTTTTTACCAAGATCGAAAACCCTTGCCTTGTGGGGGTTGGGGGGGGAGGCGATTGACAATGACAAGAGGGAGAGAGGAGAAGAAGTTTAGCTTGGTAGGTTTTCCAAAAATCAACTAATAATGAATTAAGAGGGTTCAATATAAAGTGTAATATATTAGAGTTCTAGCTAAGTTTCAAGCTTTCCAAATTCTCCACAAACACCCCTAGGGGCCGGCCTCCATAAGGAATAGGGGAGGGATTCTAGATCCTTCCTCTTAGTTACATTTAAGTCCCTTAAGTTAATGTTTAACGGCCGTTAAAATCAAATACCGTTGAGTAACTATATTAGTTAACGGCCGTTAGGCTTATTTCGTGAAATAGTAATTAATATAATACACTAATATATTAATTACTTATTAGTTGTATTTACGTGTTAACGTGTGTGACCACATAGGCTCACGTAATTTTCGGACATATGGACATATCCCAACATAATGTTGCGCTTGTATTCGGTTGTAATGAGCAAGGCCACCCTTGTAATGTCTTGACTTGGTCATGGGTAAAGATGGGCAGAGATGATCGACGGTAACTTGAGAGAGATTGTGGCATATAACTTAATTAACTCCATGTTTTGCTGTTAGGGTAAAAAAATTACATGTGAACATATTGTGTTGCAATGCTTCGCAAGTACTTCACATTTATATCACAATCTAAACTTAAAGCATTGACAACATTTTTTGGGTATTGAGTATTTGGCTCGTTGAAACAAGGAATGTTATGCTTCATAACAATTTCATAATGTCTCGTACTTGACACCATGTGTTCATCTATTTGCATTTGGCAGGTCGAAGAACCATGATTTCCATCATGTGTTCACCGTTTTGCATTTTGAGTCACGAAGTGTATTTTTTTTTCAAAAAGTGTCGTTTTTTATGCGTACGACCCCACTAAATATTTGTGCTATTTACTTTATCGTGAAGCTTTAGTTTAGCCCAAAAATAATTTTATGATGCAAAATTTTGTATACAACCTCCCAAAAATATTTTTGCAACATCATCCCGAAAATTATAGGTCCGTCTTTGGTCGTCAGAATCAATCTGACATAGTAATAAACCAGTGTGTCAACCAGTTCAACTATAATCGTATTACCAAGTTTTACATTTTCAGACTAAGGGGGTGTTTGATTTCGACTTAATTGACTTAGGTAGTGTTTGATTGCGACTTAATTGACTTAATATGAAAAAAAACTAAATTTATTAAGTCATATAAAAATTGTTTGTTTGTGACTTAATAGAGAAAGATGACTGAAAATATTAAGTAATAAAATTGTGGATGTCTGCATTAAGTCATCTTTTAATTAAACGTGACTTAATATAAATTTTTAACAAACAAGCCAATATGAAAAAAACTGAATTAATTAAGTCATATAAAAACTCTTTGTTTGTGACTTAATAAAGAAAGATGACTGAAAATATTAAATAATAAAACTGAACTTATCTGCATTAAGTCATCTCTTAACTAAAAATAACTTAATAAAAAAAATTAACAAACAAGCCCTAAGTTACTGAATCTAAATGTGTATGGGTTAAAAGGAAAATAAGTAGCTCTAAAGGTCAAATTTAGCAAAATGCAATAATAGTTAGTCAATTGTAGTGACATGTGGCAAAATGCAGTGTACGAAAATGTTAGAGGGTTTGTGAGGGTCATTTATAGTATCTTTTTTTATTTCAAGTTTTTTAAGAGCTAACCCTCAACTACCCAACCCTAACCCACCGTATGGTTTAGGGTTTCCTCCAAGTTAGCACAAGGTGATTGCGATCAAGGTATCAAAATCTGCAAATAATTTATGGTCGTGGTTTTGTGATTGATCTATGTATGCTATTTCAAAATTGTTGTACTTTTTATTAATTTTGTTTATCCAGTAAGAACTGTTTATCCTTCCTACTTAGAAATGGATGGAGGTTTTACTAAACAGCTTCTTAATGACTCTTGGGATTTGATCTTTAAGAAGCTAGACTCAAATGTGGATCGAAACTCTTTTGGGCTAACATGTCAGAGTTTTCTTGATATTCAAAGTTCAAGTTATAAAAGCTTGAAATTGGGATGCTCAAACGAGTCAAATTGCTCCACTCATGTTAATATTCATGATTCAGTTCTCAATGAAAATCTCTTTAACCGTTTTATCCAAATAGAGTCGCTGTCTTTGGGCACTTGCCTTAATATTAATGATTCAGGTCTAACTCCATTTGTAAAATATGGGTCTAAATTGCTTTCTCTAAATCTTGATTTTTGTTATCATGTCACCGACATAGGACTTACTTTGGTTGCTTTGTAGCTGCCCATTGTTATCCGTTATCAGCCTTGCTAAATGCTCTTTCACTGATAGTGGATTAGAAATCTTAACCAAATTGTGTAAGTTGTTAAAAGAAGTGAATCTTGCTTGGTGCACAAACATAACGGACCATGGAATTTTGTCTCTCAACAAAAACTTTCGTCAACTTAGATCACTCAACATAACCTGTTGCAGTAAAATTGTTGGTTTAACCTTCCAAGGTTTTTCTCCAACCCTGGCTTGTTTGGAAGCCGCTAATTGCGTGCTTGGTTCTACAGGTATTACTAAAATATTAAGTGGAGGTGGTCTCGAGCATTTAAACCTTTCGTATCTCCTTATCTTAGTTTTAGTAAGTTTAACTCGAGACACAAACTGGCTGCATTTATTGGAATAGGATCTGCGGCTAATCTTAGATTCCTTAACCTAGTTTTGTGCCCCTTTGTTGAGGATAGTGTTATAATTGCAATTTCAAAAGGGTGTCCATTGCTGCAAGAATGGAACCTATCTTGTTGTGGCAAGATTGGGATTTCTGGTTGGGAGGCAATTGGATCATATTGTCAGAATTTGGAAATACTTCATGTAAGTTATTGTTTTGAACTTTGTGATAGAGGATTACTCGCTTTAGGTAATGGTTGCAAACACCTCTCAGTGATATACCTGAAAAACTGCTTACAAGTCATTACATCTGGGCTCCACCAGTTTAAAGTACACAGAGAGGATGTTGAAATCAAAGAGGAGTATGGCTGACAGGGATTTCCCCAAATGAGGAATTTATATCTGATGACGTGGAAATTGTAGCTGATGACGCGGAATTTGTATCAGATGACACAGAATTTATATCTGATGGCGCAGAATTTGTATCGGACGACGAGCAGGAGTTTGAACCATTTTAAGTGGAAGGAGATTCAGCTGTGTTGTTTACTTACTGAAGACTTGAAAGACCGTTCGTATCTTTCTGTATTAATCCTTAGTACTTGTGTAACTCCTATATTGGAGAATAAAATAAGACATCATGAAACTTATTACTTGTGTAACCTCGAAGGCGAGGAAATCATGAAACTTAACATTGTTGTGTGTTTGTTTTAATGTATGCAACACATTGTAATGCATTTACAGCTTTGTTTGTCCAGATTTTTTGTTTAAATCTCATATTTCTATATCATCATATAAATTATCAAGAATGATCTTTTCAAGAGTAACTTCCTCCAAAATGGAGACCAAAGACCCGTGCCTTGATCTGCTATGTGCGATATCTAAGGGACGTGTTCATATAGAGATTCCCGTTGGTCTAATTCCAAAGCTTATATGACGAAGGCCGAGGAAGTAGGTGTGGCGTTAATAAAGCCACTGGGTGACAGGGGACACCGTTCTTGTTGCCCAGCGAGGTTATAATACTCGAAACAAATTAAGTAACACGAAACAATAAACTAAAACGATTTGTATTAATAACGATTTGGTTTACAACTATGGTTTTGTACAATATCTGATATCTAAACTGAGAAACAATCGAACCCTATTTATACTATGTGAAGCGACACCTTTGAGCCTGCAGGAATCCTTGAAACGTTGTGTTTCTGTGTTTGTGTCGTTTCACACATAACATAACCGCTATATGCAGTTATTAGGTTTAGTATATCCTAAATTGGTCCTTGTGTCTCTATATATGTACACGTAGGTCCTTTAACTTTGGTTAGGGGCGAGATTATGCCAACAATCACCCCCTAATCTCGTGCCCAATCCTTTCAGATCTTTTACGCCTAATAGCTCTCTCATTTCTGCGTACTTGGTCCTTGCCAATGCCTTGGTAAGTATGTCCGCCTTTTGTAAGTCTCCACTTACGTGCTCGACTTCGATCCGATTCTTTTCAACACATTCTCTGATAAAGTGATAGCGTATATCAATGTGTTTACTTCTGCCATGAAACACGGGGTTTTTCATAAGTGCTATAGCCAATTTGTTGTCGACTTTGATCGTAATCTTCTCTTCTTCCCAGCCTGTTAAAGCATTTAATAGTCTTTGTAGCCATACTGCTTGACAAGCTGCTGCTGTCGCTGCCATGAACTCTGACTCGCATGATGATAATGCAACAGTAGGTTGTCTTTGAGAAACCCAGCTTATAGGTGAGTTCCCGAAGTAAAATACGATCCCTGTTGTTCCTTTGCCTTCTTCTATGTTGATGCCATAACTGCTGTCACTATATCCAAGTAACTTGCATCCTCCTGTCTTGTGATAAGTTATGCCAAAGTTTGAAGTGCCTTTGATATAATGTAACACTTGTCTAATTGCCTTCATGTGTTGCTCCTTTGGTTCTTGCATGAACCGGCTTAATAAGCCAACTGAGTAACTGAGGTCTGGCCTTGTATGAAGTAAGTACCTCAAACATCCAATTAGACTCCTATATTCTGTAGCATCAACTAGTTCTCCTCCTTCCGTTTTTACTTGCTTTGTTCCTGGATCCATGGGAATCTTGGTTTCATTGCAATCTTCCATTCTTGCGTCTTTAAGAATCTTGTTTGCATATCCTGATTGCTTTATTGAGATTTCATCCTCTGTTTGGATAACCTCTATTCCCAAATAGTAAGCTAATAAGCCTAAGTCACTCATCTCAAATTTTTCTTCCATTTGTGACTTAAACTATTGAAGGTCTTTCTTGTTACTTCCAGTAACTATTAGATCATCCACATAAACTCCAACAAGCAGCATAGAGTCGTTTCTGACTCTTGTGTAGATTGCTTGTTCTAATGTACATTTCTTGAAACCTAGTGATTTCATGGTTTGATCTAACTTCATGTTCCAAGCGCGTGGTGCTTGCTTCAAACCATAAAGTGTTTTGTCAAGTTTATACACTTTATTTTCGTTTCCTAGTTTCTTGAAGCCTTCTGGTTGTGCAACATACACTTCTTCTTTAAGTTCGCCATGTAAAAATGCTGATTTTACATCTAAGTGGTGAACTTCCCATCCATGATAAGCTACCAATGCAAGAATTAACCTGATTGTTTCCATTCTTGCTACAGGAGCAAAGACTTCGTCGTAGTCTATTCCATGCTCTTGTACGTATCCTTTAGCCACTAAACGAGCCTTGTGTTTTATAATTCTTCCATTTTCATCTCGTTTAGTCTTAAATACCCATTTTAGACCAATAGCCTTCTGGTTGTCTGGTAGGGTAGCTAGCTGTAACAACCCCAAAAATGGTTTGCAGCGGAAGAAAAAGTTTTTGGGATGCTACTCAGTTGGATCATAACACAAGTGAAAAATAATAGCTTTTTCGTAAAATATTTCATTTATTGTAGTAAAACAAAGATTACAAAAGTTGAATTGTTGCGGAAAATGGCCCATTAATAAAATGTGGTCCCCATAAGTAAATCAGAGTCATCTATGACCATGCCATGCCAATGCCCAAGAGCGTCCAGAGTTAGCTATCGCCTTTTCATCCTGAAAATACATGCTAAAAAGTCAACACAATGATTGAGTGAATTCATAGGTTTAGTAATAAGCGATTGATCACAAGATTTTCAAGTTTAAAAGAAGCCATGGGCTACGTTGTTATCGCCCATAAAAGAAAGTTGATATTATTGCACTAAGCTCATGACACCAATACTAACGCATACACCTAATTCTTGGTGTAAGTAATAAAATTGCCCCAAGATGTAATAGCCAATTACATAGAGATACCAAATATAGTGCGCCCGGTTATTTCCGATTCACGAGTCGAGGTCGTCAATTCCCATAGTACTATTCATGATATTTGCGTTCACTCATGAAGTGATTAATGGTTCATGATGAAGGGACTTTTGGTCGGCAACTTAGGCGAGTCATAATATCAAGAGTACAACAAACAGTTTTCAAGCAATTGTGATCATAAAAGTAGTAGTAGCATGTATTCTCCCCCAAGGAGTTTATAAAACAGTTAAAAGAGTAAAAGTGGGGCTATGAACTCACCTTAGCGATACGGTAGGAAATGCACAACAATAGCAAGTACGATATGACAACGGCTTCAACACGAAACCTAGATATAATGTGGCATGTCTCAGAATAATGATATACATTTGGTTTACGACCGAAAGGATAGAGTATTGAATATAAAATTCAATAAAGCGTTATTAACGTTAATTTATAAATATGACGAGGTTACCGACAGTTTAATTTATTTACTTTAAGACATGCTGATATTTTATAGCATTTTCATATATTTATTTTCTTATAAATATATATATAAGTTTAATTAGATATCGATGTGATAATTCTCGTTATGAATAATAGGTCGTCAAAATACTCGTTTTTATAAAGTTATTATGAGTTTACAAGTTTTCTAAACATCTTTCTCAAATTTACACTTTTTACACTCGAGTTACGAAAAGTACAAATTTAACCCCTAAACTTTAGAAAAATGACACTTTATACCCATAAATATCTCATGTATAAAGTTTCCAGATTTGTCGCTTTTAGTCCCTCATAAAAACTGTTTTTGCAAAGTATCTTTAAAAGTTGGATTTTTATACTTTTATAACTATTATAAGGTTTCTCGAAGTGGAGGGGTGTGTTTTGCCAAACAGTGATAGTTATAAAAATTAAAAGAAGGAAAACTGCCAATAGAGGGATTCGATCCAGGGACCTCTCGCCTAAACCCACACGCTCCTAACCAACTGAGCTAGGCTTGCTTTGTGTTTTATTCTTACGTGACATGCTATATAAGGTGCCGTTCCTGTTATTATATTTTAGTATATAGGCTACTGATTTGTGTAGTGGGTACATGCATGCTTTTGTTTTAGTTGTTTCCATTTTTTCTCGGGGAACTAAAGTCATGGGCATTGCTTATATTTCATTTTAGTTCTCATGAAACCTTAGCATGAGTTTTGTAGCCAACGTACCAAGGGTTCGAGCGATAGGAAACACGGAAACAAGTTTATTTTTAGACCAAAAGCGTGACTTAGGAGAGGGGTTTAGTGAGTTTTCTTAATGTCGATTAAGGAGTTACAACTTAATATGAAGTGTCGTTATAGTTTCGCTTATCAAACAAGTGTCGGGTGTAGTTATAAAAATTGTTATACGTGACATATACTCAAACGAAAATGGTACGAGGGTTTTGTATCATGCAATGATGCTTAGAGTCACAGGTTAAGAGTTTTAGTAGGGTTTCAATATACTTTTCATTTTAACGAGACACTACATGAAATGAGTTAAGTATCGTTTATGTCCTAACATTACGAGTCGAAATAGGTTGAAATACTTACTAGGATGAGAAAGGTGTGAGTACTCGAACTAGAAGTGAGATGCCAAGAGAAAAACTCAACCGAATGCAACCCAAGTTTTTGCCACAAATAACCCAAACAAATTTCCTAGTTTGCTAGTTGATGAGTGTCTAAATACTCATCATTTTTGTACTATCTAGACTGCAAAATCATCTGAAAACACTCAGAAACACATCAAAATGATCAAAATATCACAAATCGGTGTTTTATGTGTTTTAAATGCAAAATATCAAAATCGATGAAAACATATCAAATTTGCAAAATTGCGCTTTAGTCCCCAAGTTTCAAAATTGTCAAAAATAGTCCACGAGCCAAAATTTCAAAAGAAAAATCACCTAAGGTCTTTTTTAAAAATCATAAATTGTCGATTTAGTCCTTTGGTGAGAAATCTAAAAGTTTTGAGAAAAATTACAATTTAGTCCCTGAAAATCCAAAATGGTCAAATTTAGTCCTTGGAAATTTTCAAAAGTGTCAAACTAAACCTTGGACTATTAAATCTTGGCAAAACCAACCCTTGACTACTCTTCATAAGTTACATGTTTGGCCCCTGGACATTTCAGTTTTACATCTTTGGTCCTTTGGTTTTGAGATATTACAATTATGGTCCTTATTTGTTATTAAGCCAAACCAACCGGACCTAATTAACTCCCCAAGCCCAAAACCACCCCTGGCCCAAACTCTTTACCCGGTCCAATCCCATGACCCGACCAACCCGACAACCCAATGTTCAAAATAAACAACCCCGCCCCTATATCCTGTCTTCCCCAGACAAGATTGTCTGCAACCTATCCCCCCCCTCCTATTCCTCACCTTTTCACCTCACTTTGTCCCCCCTCTCCTCACCTACTTGCTAAATGCATTTAATGCACTCAAATCTCACATAGCTGTTGAATCAACTTTTCCCGCCAAAAAACACTCAATGGCCAAGATCAAGTTTAAGACATCCAAGGGTTGAGATTTGTGGTGGGATTATCTCAGAAAGGTGAGAGAAAGTTCTTGGAGCTATAAAAGGGAAGAAGAAGCAGTTTCAAGAGTAGTTAGTTTTTTTTATTTTTCCTTAATGTCGATTTTTAATTTAATGTTTTAATGTAAGTCCAAATGTTGTAATATCAGTTTTTATGTATTATTCTTAAGCTAAGACAGCTTTGTAAGGTATTTTGAACAATCAATCCAAGTTTTATTTCGGTTCAAAGTTTAAAGTGGACTGTGAACATTTTCCATTTCATACTCTGATTTCAAGGCTTCACATAGTTTGTTTTTCAGCTCCATACAGCTTATTTGAGCTTATCAAAGCTTCTTGTAAGCTGAGGCATCAGTTTCAAGTAACATTAGTCCATGGTCAACAAAAGTCAACCACAAGCTTAAATTGCAACTGAATTGAATTTGGCAGATGCAGAGGATGAGTTGGGTTCAATTAGCTTAGGATATAATAGGTTTGGGTTTGGACTTAGCCTGATAATAGCTGGAAACCTAAGTGAGTTTATATATCACTTTTCATTTCAAGTCAATTTTCAGTTTTTACTTATCTGTTTATCTTTGGTCTTTACCAGTTTAAATGTGTCTATTTAGTTATATTAAACATGATTAAGCTCAGTGTGAACCTTGGTACTAGCTAGTGTAGTGTTTCTATCATTTTAGTTGCTAAACAATTGGATTAAAGGGGTGTTTGGATTATACATGTAATCTGTTTTAAAGGATTATGCAGTAGTTAATGTTTGTTGTTTTAAGTTTGTACAACTCTTTTGAGCTTATTTGGGTTCATTACTTGTGTTTCAAAAGTTCCAAAGTCAAATTTTACTCAAATCGCTTTTAAGTCTTAATCATTAGAAACTGGGTACAAGTTTCATCACGTTGGTTCATGAGTAGTTCATCTAGCTTAATCTAGTTTCACTATAGCTTAACATATCATAGTCAATCAAGAGTTTCAGCTTTAAACTCATATAAGTCAACTTTCAACTTTTGTCAAAAGTCAAATATCACAAAAAAGTCGGTTTAGGCCAACATAGGTTGATTTTTCATGAGCTCATTCTTGAGTCAAACTTAATGAAAATTGTGGTTTCAAAACCCACCCTGGTCTATTTACTTATGTCCAATTTTTACATTTTGTGAATTTTGTTTAAGCTTCAAACCTGCTTGTTAATCGGGGCTTAAGTGCCTGTGCGGAGACATCGTTAACTCGCATGGGATTATGCAGACTTTGTAACTCTTGCACGAGATCGATCCGGCACCCCAAGGTCTAATTTTTGGTCTTAATGTTCCTAGCCAGGTCTAGTTTAAGCTCCATCTGTTGATTTTCTTCTTAGCTTATTTGAATGCTTAATTCCTTGTCCAAAGTAGGCACCTAAATCCTATCTTTAGCTTAAAATCTCATATACCCAAATCTTTGCAATCTAGCTTATCGAGGATATAGCTTGTTTATTATTGTTGCATTTTGGTCCTTTTAGCTTATTATAGCTCTCTTTTCGTTTGGTGCTTATTGATCTTCATTAGCTTATCCTAAGTGCTTATTTTAAGCACTTTGGACATCGATTGCTTATTCCTCTTAACAACCCCATGTTTTTCCATTTTCATAGATTCCTAATATCATTTTAGAGTTTTCTTGAATTTTCATATTTTTCCAAGTTCATTTGCTATTTTTCTTTATTTAAATTAGTTTTAAGCACTTTTAAATAGCTTTAAATACAAATAATTAAGAAAAGGTTCTAAAAATAATTTTAATTTTCTTAAGTTTAGATAAATGTAAAAGCTTAAAAGTATTTTTCCTATTTTCTCCTTTTATTTGGTATTTTTAATAATTTAAATCGGTTTTAAATAGTTTTAAATTAATAATAAATACATAAAAGTCTAAAAATATATTTTCAATTTTAAAATTAGTTTTATCATATTTTAGATTTTTCTAAGTCTTAAGTTTATTTTTCTAGTCTTATTTCATATTTTCTTTTATTTTAGAGTATTATTAAATAGTTTAAAATAGTTTTTAATTAATAATAATTACATAATTAGTTATAAAATAATTTTCCTTTTCTATAAATTTTCTCATATCATTAGGTTTGTAAAATGTATTTTCATATTTTAGGATCTATATTTTATAAGTTTCACTTTTTATTTAGTGCGTTAGCGTTATTTTTATTTAAACGTAAGTTTTAGGTTTTAAACGTTCATCACTTTAAAAATAGTGATAGCGTTTATTTAATATCTTTTATCTTTTTAATTTCCTTTAATTTGCATTTAAGTCGCTTTTATTCATTTCCTTTTTCAATAGTGTATTATTCAATCCTAATCCTTTCGATCGCTATCATTAGTGATCATTCTACCGTCTGAATATGTGTTGTACACACCATTGAGTCTCCGTGGGACTTAACGACCGGAATCCACCTGTATTCTCTCGATCTTCATTTGCATTTGCGTCTGAAAGCGGTTTAAGTCTTTTGACTTGACGGTTTCTGTGAGATCAAAATTTTAGCGCCACGGGAGGCTTAAGCGTGTGTTTAGCCTTTTCGGATCCATTCTTGCACATACCCCATCTTTTGTAAAAGTTTTTGTAAAGTTTTGAAAAATCCAAAGTTCATTAACACTTTTCCTAAAGTGTTAAAAACATAAAAATATTTTCGGTCTTTGTTTATATCATCATGTTTTTCAAAAACACCAAAAATATTCCTCTTTACCCTCTTATCTTTTGATTCTTCATTTCTTACCCTCGATAACCTTTGATTCTTTCTATGTCTTATCCTCACCCTCTTGGTTGTCAATGGTGTGGTGGTCCTTATAATGGTGGCAATTGCCCCGTTGTGGCATGGTGGAATCGGAAACGGGTTTGTCTATAACCAAGATCCCTATTCCTACCATAACACAACCGATTTATTCCATCGGCTACCACACTTTGTGAGACTCAGCGATTTCTTGTTGTGAGTCTTGTGGTGGTTCACATTCCGATTCGATTGTCAATCGTGAAACACGCTTGTCTATGAGCGGGTTCTCGATAACAATTATGACTACAACACATACCACTCACGCCCGCATCGGTTGTCTTGTTGTGAGTATTGTGGAGGTCCTCACTCTAGCTCGGATTGTCAAACAGGGAACCCCTTTCCTTGTAACGATTACGGCTCTTCATATCATGACCAACCTCTTGATTACCGGCTGATTCACTTCCTCAAAATCTTCTCCTTGATCTTTTGGATTTAGTGAAAGATTTGAAGGAATCTAAACACTCCCATGATAATCCAAATGAAAATCAATGGAAGTTTTGTTAGCGAAGAGCGGTCGCTAAATTAGATTCCCGATTGCGTTTGAAAATGCGTTAGGGAATCAATTGCAATAGAAAAGCGGCCAAATCTAGCTCTCGATTCCGTTTCATTCTCGATGACGATGATGATGAAGATATCCTTGATATCCTACAATTTTATAATAGTTCATCAAGTTCATCATTGAGACTCCTTCCATGATCCATCGTGAGAAAAGACTATGATGGAATTACTAGCGTAAGAACAAATGTTAAGTATTAAACATATGTATGCTAGTCCGTCTAAACTCCTCGATCGTTGTTATCACACCCAATACTCCCACTCACTCTCTAAACATGGGGATGAGCTTAGCACTATTCCGAAATGGAATCGTCTAGTGTTGAGGACCTTGTCCCAATCCGGGAGAGTCACAGGGAGCTATTGACCATATGTGTGATATCCTTCCCTCTTGAGTGTTCTCAAGATCATTTTGAAACTTTCTCCGATCTTAGCGACGATTGTGCTTCCTATGGAAACATCGAGTGCGTTGAGGCATCACTTCCACAACCGATCTCGATCCCTTCGAGGAGTTCTCGGTGAACTCACTCACATCAATCCACTCTTTGATTTGAAGCCGATCCGGGAGAGCCGAAAGTCTCATTGATGATGATCGTTCACTCACTTCTCACCCTAACGGTCAATTGAGAATGTTGATCACTTTGTTCCCGAAACATTCAAAGCTACTTTCACCAATCCTCTATTTGAATTCGACTACGAATTCACTTCAATTCTGAGAATCCACTCTTTGATACTCGGGCCGAGGATAGTGATGAGCCCAAATGGAACAAGAGTTCACAAATTCACATCATGTGAATAATTCTCTTCATGAGGAGTTCTCCGTGAACTCTCTCATATCATATCTCCATTGGAGTATGATTGCTTAGAAGGCAAGATCATGATCGGGGGGAGAGAATCTCAATTTGCATAGTTATGACAAATCTTCCCACCCTCCCCACCGAGATGCCTTCCAACCCAAAGAGCTCTACCAATAAAATCCAAATAAGTGCAACTGCACTTAATCCCGAGGAAGAAGATCTAATTATGATTGTTATCATGATCTTCCTTCTTTTCTTCACCTACTCGGTGACTTCCTCTCTTCTTCACTCCTTTGGGAGTGAGGACACTATCTTTGACCCCGGCATTTTCATGTACCATCTGTGAGCCGGGTCCGTCTCTATATATCTCATCGGTGTGGAACTTTCGCGTGCTTCAAATGTTTGTCCAAACATCTTGAATGAAAGTCCGATGGAGATTGTTTCTTCCACTTTGCTTCCCCATGAACCAATGAATTCGGGGTCGAGTCAAGCTAGCGACTCGGTAATCAAAAACAGTAGCACACACCATATGGGTTTTCACCCATATTTCGTCTTCTTACCCCTTTCTACCACCTAAGTGTGGGGTGATGCCCACATTTTTTTATAAAAAAAAAAAAAAAAAAAAATCTTCTTTCTAAATAATGGCCGTAGTATTTCCTTTTACGTTCTCGGTTTCGGCATAACCGCGGTACTTTGAATATTGAGGGCAATATTCATTTCTAAGTGTGGGGAATTCTCGCGAATTTTATCATATAATTATACTAATTCCCCGTTTTGGCCAAATTTTTTTTTGGAGTAAGTGTTTTGCACTTACTCATTTGGTTATCGATCCGCCATGTCTCAGAAGACAAAAGGATTGGCTAATCCAGAGCAAACGGCTCTTGGTAAAGATATTTCAAATCCGTTTATATGGCTTGCAATTTGCCCAAAATTGTATGGTATTCAACTCACCATATCCTAAAAAGTGAAGAGTTGGCTAGCCCGCAAGATTATGGCTTGTGGTAAAGGCGATGGAAAAACCATAATTGGTAATCACTCACCAAAGATAATATTGATAATTTATCTAAGAGTTGGCTAGTCCGGAAGGGTACGGCTTCGGTAAAGACTAATCAAATCCGTTTACGACTTATGATTTGCTCAAAATCATATGGTTATCGATGCACCATGGTTCTTACTTGAACTAAAACATTTGGCTACTCCGAAGTAATGGCTTTTGGTAAAGAGATTAAAATCCATTATGTTTTCTCAAATCATTGCTAGGGACTAGCAATATCTCGATGTGGGGATTGATGAGTGTCTAAATACTCATCATTTTGTACTATCTAGATCGCAAAATCATCCGAAAACACTCGAAACACATCAAAATGATCAAAATATCACAAATCGGTGTTTTATGTGTTTTAAATGCAAAATATCAAAATCGGATGAAAAACATATCAAATTTGCAAAATTGCGCTTTAGTCCCCAAGTTTCAAAAATTGTCAAAAATAGTCCCTGAGCCAAAATTTCAAAAGAAAAATCACCTAAGGTCTTTTTTTTAAAAATCATAAATTGTCGTATTTAGTCCTTTGGTGAGAAATCTAAAAGTTTTGAGAAAAATTACAATTTAGTCCCTGAAAATCCAAAATGGTCAAATTTAGTCCTTGGAAATTTTCAAAAGTGTCAAACTAAACCTTGGACTATTAAATCTTGGCAAAACCAACCCTTGACTACTCTTCATAAGTTACATGTTTGGCCCCTGGACATTTCAGTTTTACATCTTTGGTCCTTTGGTTTTGAGATATTACAATTATGGTCCTTATTTGTTATTAAGCCAAACCAACCGGACCTAATTAACTCCCAAGCCCAAAACCACCCTCGCCCAAACTCTTTACCCGGTCCAATCCCATGACCCGACCAACCCGACAACCCAATGTTCAAAATAAACAACCCCGCCCCTATATCCTCTCTTCCCCGACAAGATTGTCGCAACCTATCCCCTCCTATTCCTCACCTTTTCACCTCACTTTGTCCCCCTCTCTCACCTACTTGCTAAATGCATTTAATGCACTCAAATCTCACATAGCTGTTGAATCAACTTTTCCCGCCAAAAAACACTCAATGGCCAAGATCAAGTTTAAGACATCCAAGGGTTGAGATTTGTGGTGGGATTATCTCAGAAAGGTGAGAGAAAGTTCTTGGAGCTATAAAAGGGAAGAAGAAGCAGTTTCAAGAGTAGTTAGTTTTTTTTATTTTTCCTTAATGTCGATTTTTAATTTAATGTTTTAATGTAAGTCCAAATGTTGTAATATCAGTTTTTATGTATTATTCTTAAGCTAAGACAGCTTTGTAAGGTATTTTTGAACAATCAATCCAAGTTTTATTTCAGTTCAAAGTTTAAAGTGGATGTGAACATTTTCCATTTCATACTACGATTTCAAGGCTTCACATAGTTTGTTTTTCGACCCATACTGACTTATTTGAGCTTATCAAAGCTTCTTGTAAGTGAGGCATCGATTCAAGTAACATTAGTCCATGGTCAACAAAAGTCAACCACAAGCTTAAATTGCAACCGAATTGAATTTGGCGGATGCGAGAGATGAGTTGGGTTCAATTAGCTTAGGATATAATAGGTTTGGGTTTGGACTTAGCCTGATAATAGCTGGAAACCTAAGTGAGTTTATATATCACTTTTCATTTCAAGTCAATTTTCAGTTTTTACTTATCTGTTTATCTTTGGTCTTTACCAGTTTAAATGTGTCTATTTAGTTATATTAAACATGATTAAGCTCAGTGTGAACCTTGGTACTAGCTAGTGTAGTGTTTCTATCATTTTAGTTGCTAAACAATTGGATTAAAGGGGTGTTTGGATTATACATGTAATCTGTTTTAAAGGATTATGCAGTAGTTAATGTTTGTTGTTTTAAGTTTGTACAACTCTTTTGAGCTTATTTGGGTTCATTACTTGTGTTTCAAAAGTTCCAAAGTCAAATTTTACTCAAATCTGCCTTTAAGTCTTAACTGTTAGAAATCTGGGTACAAGTTTCATCACAGTGGTTCATGAGTAGTTCATCTAGCTTAATCTAGTTTCACTATAGCTTAACATATCATAGTCAATCAGTAGTTTCAGTTTTAAACTCATATAAGTCAACTTTCAACTTTTGTCAAAAGTCAAATATCACAAAAAAAGTCAGTTTAGCCAACATAGGTTGATTTTCATGAGCTCATTCTTGAGTCAAACTTAATGAAAATTGTGGTTTCAAAACCCACCCTGGTCTATTTACTTATGTCCAATTTTTACATTTTGTGAATTTTGTTTAAGCTTCAAACCGGCTTGTTAATCGGGGCTTAAGTGCCTCGTGCAGATAATCGTTAATCGCATGTGGATTATCAGACTTTGTAACTCTTGCACAGGTGATCTGGGCACCCCAAGGTCTAATTTTTGGTCTTAATGTTCCTAGCCGTGTCTAGTTTAAGCTCCATCTGTTGATTTTCTGTTCTTAGCTTATTTGAATGCTTAATTCCTTGTCCAAAGTAGGCACCTAAATCCTATCTTTAGCTTAAAATCTCATATACCCAAATCTTTGCAATCTAGCTTATCGAGGATATAGCTTGTTTATTATTGTTGCATTTGGTCCTTTTAGCTTATTATAGCTCTCTTTTCAGTTTGGTGCTTATTGATCTTCATTAGCTTATCCTAAGTGCTTATTTTAAGCACTTTGGACATCAGTTGCTTATTCCTCTTAACAACCCCATGTTTTTCCATTTTCATAGATTCCTAATATCATTTTAGAGTTTTCTTGAATTTTCAGATTTTTCCAAGTTCATTTGCTATTTTTCTTTATTTAAATTAGTTTTTAAGCACTTTTAAATAGCTTTAAATACAAATAATTAAGAAAAGGTTCTAAAAATAATTTTCATTTTCTTAAGTTTAGATAAATGTAAAAGCTTAAAAGTATTTTTCCTATTTTTCTCCTTTTATTTGGTATTTTTAATAATTTAAATTAGTTTTAAATAGTTTTAAATTAATAATAAATACATAAAAGTCTAAAAATATATTTTCAATTTTAAAATTAGTTTTATCATATTTTAGATTTTCTAAGTCTTAAGTTTATTTTTCTAGTCTTATTTCATATTTTCTTTTATTTTAGAGTATTATTAAATAGTTTAAAATAGTTTTTAATTAATAATAATTACATAATTAGTTATAAAATAATTTTCCTTTTCTATAAATTTTCTCATATCATTAGGTTTGTAAAATGTATTTTTCATACTTTTAGGATCTATATTTTATAAGTTTCACTTTTATTTAGTACGTTAGCGTTATTTTTATTTAAACGTAAGTTTTAGGTTTTAAACGCTCATCACTTTAAAAATAGTGATAGCGTTTATTTAATATCTTTATCTTTTAATTTCCTTTAATTTGCATTTAAGTCGCTTTTATTCATTTCCTTTTTCAATAGTGTATTATTCAATCCTAATCCTTTCTGATCGCTATCATTAGTGATCATTCTACCGTCTGAATATGTGTTGTACACACCATTGAGTCTCCGTGGGACTTAACGACCCGGGAATCCACTGTATTCTCTGATCTTCATTTGCATTTGCGTCTGAGCAGTTTTAAGTCTTTTTGACTTGACGGTTTTGCGCAGATCACTAGTTACCCAAGTGTTTCTTCTCCCTTTTCTTCTTACTCGACAGAAACCAAAGAAAATAAAATGATGTGAAGTGTTGGTGTTTGAGTTGTGATGAAAGGTTAAGCATGAGTGTAGCTTTTATAGTGAAGCAAATGCATGGCTTTTAATTTATTTTATCATTGTAGCTCCTAATTTTTCCAAGTAAACTAAGGTAGAGTGTAAACTCGGTTTGAGCATGCTCCCATTCGGCTAGAATTTATGACATGGGTATGGACTTGTCAAGTCATGTTGGATAAAGAAGTCAAAAGGTACTTAGATCATTTGTTTAATATTTATAGGGTGGCTAGGGAGTGGCTCTTTGTCTCCTTTTGATTATGTTTACACGCAAGGGAAAATCACACATGTTTAGGTGAATTGATTTTGCTTGGCTTCGTGTTTTGTTGACTGCAACAAGTAAAAGAGAAAAGTAAGACTTATCCTTCTATTAATATATTACTTATGCATGCATCTCTTGCTTGCTCAAAAGAAATGTTTTTGTTTTTGATTTGGCCACTTGACATCTTTACATAAAACTTAGTGCCTTGTACTCAAAATACTTGTTATTAGAAGTGTTTCACAATCATAAATAGGTGCGCTTGACATAATAGAATTTGACCAAAGTTTGCATTTTAGTGTTGCTTTGTGTTTCGACAATCACCACATAAACATAGTAATTATTTGTAAAACTTTTGTGTTACAAAATTTATCAAAAGGGTTAGTTGTTTGGGTTGACGTTTTTAGCAAACGTGTAATATAAAGTTTTGAGCATATTTTATAAGAGTAAAATAAAAATATTAATTCTAACTCGAAAAATATTTATTTGACTTTAGCCATAATTGATTGTGTGTCGGTAAACATGCGAGCTCATTTTTCAGTAAATACGAGATATCTTTTCGTTTTTGAGTTTTAAAATATCAATAACTGTCGGAAAATAACCGATTTGCATTTTCTGATTAAATAAATAGTATTATAATAATCTGAAAATTTGCGGGTTGTTATACTAGCTTCCATGTCTTATTTTTGTTGATTGAGTCAATTTCTATCTGCATTGCCTCAATCCACTTCTTGTCTTGTGCGGCTTCCTTATAATTTCTAGGTTCTTCTTCTAATAGCATTAGTTCATTAGGTTGAACTCTTCGTGCACGATCATATATGTTAGATAAGTTTCTGTATCCTTGAACTGGAGTATGATCATATGGTCTTGCTATAGATGAAGTTTTTGTAGTAGATTTTTCTGAGTTTGGTTCATAGTTATACGGTGCAGGTGTTGATGGATAGTCCATTTGTTCAATCTCATCATCAGATACACTATGAGCAGTATTTTGTATGGGACTTTGAGCATTATCTTCATCATTTTCTTCCGGATCTTGTGTGCTCTCTACATCAATGATGCTTGATGTTTGGTTTTCATTTACAATGAAATCCGTCCATTCTGGTTCAGTTGGATTGGGATTATCCAAATAACCTTTCCAGTCCCATCCTTCATTCTCCTTGAACTTTACATCTCTACTAACAATCATAACCTTACTTACATGATCAAACAATCGATAAGCCTTTGATCCTGGTTCACTTCCTAGGTAAACCAATTCCTTGCTTCTATCATCTAATTTCTTTAGATGTGGTTTGGTTACCTTTGCATATGCTTTGCATCCAAACACTCTAAGGTGTTTCGGGTTTGGTTTTCTACCCTTTAGCGTTTCATAAGGGTAGAATCCTTGAGACTTTTGTAGGCACTCTATTTAAGATATAAATAGCATGCCTAATTGCTTCAACCAAAAATTTTGTGGCATATGCATAGCCTTTAACATACTTCGTTGTGCTCATTCTGCACCTATTCCGTCTCTCCACAATACCATTTTGTTGTGGGGAATATGGTCTTGTAAGTTGCCTAAGTATGCATTTCTCCTTGCAAGAGCTTGTAAATTCTATTGACGTGAACTCACCTCCTCTATCTGCTCTAAATGCCTTTAAGTTTTCCGACCTCATTTTCCACCTTTAACTTGAATTCCTTAAAGGTCTCAACGCCTCATCCTTTGACTTTAAGAAGTATACCCACATGTATCTAGTACAATCGTCTACTAGCAAAAACATGTACTTCTTTCCCGATTACATTTACGGGAAATAGGTCCACATAAATCTCCAAATACTAAGTTTAAAGGTTCCAAAGACTTAGTGTTTGTTTGATTTGAAGCGGAGCTCTCTGTGCTTTCCTAGTAAGCATGCATTGCATACTTGACTCTTGTGATTAATCCTGGGTATTCCTTCCACTAATTTCTTCCGAGTCATTTGTTTGATGGAATCAAAATTCAAATGACCCAACCTAGCATGCCAGAGCCATGCATGGTTTTCTAAATTAGTCAATAAACACATAGGCATACCAACGTTCAAGTTTATCTTGTAAAGTTGGTTTATTGATCTTTCAACTCTCATGAGGAGTTTTTGATCCTGACCATATAGCAATAGTATGTTGTCTTGCATAATGATCTTACAACCATTCTCTGTTAATTGTCCTAGGCTCAATATATTGCTTTTTAAACTGGGAATGTAATAAACACTAGGAATCACCTTTTGTTCCTTGTTTTTAAATTCCAGCAATATGGAGCCTTTACCCTTAATCTCTACATATGACCCATCTCCAAAACGGACTTTTCCTGAAATTTTCTCATTAATTTCCTTAAAGTGTGTCCTAACTCCGGTCATATGGTTGCTAGCACCGTTATCTAAGTACCATAAGCTTTTATCTGAGCTTATGTACTTCTTGGGTTCAATCTCCTTTTTGTTTAAGAAGATTTTCTCTCCCACGTCTCCTTTTCCTTCAACTGCCATTAAGAGCGTTGGTTCAATGTCTTCTTGAACCAAGTTTGATTGCTCTTGTCTCCTATTCTTTTCTTTGCAGTTTCTCCTGAAATGTCCAAGCTTGTTACAGTTGTAACACTTTACTTTACTTAAGTCCCTTTTCTGAAAATTATTTTTCTTGAACTTATGTGAAGTTTTCTTATCATTGTTGTATTGCTTGGGCTTTCCATCTTGGTTATCTTCCGATGATCTAAACTTTTCTTGTCCACCGTTTTTATGACTTGTAGTATTGTCATAATTTGTGAACAAAAGTTTGTCCTGATTGTCACTAGGGTTTCCATCAAAGAGTTTTACTCTTTCCTCAAAGGCTTTTAACCTTCCAATTGTCTCATCTAGGGTTGTGTTTTCTAGATCAGAAAATTGTTCTATGGCTGCCACGATTTGTATAAACCTTCTGGGTACTGAACTTAATAGTTTTCGCACTAAGGTTTGTTGATCAAAAGTTGATCCTAAGCCACTAGCCCTTGTGACAATACTATTGAGTTTTGCTGAGAAAACGTCAATACTATCATCTTCTTTCATTTTCAACATCTCAAATTCAGTTTTGAGAGTTTGTAGTCGTGCTTTCTGCATTCTATCTACACCTATATGCCTAGTTTGTAGTGCTTCCCAGATTTCTTTTGCACTCTTACAACTAGCTACTTGTAAAATCATATCTTCTGGTAATGCCTGATACAGATATGCCGTTGTAGTCATATCCTTTTTTGTATCTGTTTCTTCATTACCCGTAGGTTCTATCAATTCCCACAGCCCATTTGCTTTTAGTATGGTCTTTATACGAAGAGCCCATACTGTATAATTTGTAGGTTTTAAAACGGGACATTGAAATTGGGAAAATGATGTAACCTCTTTGTGAATTACAATTTCCTTGTTTGCTTCCTTACTTGAGTCTCCAGTCATTTTGTCTAGAAACTATTTCTAATCCTAATAGGGATTATATATTTAGGAATCTAGGAAATTCTTATAAATTCTACTAGGAATCAAAAGCAAAAAATTCTAATCTTACAAGACTAAAATTATAAAATTGATTTTAGTTTAGAAAGTAAAACCAATTTGCGATTCCTTCACAATATGATTTTCCTTCCTTGTACAATTAACCAAACACTCCTCTTGATGTTTCTTCCTTTTTTGCTCTTCTTGATCGAACGAAATAAAAATAAAACTACAACTTTTCTTTTTGTGTTTTTTTATGTAGTCAACAAAAAAGTTGTTTCCTTGTTTTTTTTCCTTCGAAACAGTAAACACAAAAACTGTGTTCCTCCTTCCTCCTTTCTTTTTCGAACCAGCAAAAACAAAAACACCAAGCCTAATATTTTTTGTTTCTCCTGTCTTTGTACCAACACATAAACAAAACAATATCAGTTTTCCTTCTTTTCGCCTTTAATTTCTTCGCCAAAGAACAGCTTGTTCCTTCTTCTTTTTCTGCCTGAACCAAACAACAACTGCTGTTTTTTTTTCAGCGCTTCTAGAAAAACGACCCCAACTCTTGATCTTGTGTCGCCAAAACAAACGCAGGCTCTGATGCCAATTTGTTGCCCAGCGGGGTTATAATACTCGAAACAAATTAAGTAACACGACACAATAAACTAAAACGATTTGTATTAATAACGATTTGGTTTACAACTATGGTTTTGTACAATATCTGATATCTAAACTGAGAAACAATCGAACCCTATTTATACTATGTGAAGCGACACCTTTGAGCCTGCTGGAATCCTTGAAACGTTGTGTTTCTGTGTTTGTGTCGTTTCACACATAACATAACCGCTATATGCAGTTATTAGGTTTAGTATATCCTAAATTAGCCCTTGTGTCTCTATATATGTACACGTAGGCCCTTTAAATTTGGTTAGGGGCGAGATTATGCCAACAGTTCTCTCTATAAGAAGTCAGGTCTTATTATTTATTTTTATTTTTTCTAATTTTAATCATGCCAGTTACAATGTAAAACCTCGCGATATAAGAACTCAAAACTGATGTAGTATTTTGCATAATTTCCAGATTGAATACGTCGAATACATATATATTAACTAATGAATCATTCTGTTTGGACACAGTATTGAATACATAAATTGAACAAGTTTGATGAACCTGAAACCAATGACATGGCTATGTACTTTGCTAGATTAAGCAAGCAAAGTGGGAAAAAACATAAGTACCTGACGATGACGCTACACAAACATAGAACTCGTTTGATGTTACTAACACTCAGGCAGATCGGATGGTGGAGGTAGCAGCGTCTCTGATTCCCTACTCCGTTTTCAATGATAAAAGCCATTGCAAAACCCCAAGAAAGATGAGTATCAATGTGACAATGCATCACCCAAACTCCTGAAAAGATCCCGTAATTAATTTCATGTTTTATGATAAAATTTTATGATCTAGAAGATAAAGATTCTTTATTCCTGTCGGAGGTTCATAAGTCAATGTTAGTTTTTCTGGATTTCGTCTTAAATAAAAAATCAATCATAATCTAGAAAAGATAGATTGTAGCTGATTTTATTAAAGAATTATAAATTTATGTGTGTTTGCCTAGATTGCGTCTTTCAAGAAAATCATATCCATGATAATCTATAAAAGATGATATACTAAAACTTCAATTATCTAGTAAAGATTTAAATCTAGATGTCGGTAAAATTTTAGCTGGATTATCCGCTACAAATCTGATGGCAGCCCATCCTCCAACAGGAACATCGATCGTATTCCTTTGTGGTGGATCAGCAAGATTAAAGTTAGCAGTATCTCGTGACGGATTAAAACACCAAACCTTGACCAACTATGTAGAAATGGTATCCATGAAGATGAACAAGATGCATGATCCTCAGTCAAAAATATAGAAGTGTCTTGAAGAATAATCTGCACACCTGTCTCGAACCAAATTTATAGCTTGTAAAGTCTTGTTCCCTTAACCGGCTGCCCCAACCCACGAGGTACATTACCAGTGTAATCGAATTGCAAAGGTGGAAAATCTGGTGTGTAAATATTAGGAATTTTTTGTGTATAAGCCTGAAGTAAAAGACACTCGGTTTGGTATTACATATGACATTGTTCATACTAGCACCAAACCATGTGTTATTAGGCCCTTGGCATCTAGGTCCAGGAGTACAGTTAAAAAACCCAAACCCCATTGTCAAAAATAAATGTTCGTTAGTTTTAGTAGGGACGGCTACTTTACCAGGGCTCTTTATTTAAATTATAAAATGCACTGACTGTGTTTGTGTCATTGTAGGCAGGAAGTTGTGGTAGAATTGGTTGTGAAGTGGCAGATTTGTATTCTAAGAGAGTTGTGGCAGTTGTGTTATCAAATGGGGCATTTTGAGCAGTTTCATATGCTCTTGCAGCCATGTAGTAATGGCCGGGCTGTTGGTCAGCAGTAAGGAGGACGTCCATGGTTTGACCGGGCCCCACCATGATGACATTGGTTGTAAATTGCTTGGTGTAAACAGCAACCGTGGCGACAACAGTTAGTTTGTTGTTAACGACGCTGAAAAAGAGTTGTTGATTGAGTGCAGCATTGATGACCCTTAGAAGAACAATATATCCTTTGTTTACTGTAAGTTTCGTGGTACCGAGTAAAAGCATGTTTTTGATATTCAAAACTGATGAAAATTCATCAAAATGAATTTCAGTTTTAGGTGGACTGTAATTAGTACCTTGGCTGGAGCATCAGAGAAGATCACCAGGTAGCCCGTTAATAGTGATAGCATCTGATATGTTAGGATCTGCGCCACTGAACAGTGCTTGTTATAGCACACTGATCACTTTCTGTCCCACCATTAACCTATTTCATTATCAATAACGAACAGATCACTTCATTAAATCAGAAAATGGTATATATTTTGCATAGAATATCAACGTATTTTCTTAATTTTTCTTGTTTTAGTCATCATTCTAGCTTTGTACATCTTACTATCTTAGTCATAAAATTAAGATGGTTTAGTGTCGGTTTCAGTCATTTGTTGCGAAAAAAATAACATCAAAAAACCTGCTTTCTAAATGAAGTTTCTTTTTATATAAAAATGTTAGATCATATACAATGTTTGTTGGTCCCTAACGTGTTTTGTGTGAGTCGATATGAAATATGCAAACAATAATAATATGATCTTTGAATAACTAATCGTCTAACTATTGAAATGATTCATTACATCGTCTATAAATACTA
The DNA here is from genome assembly GCA_022545495.1 of Chrysanthemum lavandulifolium. Lineage (NCBI taxonomy): Eukaryota > Viridiplantae > Streptophyta > Magnoliopsida > Asterales > Asteraceae > Chrysanthemum > Chrysanthemum lavandulifolium. Next base: position 114,598,070 of record CM040241.1, on the reverse strand, counting down.
AACGAAAGGGTGCGAACTAAACAATGTGTCGGTTAATGTTTGTAACCGTTTGTAACCGCCCCTTAACTACCTATCATAACCGCTTGGTGGTTATTTAATCACACTAATCGCTATCAACCGCTATTCGGTTATAGAGTTTCTGAGGAGCAACTTTGGTCCTTCGAGTTTGAAGCAATGGCGAGATTATAGTTTACAATATCCTCCTTAATCTTGATCGTTGCTTCGTCCTAAGTCTTGAACTCCGAGCATTTGTCGCATAGTCACGAACTTGAGTCTTGGTAAAGCTTTCGTTAAGATATCTGCTCTTTGTAGTTCTCCACTTACGTGTTCTACTTTGATATGACCATTCTCTACGCATTCACGAATGAAATGATAGCGAATGTCTATGTGCTGCTCCTTCCATGAAAAATCGGGTTCTTTGAGTTGTATAGGCGATATATTGTCAACTCTAAGCGTTATCTTCTTTTCTTCTAATCCAGCTTAATTCACCAAGTAATCGTTTTAGCCATAAGGCTTGACATGTTCTTCTTTGTAGTTGCCATGAATTCGATTCACATGATGAGAGTGCTACTGTTGGTTGCTTCGAGTACACCAAGTGATAGGTGACTCTCCAAAGTAAAATACTATTCCAAAGTTCCTTTTCGTTGACTGTATTGATTCCATAACTCATCGTCGTATCCTGTAATCTTGCGACCTCCTTCTTTCTTGTATATTATTCCATGGTCTTCGTTCCTTTAATGTATCGGATTACTTGTTTCACCGCCTTGGTGATGGTCCTTGGTCTTGCATAAATCTGCTTGAGTAGTCCGACCGAGTAACTAAGATCTGGTCTTGTATGTAGTAAGTATCTGAGACTTCCAATTAGGCTTCGGTAATAAGTTGCGTCAACTGGGTTTCCATCTTCCACCTTGACCAACTTAGTGTCGGGATCCATAGGTGTCTTCGTATCATTACTATCCGTCATGCTTGTCTCTTTTAAGATCTTGTTAATGTATCCAGTTTGCTTGATCGTAATCTCTCCTCCTATCTGTGTAACTTCTATCCCAAGGTAATATGCTAGCAACCCTAAGTCGCTCATTTCGAATTTATCTTCCATCTGGGACTTGAACAAGTCTACTTCCTTCTTTGGAGTGCCCGTGATTATTAAATCATCTACATATACTCCAACGATAAGTGTAGAAGTCTTGCTTCTCTTTGTGTAGATTGCTTGTTCGAGATTACATTTCTTAAAGTCTAGGGACTTCAAGGTCTGGTCAAGCTTCACGTTCCAAGCTCTAGGTGCTTGTCTTAAGCCATACAAAGCTTTAGTTAGCTTGTAGACTTTTCCAAGGTTTCCTTGTTGTATGAAACCTTCAGGTTGTGTAACATAGACTTCTTCCTTCAATTCTCCATGTAAAAATGCTGATTTTACATCTAAGTGGTGTACTTGCCATCCATGATACGCTGCTAGTGCTAATATCAATCGAACTGTCTCTATCCTAGCAACTGGTGCAAACACCTCATCGAAGTCTATTCCTTGTTCTTGTACATAACCTTTTGCTACTAGTCTTGCTTTATACTTTATGATCCTACCTTGTACATCTCTCTTGGTTTTATAAACCCACTTGAGTCCTATTGCCTTATGATTTTCGGGCAATGTGGTAAGAGTCCATGTGTTATTTTTGTTAATTGAATCTAATTCAATTTCCATGGCCTCAATCCACTTCTTATCTTTTAATGCTTCCTTGTAATTACGGGGTTCTTCTTCTGTGAAAAATAAGCTAGGTGCTTCTACTTCACGTGCAGTTTGGTAAATTTCCTTAATATCCTTTAAACCTTGTATAGGTCTATGATCATATCTCTTACGAGCTTTCGAACGAACTTATAGTAGCTCTTTCTTCATCTTCCGAGTTAGGGTTGTAAGTGTATGATGGTGGTGTGATTGGTGAGGGTGGATCCGTATAGGTTCTTGTTCTTGATACGTGTTATCGTTGTTTTCTATGTTGACCGGTGTAGGATTATCATAGTCAACTCCATCTACTAAAAAGCTAGTCCAAAACGTATCTTACGTGGTGCGTATCCTCTTCATTGTTGTTCCAATCCCACGGTTTTGTTTCCATAAACTCCACATCCCTACTAACATGTTTTTCTTTCCTCTTGGATCATATAGCCTACATGCTTTTTATCCTTCTTCAACTCCTAAGTAAATCATTGGAATGCTTCTATCATCCGCTTCTTCAAGTGAGGTATGGTTACCTTAGCATAAGTCGTGCATCCGAATATTTTTAGGTATTCTAGGTTTGGTTTTCTATTGTAGAGGGCTTCATATGGTGTTTTATCTACCGTGGCTTTCGTGGGTACCTGTTGAGTATGTAAATGGCGTGCTGACCGCTTCCGCCCAATAAGTTAAGGGTAACTTCATGGCTTTCATCATACTCCTAGTAGTCGATAATATTGTCCTATTTCTCCTCTCTACTACACCATTCTGCTGCGGTGAGTATGGTGTTGTCAATTGTCTTTCTATTCCATTCTCCTTACAATATTTGGTGAATTCATGTGATGTAAATTCACCTCCTCTATCAGTTCTTAGCAGCTTTATTTTCAACTTCAACTTTGATTCAATATGCTGCCTAAATTCCTTGAATGTGCTGAATGCTTGATCTTTCGAGTTTAGAAAGTAAGCCCACATGAAACGTGTGCAGTCATCTACTAATAAGAAGATGAGCTTCTTTCCAGAATGTGTGGGTGGACTTATTGGACCACAAAGATCTCCATATACTAAGTCCAACGGGTTCTTTGATCTGAATTTAGCTTGGTTTGGAAAAGGTGTTCTGATGTGTTTTCCTAATAAACATGCATCACAAATTTGTCCTGCATGGTTTATTCTAGGTATTCCGTCTACTAGACCTTTTCTTGTCATCTTGTCTATTGCGTCAAAGTTCAGGTGACCTAATCTAGCATGCCATAACCATGCTTGGTCATCTACGTTTGCTAAGAGACATATAGGTGCTACTATATGTAATCTAATACTGTAAAGTCGATTCTTAGATCGTTCTACTTTCATCAACAACTTCTTGTTCTTATCATACAAAGTCAGTAAATTTCCATCCATGATGATCTTGCAACCTATTTCAGTAAGTTGTCCTAGACTAAGTATGTTGCTCTTTAGGTTTGGAATGTAGTAAGCATCCGAAATCATTTTCTGTTGTAAGTCTCTACATCCTAATAGTATTGAGCCTCTACCCTTTATCTCTACATACGATCCATCTCCAAAACGAACGCGTCCAATGATGTTTTCGTCAATATCCTTAAAATGGCCTTTGGTGCCCGTCATATGGTTACTTGCACCATTGTCTAACTACCATATGCTAGCATCTGTTGTAGCATATTTTCGGGGGTGTACTTGTTCTTCATTTAACAAGATTTCTTCGGTTTCTTGTGTTGCCATTAATAATGATGGTTCATCGTCTTCTAAGATAAGGTTTGACTGTTCCTGAGTTGTTGGTGGACTTTTACAATTTCTTTTGAAATGTCCGGGTTTCCCGCAATTGTAACATTTCAAGTTCCTTTTATCCCACTCACCTTTATTCTTATTGTGAGGTGAGTTTCCTCCATTCGAGTTATCTTTATTTCCCTTATTCTGCCAATTACCTTGTGAATTGTTTGATCTACCCCTATATTTTGTAAATCGTTTCTTATTTCTAGAGTGTTCGCCTTGTGCGAATAATAAGTTATCTTGGCTTTCTACTTGTCCTCCCTTTCGGAGTTTTATTCTCTCCTCGAATGCCTTAAGTTTTCCTGCGATCTCATCTAACTTAATGTCATCGAGATCATTCGTCTGTTCTATGGATGCTACTATTTGAATGAACCTATCTGGTGTGGAATCTAATAGTTTTCGTACTAAAAGTGATTCATCCAATGCTTTTCCTAATTCTTTTGCCTTTGTGGCATAGCCGTTCAGTTTGGCTGTAAATGCATCCACCGTTTCATCCTCCTTCATTTGAAGGGTCGAAATCAATCATCAATGATTGTAACCGTGCTTGTTGCACTTTCTCTTCTCAACGTGTCTCTTTTTAATGAATCCCATAATTCCTTTGTTGTTTTGCAACTTGCTACTTGTAAGATCACATCTTCGGTCAATGCTTGATATAGGAAGGCAGTTGTTGCCTTATCCTTCTTAACATCTACTTGTGTATCAACCTTAGGTTCTATTGCTTCCCATAAACCTTGTGCTTCAAGTATCACCTTAATTTGTATAGTCCAAACTGTGTAGTTTGTGGCTTTGAGTTTTGGGCATTGATATTGTGTCATAGGGGTTACGGGTTTTGGTGCAGTGTTACTGCCACTTGCATCGTCACCAGGCATATTGATGGTGTTTATGATCTTCACTATCTACTTTGTATGGGGATTCTAACTAAGTATGGTATTCTTAATACTACGGGAACAGAAATAGTTTCCGGGAATCTACTAGTACGGGATCAATATATAGTTCTTGGGATTTCCTAGTAATATAAATAACGATCTATACTATTTGAAGTATAAAAGAGATCCAAAGTTTTGAATTTGTGACCTCGTTGTTGTGTATTAAACACAGTCGTATTCCCACTTGTGTCGGTACTTGAGTATAATACCAACCACTTTCTTTCTTTCCCCACGTTGTCTTTCTTCTTTCTTTGTGTATCGATGTACTAACGTTTTGCCTTCGAACTCTTGGTCTTGGCTATTTTCAGAACACAATCCTCCAAAATACCTTTCGGTATTTTCAAAGAAACAAGTCAATTTACTTGTTTTTCTTCTTTACCAATAGATGGTAGTATCCTACGTTGCTTGTCCGCGTTCCTCAACACTTTCCTTTTCTTTTTGTTCCACACCGTGTATGCTTCACCAAAAATACCTTTCGGTATTCTTTCCAACAATAAAACACAATTGATCAGGTTGCGTTTCTTGTTTAATATCTTGTGTTGCTAACGTCTATCTTCCAAAAACAATCTTTGATTGTTTTCTTCTTAACCGGTCTAACTTTTCTTCAAGCAACGCCTTTTTCTCTTCTTGTATATGCCGTCTACTATACAAGGTATCCAAACGCGTCTATCCTTTTCTTCTGGTCACGTAACTCTTCTTCTCTTACATTGCTTGCGTATAAGGGCACATTAACAGTATCCGACACCACAATGGAATGGGTGTCCTCTCCGTTACAATTTCGACACAAAGATAAGTCGTATACTACTTATTTTATGTCCTAGTTATCCAAGTAACAACGTCTCCTAGTTTGAAACGTCTTCCTTTTCTTGAAACAATGTTTCAAGTGTAATCTTCTTCCGAACCAAAGTTTCGCTTTTCTTCTTCGATCCAAAGACCGGTAACTTCTTTTACGCTTTGGTTCTCTTCTTCCTCTCGTTGGGTTTTTCTGGTTTGGTATGTGTCTCGTTAACAAGTCTTGGGTTTGATTCTTTCTCGTTAAAAACAAGGTTCTGGTTTGATATTGCCTCGTTAAACAAGAAGTCTGGTGATGAGTATGTGATTGTAACGAGATGTAAACAGGCTCTTGATGCCAAATGTTGGTCCCTAACGTGTTTTGTGTGAGTCGATATGAAATATGCAAACAATAATAATAGGATCTTTGAATAACTAATCGTCTAACTATTGAAATGATTCATTACATCGTCTATAAATACTAAACGAAAGGGTGCGAACTAAACAATGTGTCGGTTAATGTTTGTAACCGTTTGTAACCGCCCCTTAACTACCTATCATAACCGCTTGGTGGTTATTTAACTGCTACTAACTGCTATCAACCGCTATTCGGTTATAGAGTTTCTGAGGAGCAACTTTGGTCCTTCGAGTTTGAAGCAATGGCGAGATTATAGTTTACAATGTTAAGTTTTATATGAGAATATTGAGAAGAGTTATGATATATAGGCCTACCTAATAGACCTACAAATAGGCCTACACCATTCACATTTTGACAAGTTTCAAACATTTTTTCTCTCTCTTCATATTAACCAATCAAAATTTCAATTTCACCAATCATAGTTGTAGGTCTATGAGAAACACGGGTTACTAAATGACCCAAACATTAGACAGCCATCTGCTAGTGACTCACATGTACAAAAGTAGTACGTAATGTAGAACACAAAAGATGAGAAACTACATATATGTTATGCAAAAATATACAAATATGTAAACGCGTTAGATATTTGAAACAAATACCATAGAAGAGATTCATTATAAGGACTCTGTACCTAGGATAACAGGGAATTCGACTGTGGGTATTGGAAAGGGGTAAGATGAGCCCGACTCAGGGCAGATAACAAGTGCACCATAGACCGTAGCTCGTAGCCATCGGCTATGAGCATGCCACCGCAATGTTCCCTCTTGGTCTTGTATGTGTAACTTCTTCCGGGCCGGATTGGGCATTGTGTCACAAATTCAGGTCCATCGGCTCAAGGGTTTTGCAGTTGGCGTGACCCATGCCTGAAAATTACAATAAACCATTAAGGTTGTGTGGTACATGACTATGGGAATCAATCAATTAATCACAATCATATGCATTGCAAATGTTTGGTTGACAGTATGGGAATGAAGATATGAAAGTATGGTCATAGAACCATAGTTGTGGATATAGGTATATACACTAGAGGCGCGAGATGAAACAATTAATGCACCAATGTTACATTGTAAGGAGAAGCATTTGTGACTTTAAGAGCAACACTGTCCGCATTTTGTACTTCTAGAGTCGGGCCTGGAAACTGTCCATTAACATTAACGATTCTATGGTTTTGGTTTTACATAGCCTATTTGCTGCTTGAATAAACACATCAGCTCTTCTCTTCTCATTCTTCTAACACAAAAAGCACCGCCACCAACAATACACTAGTGCTCACATTACCATCTCCATTGCATCATCACAGATCAAACAACCTTGACCTCGTATTCAATTAAGGTGTAAGTGTATGTACCATGTAATTTTTTTTTTTTTTTAATTTCTAGGGTTTTAATTCGATTAAATGTTTCTTCGATCCATTGTTATGGGTATCTAGTATTTTCTTGTCGACAACACACCAAGAAGAAAGAACCCACAGTCGACGTTGATGCCACACTCGCCGGATTTAACAGCCTCTGGTTATAGTTAGAAAATCTGCACGAGTTTGCACTTAATTTATGTGGTTTTATGTATAAATTCTTGCTCTTTACTGTTTTCACTCCGTATTTTGATAAAGTTTTATTTCTATTTGTGATTAAATTTGCCTATCTTTGTACATTATAACATGTTACTTTGAAATTAGGTATCTTTTACTGCAAAGATATTGAGTTCTTTTTATATATCTATATATGTGAGAACTTATATTGAGTTCTTTTTATACAAAAGAGTTTCAAGTCAATGTTCCAACTCCTATCTTAATGATGTGTGACAATGCCTCTTCCATAGCTCTAGCATCTAATCCTGTTCATTATAATAGAACAAAACACATAGAGATTGACTTCCATTTCTACAAAACATCAACTAGCTGACATTCTTACTATACCAAAGGCTTAAGTTAGCCACTTCACTACAATTGTTAGTCGAAGCTAGGCATGTGTAATCCTTACACACTACCAACTTGCGAGGGGGATAATGGTACAACTGCAAACATGACATCCAAACACTCTGCTCAAGCAGTAAACAAGATATCCAAACACTCTATAAGAGGGTTTTGTTCCTATTTCCTTAGGTCTAATTCTGCACCTTATGACGAAAGGGGAGTTGGCATGGGTCAAAGTAAAGCCCCTGGTAAAAAGGGATCACTACTAGTTCTCTTTCTTTCCTTATGAGGTTAATAAGAGATCCGATTTTAATTTTCACTATTTTTAAACTCGTAACAAAAGTAAACCTCGGGAAACAAGAATTCAAGACCAAGGTCGTAGTTTGTTTCCAAGATTGAACACATCAACATCTATACGTTAATTGATGAATCATTCTGTTTGCACACAAGCTATCGAATATATGGATTCAACAAGTATGATAAACCTAAAACCTATGAACGTTGCTATGTTCTTTGCTCGAGTAAGTAAGCAAAGTGGAAAAGGAAAAAAACATGAACTTGATGGTGACGCCACACAAACATGGCATCGTGTGCTGATCTTAGCATTTTGGCAGATCGGATGGTGGAGGTAGCAACGTCTCCGATTCCCCTTCTCCATTTTCAACGATGAAAGCCATTGCAAAACCCCAAGCAAGATGAGTGTCAATGTGACAATGCATCAGCCAAACTCCTGTATAAGATCCCATGATTAATTAGTTCGTGATTTTATTTCAGATAATCAAGATACATATGATATTTAATATTTAACAAGAACATATATGAAATTAACCCTTAATGTTACCTGGATTATCTGCTACGAATCTGATGGCAGCCCATCCTCCAACTGGAACATCGATCGTATTCCTTTGTGGTGGATCAACAAGATTAAAGTTAGCACTATCTCGTGACGGATTAAAATTACCAAAACCTTGACCAACTATGTAGAAATGGTATCCATGTAGATGAACAGGATGATCTTCAGTCGAAAAGATAGAAGTGTCTTGAAGAACAATCTGCACACTCGAACCAAACTTTAGCTTGTAAAGTCTTGTTCCCTTAACCGGCTGCCACAACCCACGAGGTACATTACCAGTGTAATCGAATTGCAAAGGTGGAACAGGTGGAAAATCTGGTGTGTAGACATTGGGAATCTTTTGTGTATAAGCTTGAAGTAAAGACACTCGGTTTGGTAGTACAAAGGATACATTGTTCATGCTAGCACCAAACCGTGTGTTATTAGGCCCTTGGCATCTAGGTCCAGGAGTGCAATTAAAAAACCCAAATCCCATTGTGAAAAATAAATTTTCATCTATCTTAGTAGGGACGGTTACTTTACCAGGGCTCTTTATTTGGTTTGAAAATGCAGTGACTGTGTTTGTGTCGTTGTAGAAAGGAAGTTGTGGTAGAATTGGTTGTGTCGTGGCAGATTTGTATTCTAAGATAGCTGTGGCGGTTGTGTTGTCAAATGGAGCATTTTGAGCAGTTGCATATGCTCTTGCAGCCATGTAGTAACGACCGGGCTGTTGGTCAGCAGTCAGGAGGACATCAGTTGTTTGACCGGGCCCCACCATGATGACATTGGTTGTAAATTGTTTGGTGTAAATAGCATCAGTGGCGACAACAGTGAGTTTGTGGTTAGCGACGCTGAAAAAGAGTTGTTGATTGAGTGCAGCATTGATAACCCTTAGAAGAACTGTATCGCCTTTATTGACCGTAAGTTTCGTGGTACCTAGTAAAAGCAAGTTTGTTGATATTCAAAAACGATGAACATTCATCAAAACGAATTTCTTTTTTCGGGGACAGTAATTAGTACCTTGGCTGGAGCATCGGAAAAGATCACCAGGTTGCCCGTTAATTGTGATAGCATCTGATATGTTAGGAGCTGCACCACTGAACAATGCTTGTCGTAGCACACTGATCACTTTCCGGTCCCACCATTCACCTATTTCATCATCAACAGCAGTTCCTTAATCAGAAAAGGGTACGTATTTCGCATAAAATATCAACATCTTTTTCCATATTTCTTGCTTTAGTCATTGTACATCTTTAGTCATTAGAAGATGGTTTTGTGTCCGTTTGAGTCATTTTGTAGCGAAAAATTAAATCAAGTTAAAACACACATTCTAAAACGAAGACTCTTTATGTGAAAATGTTAAATTTTATGGCGTTTTATTAGAGAATATTAAGAAAACATGACCCAAACAGTAGAGAAAGCCATTTGTTAATAAAAAGTACTTAAATTCCTAAACCATAGGAAATGAAAAAAATACGTATATTGTTTGCATAAATAAATAAACCTATTAAAAAGGACACAAATGCATGCCTAAACTGAGATTATGTAATTAAGGACTCTTTACCTAAGATAACAGGAAATTCGACTTTAGGTGTTGGAAAGGGGTAAGAAGAACCCGACTTAGGGCGGATGACAAGTGCACCATAGACCGTAGCTCGTAGCCATCGGCTATGAGCATGCCACCACAATGTTCCCTCTTGGTCTTGTATGGTGAATTTGTATGTGTAACTTCCCCCGGGCCGGATTGGACATTGAGTCACAAACTCAGGTCCGTCGGCCCAAGGGTTTCGCAGTTGGCGTAACCCATGCCTGAAAAATACAATATGGCATTAGACAAAGCATTAAAATTATTTTAAGTGTCAACGTACACTCAATGCGCATAAATGGAAAAAATAAAATTATGTACCAATGAATGGTGACATTGTAAGGAGAAGCATTTGTGACTTTAACAGCAACACTATCCCCGTTTTGTACATCTAGAGTCGGGCCTGGAAACTGCCCGTTAACATTAACGATTCTATGGTTCTTACATAGCCTATTTGCTGCTTGTTCTTGAACCTGTGACAATATGATTATTAATTTTATTTATCAACTCCAGAAAAAAAAATGCAAAACTCAGAAAAAGAAAAGAACGCTAGCTATTTGTTAGTGGCGTACTGTGAAGGCATAGTTATGCGTTTCTGCGAATGTAGTAAGGGCAAAGGAAAGCAGAAGGCTCAGTAAGAGAGCCCGTGAGATCGACATTATGAGTGTCTTGTTTTTTTTAACACTTTTGAGTGAAGAAGTGTGAAGTTTTGGTGTGTACTAAAGATGGCAATAAGGGGTGGTTTATATACACATATATGGGGTGTGGTGGGGTTAGGTTATGAGTCAACAGTGAAGTTAGAATGAGAGGGAACTTAATTTGTTGATTTTGGTGCAACCACTAGGCCTATTTCTTAACATGTGAAGCAGGACACTGGTGTTTTTGTAATAGGTTTCGACTTTCCAAAAGGGCAAAAAGGATTCCGAACAAACATGTCAAAATGGTTTGATTCGGGTTGGTTCGGGTAAGGTAACAACAGGTTATAACAAATTCATGCCAAATGTGTACAGAAATCAATGGGTTGAAATATTTGGATCGCCGTTTTCATCAACTTCATAAAAGAGTTAATATATTGAAATAATGGTTCTGTATACAAGAAACAAATCCGTATACAGGACCAGACCACAACTAATCATACTCAGCTCGCTCTCGGCTACCATCACAGTTGTAACTCTTTTCACCCCGAGCGTTTCAGGTTGAGTTGTAGTTCGGGACCATTAAAATTCAAGGCTCACAAGGTTAACATGTCTAAATGATTATCTCAGTAAACAACTACATATCATTGCCCAAAGGGTACCAATAGTGTTTTATCAACCCCATCTTGTGAGTTTAAACTTTATCGTAGACTTGTTAAGTTATATTTACATTAACAATACTTCATACTATTTTTGTTGGTTTATAAGAAACAGAAAAACTGATTAATTAATTAGTAATTCTCAACATATGGTTACGATTTGGTGTATGTGGGGTGTGGAATTAGGTGATTTCCACATATGGTTGGTTCACTTACTAGTACTTCTGAACGGTTTAACGAGAATCTGTCTCCCTCTTACTATTTATAAAAACAATGTCAACATCATCCTATAAAAATAGCAATAATTGAGCTGTTTTGAGATACTAAAGATGACTTGGGGTTGAAAAAGAGTGTTTGGTAAATGTTTTTTACTTAGTAGACCGTTTATCAAGACTAGTATCTTAGAATCCAAATCATACTCAAATTATATTGACCCTTGACGAAGGTTCACATCAGCCAAGTGACTATGACTTCAAATTTTGCTTAGAACAAAAGTGTGTTTTCTCCTAAGAGTTAAAAGAAAATAAAAACAAAACATATGAATTTGTTGTTGACCCAGCATTCACTTTGATGGTTTATAAATAAAAAGATTCAAAGAAATTATGAAAAGATTTAAAAATTGATGAAGAGTGCTTTTAATGGTGTTTATGTTGCTAATAGAGTGAGCTTTGTTTTATCGTTGTTGCCAAGAGTTGGTGATATAGAATAATAATCATGAGAGTAAATTATAGAAATGGTCCTTGTGATTTGGCAAAAATTGCATCAACCATCTTTGAGAGTTTAAAGTCGCACTCTGCGTTCTAATCTTTGCAAAGAATAACACTTATAGTCCTTGCATGTAACGGACGTTATACTGATCGTTAAATCAACTCATGTGCAAGTCACATGAGGGTGTTATAGTCATTTTTTCCTCACTTCTTCTTCAACCTATATTTTACCTTAAAATCTTTATAACTTAACAAACCTCAAAACATCCTATCTTGAGTTGACTACTGATAGTGTATCAATATTAGTGGTCAAAGCCCAAAATACACGCTCGAATCAAGCCCATTACCAAGGCCCATCAACAAAAGCTTGATAGCTACTCGGCTTAAATTCCAAGCCACGCATGGCCAAATAAAACTCAACAGGTCATACTGAGAATACAGTATTACTGCTCCCCAACTGTCACTAATGGTCAAGGTGTACCATCTGACACGGAATAGTGGGGATGCACGACAAGCACCACTTTGTACGAGCCAAGGAGGTAGTCCACATGTCCCTCCTTGTCTACTCCTCGGATGATCAACAGTTGGCTCTCTAGCAACCGTTTATCAACCCTCAAGGGTTTATATCTAAACCCTACTCGCCTCTCTATAAATAGAAGGCAACACACACAAATTTACAAGTTTACACACACTTGGGCAAATATTGCTTCACATCAGTAAAGTAAAGTATGGTCTTTTTTTAAGTGTTACTCGAGCTTCTTGATCTTCATCAATCTATCGGGTCCTTACTGTTCGACACAGGAAACTACATAACAAAACCCCATCCCATCTCTCTAAATCGGTTTACATACCATATGTAAACAGAGCTTCTTGAACTTCTTGAAAATGTTCACCTATTTTTCACTCATTTCTCACTCAAAAATATATTTTTCTTTTTTGCACAAATTTCTTAACCAAAGATGTTTGGTGAACAACCCCTTCAAATTTCGAACATATCTAACCACCACCTCGGATCTACCCGAGTGGACGACCCTCAGAGTCAATAAAAACCCGAAAAACAGACTTACCGGTCATTCATAAACCACACAAGGAAACCTTTAAGGGAAGCATGTGCAGCAGTCGACGATGTCAACCTGCACACGTCACTTTCCCAAAAAGAACCTACATGATCTCAAGAGAAACATCGTGTTCTCAGGCCATCTTTACAACCACGAACATCTCAAGCATTCAAAATTCAGGGAGCCATAGAGGGCACTAGAGGGTGTCAGGGAAAGGAATCGCAAAACATCCAAGTCATGCAACACCATGCCCGCTTATCTGAAGCAACTTGTAAAGCAAGAGGGATGGCTAGTTCTCTGGTAAATGCATTACAACCTACTTATCCTTGTCCGTATTACTTTACATATAACAATCAGGCTAAAGCACCACCTAGCAACCACCCTGGGTATAGCATTCAAGAAGACACCCTGACACTACCTCCTAGCCCCTCCCCTGGAAATAACACACACCCTAACCTACACCTAACTCATATTTCAAATACATACTGATGTGGGCCCAAGTGTTGATGAATGGGCCATTGTGTTTCTGGAGGCCTAAGATCGTGTGACAAAAGGGGTCTCACTATGATAACGCTACTGCAGCGTGCTTACGGGTCAAAGGAACTTCCTTTTAAATCGAGCAAGTTTTTCAACACCTAGGCGGTAAACCTAATCGTTGTAGTGTAGTATTAGGGTAAGCCACGGAATTGATATCGTTCTCTAGGAGAATAGGAATGCTAGTAAAAGTTACTATGCTAAGGTTAGGGTTGAGGAAGATTATTTTTTTTGTTTTATGTTTTTAGGAAATGGAAAGGTCTGAATCTCGGGGTTTGGATTTCGGGGTTGGTATTTCTCCGATTACTTCTACTTATCTAATTATCTAAACTAGTGGTGTATGTAGTCTATGTCTAATTATTGTGTGCTCGTATGATGATTTAAAGATGTGTTTACTTAGGTTTTATTACTCCTTAATTATCTCCTATTGATGGTTGAATTGTCACGTCCTTATTCTTAATCACGTTGTGTGTCTAAGGTCGTAGGGTATGCGTTATCCCTAACTCTTTGAAACTACCAAAGGTTATCGCCTACAAAATCTCTAGGATTTATAAACTTAACACTAAGGTACTCTTGGATGGTTTAGCCTACAATGACTCTAGGTACTATAAGCTAAGGTTCAACAAAGATTAATCAAGCATTAACTACACAACGGATGACCTATCGCAATACTAGATCATCAACAATTAAGATAAGAGACAACCAATCAATATTCAATAATTAAGTTTCATATTCCCTAAGCAAACACACAAGTAAATTAGCGGACATGGGAAACATGCAAGCATACACACAAGTAATTGAAGACATAATTGAATTAATGAAGTAAAACACTTATCTTGATGTAAGATAGGTATGGAACCTAAAATCTTGTACAAGACGACCTTGGTTGGTTTAGGTTTTACTCCAAAAGACTACACTTTGAAAACTAAAAATTCGGATTTTATATATAAGATTACATATGCGACGGCGTCACCTTATGATTTGTGGCCGTCGGTCGCCGTCATTAGGGTTTCGTCTTGGCCACGTTAGTCTTGCGACGGCGTCACCTTATGCTTGTGGCCGTCCCTTCGATCTCGGCGTCGTCTAGATCAAATCTAGGCCGTCAGAGTTGAGACGACTTACTCTTTTAAAACACAAGCCGTCACTTGTAAATAAGAAATTTGGCTCTTGAGCCGTCACAAAAGTGGTCCGACGGTCGCGAGATAACACCGACGCCGTCCCTTCGGTTCCAAAGACTGAGTGTCTCGATTCTTGACTTTGGCCATTTTCTTCAGTATATTCGCCCTTTTCGTCCGAATAAGTGTCATTTCAACATTTTGCCTTCAAGATACCTAAAAGTGAAAAGGAGCGATATTAAGTAATAACGAGATACAAAATGATCAAATAAGGGCTTAAACGACCCTCAAAAGGTACATTTAAAACCTTATCAAATATCCCTACACTTGGTATTTGCTTGTCCTCAAGCAAATATGCTTTAGCCAATAAATTTATAAGTTAGGGGTCATGAAGCATTGGTTTAGAACAATCCACAACACATATAAGCCCATAAAAGTAATAACAAGCACGAATTACATACTAGCACCTCACATAGGGTGTTTGGATATTCACATCTCTCGGTGTATATGAAATATAACAAGTTGGAAATGGAAGATAAACACTCATTAACCGGTCCTAGTACATAGATTACCATAGGCTTGAGACTAGATCAAACCTCCATCGCTTTGGCGTAAGCACCTAGGAAAGACTATCAGAGAGGTCTTTTAAAGGGTTGTAATGTTAAGCTTACGGTAGGGAAACAAAGGGTTTGGTGGGATATGCTATTTAGTGGTGGCAAGTAAAAAATCTTTTATGTTACAAGCATACGAAGAATGGCGTTGCTAAGCCAAGACTCGACACTCTAGACTCTAGATAACTGAAACAAACAAACATAAATTAAAAGATAGATGTAGGATGGTAGCCCGTATGTTTTTTTTTTCAACACTTTTTTTTTTTTCTCTTTTTCAATTTTTTTTTGATTTTTTTCATACACTTTTACTCTACCATCCTCTACGGTAACATCAAAATGATAGGGATTTATAGGCACATCCCTACACTTGAGTTTTATATTATTCTGACACTAATATGACCCGAATTGAAAAGATCAAAACACTTGTAGTACATTATTATGCAAATAAAAGGAATTTGAATTTAACGTTTGTCACACCCCAAATTACTGCTTTGCGTGGAATGGAATTCACGAGGATTGTTGTCATAGCATCACAATCACAGTTATATTGAGCGACCTAAAGTGTCGTTTGGAAAATACATCGTTTGATTTAATAAAATAATCGAGTTACAACATAGGTCCCAAAAGTTTACAAAGTTTGCGGAAATATAAATATATTACAAGTCCAAACGATGGTTTTAAAAGAAAGTGCCATAATGTACAATGATGTAAGTCGGCGCTTGACTCAAAAGGTGGTTCCTTAACCATGCCATGATGATAATGCCTTAGATACCGAGAATAAACATGCTAAAAGGTCAACACAAAGGTTGAGTGAAATCCATAGGTTTAAGTAATTCGTTTGAACACAATAATCGTAGTGTGAGTTAAATTGATTCACACTCATCGTTGAAAACAAAGCAGATTTATTTCACTAAGTTCATGACACCAAAGCGTAAACATCGCACCAATAAAAATTGGTAATCATCGTTTCATCGCCGCCCTAATAGGTAAACTTGCCAATTTACCTTAATGATTCAAATATAGTGCGCTCGATTTCCCTAGCGGGTCAATAAGAGCGGAGTGTTAATTCAATAGGCCTATTCACAATATTCGCTCACTCAAGTGACTAATGGTTCATGATGTAGGGACTTGAACATGGCAATTGAATACTTAGTGACAATAAAACATTTGGATATAGCATACGAGTTCAAAGCATTTGTGTTCGATTAAAATATAGCATGTATCTCCCCAAGAGTTTGTAAAACAATTAAGTAATAGAAAGTGGGGCTATGAACTCACTTGGTAGGCGGTGTGATGACAAGAGTGAGTACAACGAGGTATAATGTGATCGTCAACCGTGACCTATTACGAATGATATGATATGTAATGAGTTGCAATGTAATGTTATGCATGCATTTCAGTATGTTATTTATACCATTTGCGAGTTTGAAAAAATATTAATTGTCGTCGAAAAATACTCTTTTGACGTCTTGACCAATCAAAAATCACTTTACAAGTTTTACGTCAAAATGTCATCCTACAATGGTTTTATAATGATTTTGGTGAAATTATTACTTTTGTCGCAAAACAATGTCGTCGAATTATCATGAAATTAACAAAATGGCTTTGGAAAACTAGTCGTAAAATGGTGTCGTCGATCGTTAGAAAACGAACTCGACGGTTTTGGAAAGTTTGTATCGATATCTAGAAGTTTCGTTCAGAGTTTTCGTCCAAAAGGTCTCGATCATAAAGATATTAAGGGTTAAAGATAGTGATTTTGTTGAATTGTTGTGCGAAAAATGAGTTTCGCCAAGTTTGAACATCCGTAATTAATTTACTATAACTCCGCTTTACAAATAGCTTGTCGTTTTGAAAATATGGCGGTGAACTTGATTTTACTAGAAGACAATTAGTTCCAAAAGTTCCACATCCTTGTTAAAAACAACCGCAAACATGGTCGTTCTGACTAATGTAACACTTGTAACGTAAAAATAATATAGTTTTTAGGAAAATAATAGTTACGGCAAGTTTATGAAAACGTGCATATCTTTGTCGTTTCAAATCCGTTTTCTCGTATAATATGTCCTTAGCTTCGTATCGAAGTAAACTAATATATTTTTGACTAGTCGAAATAATTTGTGAAGCTTAAGGCTCGTTTTGACTCGAATAAAGTAAAAATAGTATCTGAAATTTCGAAAAATATATATTTCGTCGTTAAACTTGAAAATTCATAACTTCTTCGTTATAACTCCGTTTAATCCGTTCAAGCGACCACGGATTCGTTTTAAAGTATATTTTCTAAATATCTGGGCCAAAAACTCATGTCTACTGTCGGATTTTCCAGAAATACAAAACAAGATCAGAACACTTTTTATACTTGTAGAAAATAGTTTTTCTCGTACTAAACCTATTCCAATCCCTTCAAAACAACTCCAAAGCTATTCTAATCCTACCATACACCTTCTTAGGGTGTCATGGGTTCCTAGACATCACCAAAACTAAAATATAACAAGGAGTAATTATAGGATGGATTATATATATATAGCACATAAAAACCTTAAAAATCTTAAAAATGGTATAAATATCATGAGACTTGCATGTTTCACCCATAAAATGATATGACCACAAACATGAATATGAAATAAAAATATGACTAGGAATGCTTACTAGTGATATGATGAGGTTTAATGGACAAAAGGTTTTCCTAATCACTTGAGGTTTATATTACAAAACCTTGCAACAAATGATACTAGTGTTTAAATAAACTTGACTTGAAAACTTGGATAATCCTTTCTTTTGGGTCCTTTGGCTGCCGAATATGTGTGGAAGAGAGGAAGAGATGAGTGTTTGATCTTTGCTTTTAAATAATGAAGTGAATAAGTTGTAAGAGTATACTACTTTAACTAGTAGAAGATATTTAGGCAAGTTATGTGACTCACCATTGTGGGTGTCGACATAATTAAAGAAGAAAATGATAGATGAAATTTTAGTAGCTAAGTACATATGTGTTAGTAGAAAAGTGTAGTTAATTAAGGATGATTAATATCTTGTGTATTTATTTAAGCATTAGGGTCACATTAGTTAAAAATAAATTTTAACGGGTCAAGATAAAATATATTGAGGTCATAAAAATTATAAAAATACATTTCTTACAAGAATTGAGTAAATAAATATTTATCGGGTTGAATTCTGAAAATCGTCATAATTATATAAATTTAACAATTTATATACAAAATAAATTTAAAACAATGGGTAAACTCATAATATTATTTTATAACTTAATATGAGTATAAAAATATATCGGGATGATTTTTGGAATTAACGGATTAAATGTTCAAAATAATAACTCACGCGATGGCGTTTATTTAATATAAAATTTACGCGTTTAATGTGAAATGCAAAGTCATGAATGAACTAACATGATGCAAATGATGTTAATGAAATGTAGACTAAACTTAGTCCATATGAAATGTTCGTGATGATATGATCATGAATTCACGGCTAAACCATTACGGTTACGTGAATTTGGTACTCGTAAACCCGGTTTACGACAAATGATAAAATAGTGAAACTTGAGAAATGACACGAAATTGCGAGTTGTCACATTAGCCCAACCAAAAGGAATTCATCCACAATTCAATCGTTGTTAGTCTATCGGGTTTAGGGTTTGATGTGGCAAACTTTCCCATTCGAGCAAAACCCTCAAAGACTTTTACCAACCAATTTTACTTAATCTCACAACTCATCAAACAAGAGCTGTCATGAGATTAGGCTAAATTGGTTTGAAGGAGGACTTTGAAAATTTGGCTCGATTACGAATTGCTTACACATATAAGCCTACTACTCCCTTCATCGCATGATTCTTCCCGAATTAGACATAGGTGATCGGGCTATGTATAATTTAGGAGTAACTATGCAATGCTTGGACTAATCGACTCATATGTTGTTTGGTGTTGAGTCAACTGATGTTAAAATTGTGATGAACATCGAGGAGAGAAAACATGGAGAAGTGTCGTTAAAATGATAGTTAAAGTAAAAAGAATTAAAATCCTCGTAAATGATAACAAATCGGAAGAAAATAAAGTACGATAGATGAGAATATTTTACAACGAGTGGTTTATCAAAAGTAGTACATCTTAGGTTATAAAGATTCGGATACGATGGAAAACATAAACTTAGTACAACATAGTACATAAGGAGAAATAAGACTGTTAGTTTCCGAACTTCTTTAGTCTTCCGCGTCGTTGATACCTTGACGAGCTCCTCCTCCTCCTTCTAACATATATACATTCTCATGAGCACCTTCAACTTGTTGACCTTGGTTTTGAGGACATTGATTTCTATAGTGTCCTTGCTCCCCACATCCGAAGCATGTGACTACGGCTTTACCTTTACAATCCACGGCAAGATGTCCGGTGTTTGGCATTTGTGGCACTTGGCGGGCAAGGACCAGTGATGAAAATTACATCGATTACATAGTGGGTGTGTTCGACATACCCTCTACCTCTCATTAGTGCGTGACATAAACCATTCCCGCTTCTTGCCTTCTATTTTGTCGTTGTTGATGGTTAGTGTTGCGGTTTTGGTTGTTGTTGTTATAACCTCCTTGGTCGTTTTCCCATTTTCTTTTGTTGTTGTTGATTTGGTTATCGTCGTTGTTGTTGTTGTTTTGGTTATTGTGGTAGTTGGTGCGGTTGTTGGGGTTGTTGTTGTTTTGGTTGGTGTTGGTGTACTTACCTCTCTTCACTACACGGGCCATGAGCTTTTGAGTCACCGAATAGCTTCCTCAATTGTTTGTGGATCAAGCGAGTCACATCTCCTTGAATCACCTCGGGAAGTCCCCCGATGAAAGCCTCTAGCAACTTCTCGTTATCAGAAACCATGGACGGGCATAACGCGGCCAATTCTTGGAATCTCCGAATGTAAGTGTCAATATCGTACCCAATAGTTACTAGTTCATAGAACTCGGTCTCCAACTTTTTGACTTCCGTACGAGGACAAAACTTCTTAGTCACCAAACCCTTAAATTGCTCCCAAGTAAGCTTGAAAGCATTCTCCATTCCAATCGGTTGAGCATATGAATTCCACCAAGACAATGCTCCATCGAGTAATGTGCTCGTAGCAAATTTGACCTTACTATCATCCGGGCAATTACAAAGCAAAAACACGGTTCCAACTTTTCAAACCATCGTACCATGGCGTTGGCTCTTGGTACCTCTAAACTTAGTGGGATCTCCACTTTTGAAATCCTTATCTGACGACTTTTAACTCCGGATCCTCCTGCATTTCTGCAGAAGACAAGCCTAGCGGCTTGGCGATCAGCGACCTCGGCGGCGGCAAACCACCGTTCCCTTTCAATCCTTAGAGCATCGGCTATGCTATCCCTTACTAACTTTTGAATAGCCGCTTGAGTCATTTCGGTGTAGCTTTCTTGGTACGCCATATCTTCTTCAAAATAAAAGGAAAGGTGAGATGTAGCAAAATCCTATGTTAAGAATAAGCGCTCTAAAGAGAGGTGATATGAGATAATAGATTTGAGGTTATTTTTCAAAATGATCGACGGGTTCGAAAAGGTGGGTTATGAGGTGTCGTAAGTGCTTGAAATGTATGATGGTTTAGTGACTTAATGTGTGAATAACGTGTAACTCGACATGTTAGTGGTGAAACAAAGGGTGAGAGTGACTTTGCCCTACTTAAAGGTTTACCTCGGCATTCGACGTTATCGGTGATGAATCAGTTGATATAAAAATTGTGATAGGGAATGACAAAGAATTCTCCACATTAGAATATGAGGAAAGGATAATGGGATGGGTATTTAAGGGCATCCATGTGACAATCGATTTGAAATGAAAGTAAATAACTCGAAAAATGTACGTATAAACCGCATGTAAAGTGAACATGCACTTATGATGAAATGATGAGATGCTATGATAATGTAGTTATAGTCTAGGGTCAATGATGCAACCTAGTTCTCTATAATCAAGCTCGATGCCAATCATCACACCCCAAATTACATTTTGCGTGGAATGGAATTCACGAGGATTGAGTATCATAGCATCACAATCACGATTATATTGAGCGACCTAAAGTGTCGTTTGGAAAATACATCGTTTGATTTAATAAAATAATCGAGTTACAACATAGGTCCCAAAAGTTTACAAAGTTTGCGGAAATATAAATATATTACAAGTCCAAGCGATGGTTTTAAAAGAAAGTGCCATAATGTACAATGATGTAAGTCGGCCTTGCGACTCAAAAGGTGGTTCCTTAACCATGCCATGATGATAATGCCTTAGATACACGAGAATAAACATGCTAAAAGGTCAACACAAAGGTTGAGTGAAATCCATAGGTTTAAGTAATTCGTTTGAACACAATAATCGTAGTGTGAGTTAAATTGATTCACACTCATCGTTGAAAACAAAAGCAGTATTTATTTCACTAAGTTCATGACACCAAAGCGTAAACATCGCACCAATAAAAATTGGTAATCATCGTTTCATCGCCGCCTAATAGGTAAACTTGCCAATTTACCTTAATGATTCAAATATAGTGCGCTCGATTTCCCTAGCGGGTCAATAAGGCGGGAGTGTTAATTCAATAGGCCTATTCACAATATTCGCTCACACCGCAAGTGACTAATGGTTCATGATGTAGGGACTTCGAACATGGCAATTGAATACTTAGTGACAATAAAACATTTGGATATAGCATACAGTTCAAAGCATTTGTGTTCGATTAAAAATATAGCATGTATCTCCCCCAAGAGTTTGTAAAACAATTAAGTAATAGAAAGTGGGGCTATGAACTCACTTGGTAGACTGGTGTGATGACAAGAGTGAGTACACTGAGGTATAATGTGATGCGTCAACCGTGACCTATTACGAATGATATGATATGTAATGAGTTGCAATGTAATGTTATGCATGCATTTCGTATGTTATTTATACCATTTGCGAGTTTGAAAAAAATATTAATTGTCGTCGAAAAATACTCTTTTGACGTCTTGACCAATCAAAAATCACTTTACAAGTTTTTACGTCAAAATGTCATCCTACAATGGTTTTATAATGATTTTGGTGAAATTATTACTTTTGTCGCAAAACAATGTCGTCGGAATTATCATGAAATTAACAAAAATGGCTTTGGAAAACTAGTCGTAAAATGGTGTCGTCGATCGTTAGAGAACGAACTCGACGGTTTTGGAAAGTTTGTATCGATATCTAGAAGTTTCGATTCGAGAGTTTTCGTCCAAAAGGTCTCGATCATAAAGATATTAAGGGTTAAAGATAGTGATTTTGTTGAATTGTTGTGCGAAAATGAGTTTCGCCAAGTTTGAACATCCGTAATTAATTTACTATAACTCCGCTTTACAAATAGCTTGTCGTTTTGAAAAATATGGCGGTGAACTTGATTTTACTAGAAGACAATTCGTTCCAAAAGTTCCACATCCTTGTTAAAACAGCCATAAACATGGTCGTTCTGACTAATGTAACACTTGTAACGTAAAAATAATATAGTTTTAGGAAAATAATAGTTACGGCAAGTTTATGAAAACGTGCATATCTTTGTCGTTTCAAATCCGTTTTCTCGTATAATATGTCCTTAGCTTCGTATCGAAGTAAACTAATATATTTTGACTAGTCGAAATAATTTGTGAAGCTTAAGGCTCGTTTTGACTCGAATAAAGTAAAAATAGTATCTTGAAATTTCGAGAAAAATATATATTTAGTCGTTAAACTTGAAAATTCATAACTTCTTCGTTATAACTCCGTTTAATCCGTTCAAGCGACCACGGATTCGTTTTAAAGTATATTTTCTAAATATCTAGGCCAAAACTCATGTCTACTGTCGGATTTTCCAGAAATACAAAACAAGATCAGAACACTTTTTATACTTGTCGAAAATAGTTTTCTCGTACTAAACCTATTCCAATCCCTTCAAAACAACTCCAAAGCTATTCTAATCCTACCATACACCTTCTTAGGGTGTCATGGGTTCCTAGACATCACCAAAACTAAAATATAACAAGGAGTAATTATAGGATGGATTATATATATATAGCACATAAAACCTTAAAAATCTTAAAATGGTATAAATATCATGAGACTTGCATGTTTCACCCATAAAATGATATGACCACAAACATGAATATGAAATAAAAATATGACTAGGAATGCTTACTAGTGATATGATGAGGTTTAATGGACAAAAGGTTTTCCTAATCACTTGAGGTTTATATTACAAAACCTTGCAACAAATGATACTAGTGTTTAAATAAACTTGACTTGAAAACTTGGATAATCCTTTCTTTTGGGTCCTTTGGCTGCCGAATATGTGTGGAAGAGAGGAAGAGATGAGTGTTTGATCTTTTGCTTTTAAATAATGAAGTGAATAAGTTGTAAGAGTATACTACTTTAACTAGTAGAAGATATTTAGGCAAGTTATGTGACTCACCATTGTGGGTGTCGACATAATTAAAAGAAGAAAATGATAGATGAAATTTTAGTAGCTAAGTACATATGTGTTAGTAGAAAAGTGTAGTTAATTAAGGATGATTAATATCTTGTGTATTTATTTAAGCATTAGGGTCACATTAGTTAAAATAAATTTTAACGGTTCAAGATAAAATATATTGAGGTCATAAAAATTATAAAAATACATTTCTTACAAGAATTGAGTAAATAAATATTTATCGGGTTGAATTCTGAAAATCGTCGTAATTATATAAATTTAACAATTTATATACAAAATAAATTTAAAACAATGGGTAAACTCATAATATTATTTTTATAACTTAATATGAGTATAAAAATATATCGGGATGATTTTTGGAATTAACGGATTAAATGTTCAAAATAATAACTCACGCGATAACGTTTATTTAATATAAAATTTACGCGTTTAATGTGAAATGCAAAGTCATGAATGAACTAACATGATGCAAATGATGTTAATGAAATGTAGACTAAACTTAGTCCATATGAAATGTTCGTGATGATATGATCATGAATTCACAGCTAAACCATTACGGTTACGTGAATTTGGTACTCGTAAACCCAGTTTACGACAAATGATAAAATAGTGAAACTTGAGAAATGACCTGAAATTGCGAGTTGTCACAACGTTCCCTTCCCGTCATTTCATAAAGTTTAACTTTTCCCATGAGTCCCAATCGTCCCAAAACTGTGTACAAATGATATGACTCGACTTAGCAACTTATGCAAGCAACTAGATAATTGAACTAAGGGTTTAGTGTGATAACAATAATGCACTAAAAGTGAGTGCATACAAGGTAGGCTAAGGCGATTTGGGTGTACATTTGGGGTGGGGTGTAAACAATGCTCTTCATTGATATTCGGAAAACCGAAACATCACGAGAACCGCGAAAAGGATAGGCTCGAGGGTTAACTAGGGTATCGTGTACTAAAGATGAGTACAACGCAAGGGTGTGGGAATTACTCAACCGATGTGGAAGAAGTAATTATATCACGGGTTTTAAACAAGGGTTATCCTAATGCCTCTTATCACTTAGTTATTCCTAACTACACAAGTGTAGTCTTACTAGCGATCTCGGGATGCATCACAAAACAAGTTCTAGAATCTATTATACTACCGGTTCACACTCTAAGCATTAAAGATGAATGCTTTAATTCCTACTAATCTAAGGGCGATCCTCACATTTTGGGTGGAATTTAAGTGTTAAAATGTTTTTGTGCTAGTCATATAACTTCCTATCAATGAGACGCTTTATTAAGACTAATGGCCCACTCCTATATGTCATGAAAAATTTTAAATTTGGTGCCAAAATTACCCTAACCGACATTTTCTCATGGTTTATTACACAAATAAAATTGGACAAAGCAAATAATCAAGGATAAGCATAGTTTCAAAGTTCCCGTTTTATTTTCCCTCCCTACACTTAAACTGAACATTGTCCCCAATATTCCCCGAAAGTATCAAAGTTATGATAATGAAAGGTAATAAAAGATGAAAGAAACTAGTACTCCCCTGATTAGCTTGGTAAGATCCGTGTAAAGTGGTGGTTACATTTTTCTTCAAGAAAAACGTTTTGCTTGAAAAGCTCCTTCTCATCTTATGTATCTTCTTCTTGGTAAATTAAACCTGCACACTTGAAGAAAACAAACGAAACCTTCGCGTAAAATCGGCGGTAATAATATATATAGGACTCTACTAAACTAGGATATAATGCTTGTGGAATAGATGTTTACTGAAATTCGGAAAATTAAGACACAGAAAATTCCAAAATTTATAAGTAGCCTAGAAAACAAGAAAAAGTAATCGATTGTTTTGCTCCTTCCTAACGCCGTCGAGTTGCGATCTGGCGCGTCGAGTTATCGACAAAAAGCGGTCTGCGATTTTACGGAAAAATTACGGAAAATTTACATCTTTAGAATCGGAATAATTTCTGCAAAACATCCATTATGACTCGATACAAGCATTTGACTCGAACAAACACATGTATATCTTTTAATTAATTGAAATTCTCATGTTTACGTTTCTTTTGAAAACGTGTGTAATCCTCCATACACTTATCCCTTATGTAAAATATCTTTATATGTAATTAAGACGAGGTTAAAAATAAAATAAAGCATTTTTACAAATTTAAACATGAGAATAAACAATCAATAAAAGATATATGACACAAACAAGTAAACAATTAAGCATGGGTTGCCTCCCACGAAGCGCTTTTCTTTATTTATGAGTCTTGTAGCTAGACTCGTAGTCGTGCCCCTACGTGGTCTCGTTACCGTCACCTTCTTCCTCATGACGGTCTCTATCGGGGGATTCCATGTTGTAAAAGTGCCCTATGATGCATATTTCTAAGAGGTCGTCCTCTCCCCAATCGGTTCTATATTCCGGTCCTAAGTTCAAGCAATCCTTATAGAAACCGAAAATCTTGGCCATAACATAATCTACTCCTTTCTCTTTATCCTCCTCATTCCTGTAATAGACCGATAGTTTAAGTTCCTTTTCATCATTGGAGAGTGATGAAAACTTCTCAATCTTAAACGGCATTTGGTAAGCTACATCATCGGTCTCATCCGTGAATCGCACTATTCCTAATGAGGGATCATAAGTCATCCCGGTGTTTTCTATGAAAGGTTTTCCTAGAATAACGTGGGACAAGCTAGGATCTATGGCCGTACTAATATCATCCACAATTACGAAATCCGTAGGAAATGTGAAACTACCTACATAGACGGGAAATCCTTTAACTCTACCAAGAAAATTGCAACTAACCCTAGGATTATCGGGATCTTTCCCAGTTGGGATAGGCTTCTTCATTACCCAATTATAGTAGGTGCTGGTCATTATGTTTATTGGGGACTTGCGATCAATGTAGGCCTTTTCCACGAAAAGGTGTCCTATGCAACATGGTATGTTAAGATTCCAAGGGTTCCCAAACTTGATCCTAGGGCTTCTCCTAACATACATGTGACGGAGGTCACGCACTAAGTGAGGGTGGCGAGATAGTTCTTCTTTCGTAGGAAACTTATTGAAATAGTCATTGTCTACTTCATCTTCTTCCTTGGTTGTTCCATTCCTAGGTGTTTCACTAACCTCAAGTATCGTTTCATGGTTCGCTTCTTCATTTGTTCTATTAGGTTTTGCTAAGGTGATGGTATTGACGAATTGAACGTGCTTAGCTAGCTTACATGGGTCCTTAATCTCTACACCGAAAGGTTCGGGAGTTGAGATAGCATTAACCTTCCTATCACTATTGGTCATGGCTTTCAAGAGGTTATCTATCTTCTATCCATCTCGGCTTGTTGTTGGTTAAAACAGTCAGAGAGCTTAGCTATTGAGCTTTTGGGATGCGACTAGGTGTTGCAACATCCTTCTATGTTTTGTTGGTTAGGGCGTGAGATGGGGCCATGAGAAATCATTGGATGTGAATTCTTTGGTTTGTCCCCAATAAAAGTCGGGCTTTCCTTCCATGCTTCTCGGGCATCATTAAAGTCCTAGGTCCGGGTGTTGTAGGAATCTTCCTCCGTTCCATTAGTACGCGAGGATGCGTAGTCAACGGAAGCTTGTTCGGGAATTTCTTTGCAAGTGCACGTGTTACTACACGGCTCACACGAGGAAGAAACTTTGTTCACATGGCGTGAAGACTTAGGATTTTCGTAGGAGCTCATTAGGAATTTAACACGGTCTTCAAGCTCGAGCATCCTACGGTCGGAAGATTGTGAGTCAATGGGAGGCAAGGAGATTGCCTTAACGGTTTGGGCAACTCACGGGGTCATTCCAACTTCGTTGTCATAGAGAGCAAGGTCCTCTATTATACCCACGATTCTTCCGCGGTGAGATCACTAAGTTTTCCACCGGCCGCTTGGTCAATGGATCGCTTGGTGGGGAAGTTGACATGATCATAAAAGAGTTGTACTTGAAGCCAAAGATCAATGCCGTGATGAGAGACTTTATGGAGTAAGTCCTTGAATCGAGTCCATGCTTCGTAGAGATTCACCTTGCGTTGTTGGAACATCAAGATATCATTCCTAAGCTTAGTGGTTCTCCCGGTGGGAAAAATTGAGCAAGGAAGCGAGAGGTGAGATCATCCCAACTTGAGATGGGCCGTGGAAGTCGCTCAAGCCAATTACTAGCTTGGTCCCGTAAAGAGAATTGGAAGAGACGCAGACGCGTGGTCTCCCGAGTAGTAGCATCGAGGTCGATGGAATCGAAAATTTTAAGGAAATCCTTAAGATGCTGATTAGGATCTTCGGAACGAAGTCCATGGAATACACATCCGTTTTGCACCAACCGGATGGTGTCGAATCGCAGGGTCATAGTTTGGGCTTGGTCGGGAAGCTCAATGGTGTTCCTATAGCCTAGGTGGCTTGGTCTCGAGTATTCACCAAGAGTACGGCCTCTTGGCGGGTCATTTGATGGTAGGTTGATGAATGGTGGTTGGTTATCACCTTCCATGATGAAAAGTGATGAGGTTACGAACAAAGGTCACAAAAAAGGGGGATAGACTACGAGAAAGCTAAAAAATGGGAAAAAAAATTACTTGATAGGAATCAAGTAAAGAAACCTAAACGAGGTGGACTCCTAACTAGCTATTCTATTCCCGGCAGTGGCGCCAAAACTTGATAACGCTACGCGTCGTTCGGGGTCAAAGAGCTTCTTTTCATCGAGCAAGTTTTCAACACCCTAGCGGTGAACCTAATCGTTGTAGTGTAGTATTAGGGTAAGCCACGGAATTGATATCGTTCTCTGGGGAATAGGAATGCTAGTAAGAAGTTACTACGCTAAGGTTGGGGTTGAGGAAGATTATTTTTTACTTTTATGTTTTTAGGAAATGGAAAGAATACGAATATCGGGTTTGGATTTCGGGGTTGGTATTTCTACCGATTACTTCTACTTATCTAATTATCTAAACTAGTGGTGTATGTAGTCCATGTCTAATTATTGTGTGCTCGTATGATGATTTAAAGATGTGTTTACTTAGGTTTTATTACTCCTTAATTATCTCTTATTGATGGTTGAATTGTCACGTCCTTATTCTTAATCGCGTTGTGTGTCTAAGGTCGTAGGGTATGCGTTTATCCCTAACTCTTTGAAACTACCAAAGGTTATCGCCTACAAAATCTCTAGGATTTATAAACTTAACACTAAGGTACTCTTCAGATGGTTTAGCCTACAATGACTCTAGGTACTATAAGCTAATGTTCAACAAAGATTAATCAAGCATTAACTACACAATGGATGACCTATCGCAATACTAGATCATTAACAATTAAGATAAGAGACAACCAATCAATATTCAATAATTAAGTTTCATATTCCTAAGCAAACACACAAGTAAATTAGCGGGACATGGAAACATGCAAGCATACACACAAGTAATTGAAGACATAATTGAATTAATGAAGTAAAACACTTATCTTGATGTAAGATAGGGTATGGAACCCTAAAATCTTGTACAAGACATCCTTGGTTCGGTTTAGGTTTTACTCCAAAGACTACACACTAAAACTAAAAATTCGATTCTATATATAAGATTACATATGCGACGAGTCACCTTATGATTTGTGGCCGCCGTCGGGTCGCCGTCATTAGGGTTTCGTCTTGGCACGTTAGTCTTGCGACGGCGTCACCATATGCTTGTGACGCCGTCCCTTCGATCTCGGCGTCGTCTAGATCAAATCTAGGCCGTCCGAGTTGAGACGACCTACTCTTTTAAAACACAAGCCGTCACTTGTAAATAAGCAATTTGGCTCTTGGCCGTCACAAAAGTGGTCCGACGGCGTCGCGAGATAACACTGATGCCGTCCCCCGGTTCAATGACTGAGTGTCTCGATTCTTGACTTTGGCCATTTTCTTCGTATATTCGCGCATTTTCCTCCGAATAAGTGTCATTTCAGCATTTTGCCTTCAAGATACCTAAAAAGTGAAAAGGAACGATATTAAGTAATAACGGATACAAAAATGATCATATAAGAGCTTAAACGACCCCTCAAAAAGGTATATTTTAAAACCTTATCACACTAAAATAGGCATAACTTGGGCTACGGGGCTCCGTTTAAGGCGAATTACCAGTCGATTCAGAGCATGAAATGAGGAGCACATAGTATAAAACTGACCACGTCAATTTACAGAACTTCGAGCCCCGAAATACAATATTTTATGAGTTATTTGCATTTTAATATACTTTCGAGTTTTTTAGACTTTTGTTTTTAGGCTAATTTTCGGCCCGTATGTCTTTTGAAGGCCATTTCAATTTTGTGCTCTTACTTAATATGTGCTTTGTAATCCTAGCTATTCAGTTAAAAGAAATATCAAAAGTTAATTTTTGGCAGTTCTCGTGCTAAGAATCATAATAGTCGGTATTCTATTGAATCAACGATTATTGACAGAATATATCCTGGTATTCTTAAGAATTAACAGGCTTGATTTGTGTTATCTTTTTACTTAGTCTACATCACATACATAGTCAGATCTTACGGTAGGGCACTCACAGAGGTTACGATAAAGCATTTTCCTAGTCTACCCAAACCTGGACATTTTAAAGCAAAAGCTCTTAGGAACAACCCCATTGCACAGACAAAAAAACCTTCTCACCCTTATAGACCATCCAGGTATACGACAACAATCAAATAAAATAAGAAAACCTCAAAGGACAGATAGGAAGTGTCCACATGATCCAATCATGGCACTCAGGCATAAAAAGAGGCAATGAGGTCATGGAGGACTGGCAGCGTACCCCATCGCGAAGTATTCCATGGGATACCTTCATACCATCATCCGAACCCGTTGTCAACACAACAATGATAGCCTCCCATAGGGTTTGTAGAATATACATGGACGGAGGAAGTTCAGTCGACATAATGTACGAACACTGCTTCAACAAGCTCCCTGAACACATCAAAGACTCAAACCACCAACCACACCATTTATTGGCTTCTCAGGATAGAGATCTTATCCCGAAGGTGTAGTTACCCTAGAACTCACAGATGAACTCACTCGCTATCGAGAACAATCATGCTACAATTTCAATCTAATGACATAAAAAAACACTGCACCACATCAAATCATTCAATCTAACAAAAAAACACATTGTAAATATATAATCATCCCAAACTATCTACAATACATCAATAAACATCTAAAATAACACATTTAAATAGCTTCTTCAAATCATGATATAATAATACTGTAACATTTCAAATCATTCAATCTAACTAAATAAAAACAGTTACACCTAAAAATACACAGTAAATAAATAAAAGTAATACCACAAACTCTATACATCGAAAGAATTTAATTCATTTGTTGCATAAACAATTACTGTTTACATATCATTCTGTTTGCACACAAGCAATCGAATACATGGATTGAACAAGTATGATAATTGATAAACCTAAAACCTATGAACGCTGTTATGTACTTTGCTCGAGTAAGTAAGCAAAGTGGAAAAGGAAAAACACATGAACTTGACGATGACGCCACACAAACATGGACATCGTGTGCTGATCTTAGCATTTTGGCAAATCGGATGGTGGAGGTAGTAACGTCTCTGATTCCCCTACCCCATTTTCAACAATAAAAGCCATTGCAAAACCCCAAGCAAGATGAGTGTCAATGTGACAATGCATCAGCCAAACTCCTGTATAAGATCCCATGATTAATTAGTTCGTGATTTTATTTCAGATAATCAAGATACATATGATATTTAATATTTAACAAGCACATATATGAAATTAACCCTTAATGTTACCTGGATTATCTGCTACGAATCTGATGGCAGCCCATCCTCCAACTGGAACATCGATCGTATTCCTTTGTGGTGGATCAACAAGATTAAAGTTAGCAGTATCTCGTGACGGATTAAAATTACCAAAACCTTGACCAACTATGTAGAAATGGTATCCATGAAGATGAACAGGATGATCTTCAGTCGAAAAGATAGAAGTGTCTTGAAGAACAATCTGCACACTCGAACCAAACTTTAGCTTGTAAAGTCTTGTACCCTTAACCGGCTGCCACAACCCCCGAGGTACATTACCAGTGTAATCGAATTGCAAAGGTGGAACAGGTGGAAAATCTGGTGTGTAAACATTGGGAATATTTTGTGTATAAGCTTGAAGTAAAGACACTCGGTTTGGTAGTACAAAGGATACATTGTTCATACTAGCACCAAACCGTGTGTTATTAGGCCCTTGGCATCTAGGTCCAGGAGTGCAGTTAAAAAACCCAAATCCCATTGTGAAAAATAAATTTTGGTCTATCTTAGTAGGGACGGTTACTTTACCAGGGCTCTTTATTTGGTTTGAAAATGCAGTGACTGTGTTTGTGTCGTTGTAGAAAGGAAGTTGTGGTAGAATTGGTTGTGTAGTGGCAGATTTGTATTCTAAGATAGCTGTGGCGGTTGTGTTGTCAAATGGAGCGTTTTGAGCAGTTGCATATGCTCTTGCAGCCATGTAGTAACGACCGGGCTGTTGGTCAGCAGTCAGCAGGACGTCAGTGGTTTGACCGGGCCCCACCATGATGACATTGGTTGTAAATTGTTTGGTGTAAATAGCATCAGTGGCGACAACAGTGAGTTTGTGGTTAGCGACGCTGAAAAAGAGTTGTTGATTGAGTGCAGCATTGATAACCCTTAGAAGAACTGTATCGCCTTTGTTGACCGTAAGTTTCGTGGTACCTAGTAAAAGCAAGTTTTTTGATATTCAAAAACGATGAACATTCATCAAAATCAATTTCTTTTTTCTAAGACTGTAATGAGTACCTTGGCTGGAGCATCGGAAAAGATCACCAGGTTGCCCGTTAATTGTGATAGCATCTGATATGTTAGGAGCTGCACCACTGAACAATGCTTGTCGTAGGACACTGATCACTTTCCGGTCCCACCATTCACCTATTTCATCATCAACAACGAACACATCAGTTCCTTAATCAGAAAAGGGTACGTACTTCGCATAAAATATCAACGTACTTTTTCCATATTTCTTACTTTAGTCATTGTACATCTTTAATTAGTCATTAAAAGATGGTTTTGTGTCCGTTCGAGTCATTTTGTAGCGAAAAATTAAATCAAGTTGAAACGCACTTTCTAATACGAAGATTTTTTATGTAAAAATGTTAAATTTTATGGCGTTTTATATGATATTAAGAAAACATGACCCAAAAGTACTTAAATTCCTAAAACATAGGAAATGAAAAAAATATGTATGTTGTTTGCATAAATAAATAAACCTATTAGAAAATGACACAAATGCATGCCTAAACTGAGATCGTGTAATCAAGGACTCTTTACCTAAGATGACAGGAAATTCG
The DNA here is from genome assembly GCA_022545495.1 of Chrysanthemum lavandulifolium. Classification (NCBI taxonomy): domain Eukaryota; kingdom Viridiplantae; phylum Streptophyta; class Magnoliopsida; order Asterales; family Asteraceae; genus Chrysanthemum; species Chrysanthemum lavandulifolium. Next base: position 114,565,051 of record CM040241.1, on the reverse strand, counting down.
ACTTTAGGTGTTGGAAAGGGGTAAGAAGAACCCGACTTAGGGCGGATAACAAGTGCACCATAGACCGTTGCTCGTAGCCATCGGCTATGTGCATGCCACCACAATGTTCCCTCTTGGTCTTGTATGGTGAACTTGTACGTGTAACTTCCCCCGGGCCGGATTGGACATTGAGTCACAAACTCAGGTCCATCAGCCCAAGGGTTACGCAGTTGGCGTAACCCATGCCTGAAAAAATACAATAAGGCATTAGACAAAGCATCAAAAATTTAAGTGTTAGGCGTACCTCAATGCACGTAAATGAGAAAAAAAAAGAAAAAAAAAAAAAAAAAAAAAAAGATATGTACCAATGAATGGTGACATTGTAAGGAGAAGCATTTGTGACTTTAACAGCAACACTATCCCCGTTTTGTACATCTAGAGTAGGGCCTGAAACTGCCCGTTAACATTAACGATTCTATGGTTCTTACATAGCCTATTTGCTGCTTGTTCTTGAACCTGTGACAATATATGATTATTAATTTTATTATCAACTCCAGAAAAAATAATGCAAAACTCAAAAACAGAAAAGAACGCTAGCTATTTGTTAGTGACGTACTGTGAAGGCATAGTTATGCGTTTCTGCGAATGTAGTAAGGGCAAAGGAAAGCAGTAGGCTCAGTAAGAGAGCGCGTGAGATCGACATTGAGTGTCTGGTTTTTTAACACTTTTGAGTGAGAAGTGTGAAGTTTTGGTGTGTGCTAAAGATGGCAATAAGGGGTGGTTTATATACACATATATGGGATGTGGTGGGGTTAGGTTATGAGTCAACAGTGAAGTTAGAATGAGAGGGAACTTAATTTGTTGATTTTGGTGCAACAACTAGGCCTATTTTTTAACATGTGAAGCAGGACACTGGTGGTTTTGTATAGTAGTGATCATGCATGGAACTAGTAATAGGTTTCGACTTTCCAAAAGGGCAAAAAGGATTCCGAACAAACAGGTCAAAATGGTTTGATTCGAGTTTGTTCGGGGAAGGTAACAACAGGTTATAACAAATTCATGTCACGTGTACAGAATCAATGGGTTGAAATATTTGGATCGCCGTTTTCTTCAACTTCATAAAAGAGTTAATAATTGAAACAATGGTTCTGTATACAAGAAACAAATTCGTATACATGACCAGACTACAACTATTCACACTCAGCTCGCTCTCGGCTACCAACACAGTTGTAATTCTTTTCAACCCGAGCGTTTCAGGTTGAGTTGTAGTTCTTGACCATTAAAATTCATTACCCAAAGGGTACCACTACCAATAGTGTTCTATCAACCCTATATTAACAATAATTCATACTATTTTTGTTGGTTTATTGAAAAAATAAAAACTGATATTGGATGGGTATATTGCATGGGTTGGGCCCTAGTGACCATGATTAATAAGTTCTTTTCAAGGTATGGTTAGTATTTGGTGTATGTGGGTGTGGAAATAGGTGATTTCCACATATGGTTGGTTCACTTGCTAAGTTGCTTGTACTTTCCAACGGTTTAAGGAGAATCTATCTCCCACTTACTATTTATAAAAACAAAGTCGACATCGTCCTATAAAAACTGCAATGATTGAGTTGTTTTGAGATACTTAAGATGACTTGGGGTTGAAAAAGAGTGTTTGGTAAATGTTTTTTACTTCATTAGTAGATCGTTTATCAAGACTAGTATCGCAAAATCCAAATCCTACACAAATTGACCCTAGACAAAGGTTCACCAGCCAAGTGACTATGAGTTCATATTTCGCTTAGAACAAAGGTGTTTTTTTCCCCAAAGGTTAAAAGAAAATAAAAACAAATCAGGTTGGTTTGTCCTTAACTCTTAGAGTATCCATTATGGCTAATCCTTACTACTTATAATAGATGTATGAATCTCTCTTTTCATGGTCTTAAAATTAAGACTTACAACATACAAAGCCTATTATACAATACATAATGCACTATTAATCATCTTTCTCATCAATCTTAATTTTAAAACTTACAAGTCTTAAAGTTTAATGTACAAAATACAAATCACTATTAATGTGGTCAAGATATTTAATGTAGATAATTGATTAAGCGGTCGATAAATCTGATTAATGCGATTATTTAAACACCCTTACAAGAAATACAAATTATCAAGCATATTGTACAACCAACTTAAGCATAATTCATGCATGAAAATGTCACTAATACAAATAATAAAGAACATTATACAAATATTCAGCACGAGGCAGACAGCGGTCCTAATAGGCCCGAGCCCGAGCAGACGATCCAAGCAGACGCATTAAGGCGGGTCGAGCCCAGTGGGCACGAGCTAAACGAAATTCTTGAAATCAGTAAATTTATTATCAAAAGAATATAATAAACTAAAATACATGATTCACGAAAAATTTATTTCGGGTGTCCATACAGCAACGCCTTGAACCCTGCGTTAAATGTCACTATCTGAAATAATAAAGCACATTATCTGGATATTCAAGCCCGAACGGTCAACGGGCAAAATGGGCTTAAGCCGAACTAGTGCAGACCAAGCAGACTCGAGCCCGAACAGCGCATGGGCCAAATAGGCAGCCAGCCAGGCTCGAGCCGAATGAAATTCTTGATATCTGTAAATTTATTGTCAAAAAGAACATAAAAAATTATAATTTAAGATCATTTGAGGATAAAAGATTATTTACATACCAAGGTATCAATCTCTACCATCCATTTTTATTTGATCTAATGGATGAGATTAATCTCAACAATTTAAAAAACCCACTTTCATCATCTTTTTTCAGATATTAATAACTTTCAAACCGTTAATCGTTAAGCCAAAAAAAAAATATCATTGCGACGAGCATTTTATTATCTTTCTATAGATAGACAATTTGATATACTTTCGACAAAAAAAAATTTTCTTTGTATTTTTCACTTTTTTTTTTTTATGTTTTTTTGTTTTTACGTTACTGAAATTTGCATTAAAAATTATATATGATTAAACACTAATTTGAATATCACATGTGATATTAGTGTTATATCATATATGATATGTAATATCACATGTGATATTAGTGTAATATCATATATGATATACATATCATATCACATGTGATATAACATATCATATATGATTTAACTTTATATCACATGTGATATTCAAATTAGTGTTTAATAATATATGATTCTTTTCATGCAAATTTCAAGTAACGTAAAAAAAGATGAAAAACACGTGAAAAAACGATTTTTTTTCTTTTTTTGAAAGTATATCAAAGTGCCCGTCTATAGAAAGATAATTAAATGCTCTTCGCGACGGTGTAAATATTTTCACTTAACGATTAACGGTTTAAGAGATACTTAAATCATAAAAAATATGTGAAATAATAAAATATTTTTAATCTCAGCAATTGATTTCTTTTTAGATGGATGGTGAAGATGAGTATCTTAGTATGTAAGAAAAGTTTTGTATGCAAAATAACTCTCCTCATAAGCTAAAATACATGATTCACCTGAAAATTTTATTTCAAGGTACCCGCCGCCGCAACGCGCGGGTACCCTGCTAGTAACCTATTAAAGCATCATATTTGTCACAAATGTCAGTTCGACGTAGCGAACAAACAAAAAACTCTTTTAGACATTAAACTTGACATTTTTTTCTTCAATTGAGTAAAATAAATTTGTGATGACCATTTTACCCTTAAATTTGTAAAAACTGCATCCTTTGTCCCAAGTATATAAATAACCCAATTAATCTTTTTAACTCATTTTAACACACACACAACTAACTGTAACCCTACATCCCCCTCCTCTCTTCTCTGGTCGCCGCCATCTAACCGGACACCATGATTCCGGCACCGCCACCCTCTATACTCCTCCACCACCGTCGCCATCAGCTCGTCTTCTTTTCTTTCTCTCGTATCTTGGGTATGTCAAAAACCTAAATCCATTTCTATTACTTTCTTTGTTTTAAAACCGATTAACATATTTATTTACAAATTCCGTGGACTAAATTGAATTAGAAGCGATTTTATATAATTTGTGTGGTGGTAAACGGATTAAGAGTTGTGTTTGGTTTGTTTCGGCTATGAAGTGGGTCGGGTAGGATGTGGGTGGTGACTGAAAATGATGTGGGTGGTGAGAATGAGGTTCAACTAATTAATGGTTTTGGTGGTAATGAAGGGAGGTTGTCTTTTGAAGGTGGATTTGGTGGTGGTGGTGCTGGTGGTGGTCCGGTGGTGGTGGGTGAGGGTGAGGATATTGATGACTATAAGCTGATGAATAGAGAATAGCAATCGCCTTAGGTTTCCAGTTTGATAGTTCGTTTTGGTAAATTATGCTCAACCATGTGCCTGACATGATAACTACATTGTGTGCTCAAGCTTATTGCTATTCCTATCCCTTTTATAGCTAATAATATAATATGAGAAGTTTGGGCGTCTATAGTTTCTAAACATTGTCCCAACTGTATATTACTGATGATTTAGATGGTCACTGTGTAAAGTACTAGGAGAGACGCCATGTTGCCCAATTCGCAAGCCACACCAGCATAGGTAACTAGTAGTATAGGCTGTGTGCATATTTTTCTTATAATTTTCTTTTACTACATTGAAACAAATTGCAACTTGAGTAGCTAAACCACTTCAAAATGTGCACTGTTTGAGTAGCCTCATGATCATACTTCGATGTATATGGTGCAGAGTTTAAGACGATGTCAACATTCTCAAAGTGATAAGAAACATGAAAAGATAAAACTTGCATCTGATCCACCAGTGCCATCGAAATCTGTAGAAGAGTGGAATGGAAAACGCAAGAGAAATAAGAAACAGGTAATATCATTTACTTTTTACTTAATGTTTACTCATTGACCCAAATCGACCTGTGAAACCATAAATGGTTCTAAAATTCCACCTTTGATGTTTGTCTTCCTTTGACCGCTTCAAAATGTTTGAGCAGCCTCATGATCATACTTGCATATATATATGTTGCAGAGTTTATGAGGTTGTCAAGATTCTCAAACAGAAAAGAAACATGAAAAGATAAAACCTTCATCGACTGATCCACCAATGCCATCAAAATCTGTAAAAGAGGTGAATGGAAAACGCAAGAGAGATGAGAAACAGATAATACTATTAGCTTCTGAGAACTATTATAGTTAGTGGTGGCAAAATGAGACGACACGCAAGCACATCTTTGTATTATGTCTTCTTAAAGTAAATAATATCTTAAATCTGAAATAAAGTTATCACTTATAACGAATCAGGAGGTTGTTTGCATTTTCAATACTTTCTTTTGGGGACTTTTGACATGTTTCACAGCCTTAACCCATTCCCCTTATGACCAATTTTTTGTTTTTTCACCTATTTGACCCAAATCGACATGTTTAGCCTTAAAAGGTTCCAAACTGCCACCTCTAATTCATGTCCTCCTTTGAAATCAAACATGAACAACTCCTCATTACAGTTATGCTAATAATAGATTCTGGATTATAAAAATGTATATACTAATTGAGGCTCGGGAGGCAGGGAAGAGGCGGTTGCAAGTGTAGCAAAGACTCTAGGCATAGGAAATGATCTTATCAATGCATCTTTGACTCCACAACAAAATCGGTGCCATCTCAACTCTGCAGAGCTCGCCACTGTGTTGCTATGGTAATTTCCTTTCTCCACAGAATGTTTATGTGTATTATGCAATAACAAGTGAAATGTGTGATAAACTGGACGCGACGACTGAGATGCATATTAACAAAAGTTTTAGGTTCTTAAAGAGTTTCTGTTTATTGTATTAACATAACTTAACTTCCAAAAGGTCGGGGATGGAATCAATGATGCACCCTCTTTGGCTCTAGCTGATGTTGGAATTGCTCTGCAAGTCGAAGGACAACAAAACGCTGCCTCTAATGCAACATCCATTATACTTCTAGGAAACAAACTTTCACAAGTAATTCTCTCAAATTCCAAGTTATCACAGTTTCAAAAATCTAGTTTCTACACCTAAAGGGGTGTTTGGTTTAAGCCTTTTAAATGGGTCAAAGTGGTTATTATCCACTTTAACCAGTGAAGTCAAACACTTTTAGAATATCTAAGTCTAGTTCTTTGAGTAGGAAAAAGATTTTACAAGTTTACAATAGTTTAAGGTTTTCTTTGGTTTCAAAAATTTTTGCTCCTGTCAGCTTTTAATTAAGCAGTTTGGTCAAGTTTTATTTGTGAGAATAATTTTTTAAAAATAAAAATAGGAAGTTTCCTAGCTGATTAAACTTTTGTCAAAAGGAAAAAATCAAAAAAAATAGTTTACTAGGGCTGCCATGGTTTTTAAATTTTCTTTGTTTTTCAAAATCATGGATTTTGTCAAGTTTGGGAAACCAGTTTAGTCAAGTTTAAGTCGAGCTAAAATTTTTAAAAATAAAAATGAAAGCCATCTAGTGATTTAACTTGTGTCAAAAGGAAAAATTCAAAAAAAATCGTTTACCATGGTCTGTGGGTTGAAAGTGGGTGATTTGGGCACGTTTGGGCTGTTTTTGGGTCTGCATGACAGCAATACAGCAGATTAGTTTATTTTTGTGCTTATTTAGGTTTCAAGTGTGCTTATTTTGATCCCTTAGGTTCCTTTTAGTGATTTAGTTTAGGTAGGAGCATGCATAGTTTCTGTGGACATATTGCTTTAATGCCTATTCAGTAGTGCATTCCAACTGTTACACTGTCTTAAGGCTCATTGTATTCTTACATTTCATTTAAATTTGTAGGAGAGTCTAAGAACGTTGATGCTGGTTTCACATGCGGCAATCCAATTTCTTAATGGTATGTATCTGGACAATATATTGAAAGTTCTGCCTTGCATTATTGTAGTAGTTTTCATGTTAATATACAACAGTGTACTCGAGGAAGTGAAAGCTGTAGGATTTCAAATAGGCCTTGATGGATTTGGTCTGCAGATGATGCGATGGAGATGCTTGAATACTCCGTTATGGAATCCGTTATGTAATTTAGCCTAGTACTTTCTGTTTTTTTTTTTTGTTTTTGTTTTTGATTTGTTTTTTTTTTATGGAATCCGTTATGTGAACTGATGTAATTGTTGTAAGGGACGATGGACACAATTTTTTCCAAACGACAGGGACCATTTATGTAATTTAGCCTAGGGACGATGGATGCAATTTTCGCAAATCCACAGGGACCATTTATGTAATTTGGAAAGGTAAAATGGTCATAATACTTAATTGAAGACAAAAATGTCAAGTTTAATGTCTAAAAGAGATATTTTTTTTGTTCGCTACGTCGAACTGACATTTGTGACAAGTATGATGCTTTAATAGGTTATTAGCCCTTTATAAAAAGGTTTAAATATTGATGAAGAGTGCCTTTAATGGTGTTTATGTTGCTAATAGAGTGGGTTTTGTTTTATCGTTGTTGCCAAGAGTTGGTAATATATAATAAAAATCATGATTAGGCAACTTGGTCTAACCAAAAGTGGGTTTTGGTGTAAACACTAGTTGTAACTCAAGCTCTTTATGTATTTGTACTTCCCATGTTAAGCAGGTTTTAAAAGCTTGATGTACGGATTATCCTTCTGAGTTTTCTATCATTTTAGAGGGGTTTGTGATTGCTTATTACAACTACGGGATGTATTTTCATTAAACACTATCAAATAATCAGTTGCATTAAATACAATGAATAATTGGTAGCTGATAAGCAGTTTTAATAAGCAATTGCAAACACCCCCTTACAAGGGTAAACATGTAATAATATGAAAGATAACAAAAGCTTTTTCTAACATGTAGGATTGGAAATTATAGGCTTCCAACGAGAGCCAATTTTGATAAAAGAGGAATCGACCTTCACTCTATTTTATGTCCGTTTTGTGAGGAAAAAATTAAAAATGAAGATCAACTTTTTGCTCTTTGTACCTTTTCTCGGAATATTTGGGATTTGATTCGTAAATGGTGGGGGTTGGATGTGATCCCTCTAGATGGCGCCTTGAATGTTCTTGATATGGCTGGATTTGAATCTCGGTGAGAGAACAAGTTCTCTTTTCGATGTTGTGGTTTTATGTGCTATAGGGTGGATATGGAGGGCTCGAAATCTACTTATTTTTTCAGGCAGTTAAGGCTAATACGATGAAAATGATTGACGACATTATCACGACATCTTATCTTTGGATAAAAAATAGAGCTAAGTTTTGTATTATTTCTTGGATTGATTCGTATTGCAATCCGAGTGTTCTATGTATTCATTTGTAATCTTTCTTGTTTTGTTCATGCTAGCTTCTTACTAGCATGTGTCTAACAAATCTCCGCCGTAAAAAAAAAAAAAAAAAAGGCTTTTTTACTTAGGGTGAAGAGCCGAATATACGTAATAAACTTTCAAATTAACCAATATCGTAACATACTTATTTTATTCTCAACATACGTAATATACTTATCAATATACGTAATATTTATAGGTTACAACTTTAAAAAGCTACAGTCATGGTCTCAATCTTTTGCCTTGACTTTCACCGTTAGTCCTTTGACATTTTTTAACTTAAAAAAGTTACAGTAATGGTTTCTGTGGTTTGCTTTGACTTTCACCGTTAGTCCTTAGACTTTTATCTTTTTTATATACGTTATTTACACATTTTTTACACGTTTTTTACAAGTTTTTATGCACGTTTGTATACACAGTTTTATGTACGCTTTTTTACACGTTTTTTACCCACGTTTTTATATACGTTTTTTTACACAATTTTATACACGTTTATATACACATTTTTATATACGGTTTTATATACGTTTTTATATACGATTTTACATAACATGCTCCAAACATTTATTTTTTCACCATTGAGATAGAAACAACCGTGTTTGTAACTGAATAAAAAGCTCAAAAAGTGAAAAACGTGTAAAGAATGCATATATCTGGGTTATAGTGACGACCGGTGGCGACTCCAGTTTTCGTCACTAACTGATTTAGTGACTTTAGTGACGAAAGCTGTTTTGTAACTAAAGGTGGTTTTTCTTGTACCATAAGTCCATAACCAATATCTTAACTGTGAATTAAAATGAATTGAAATGCAATTCAATTTACAACAAATTGAGATTATATGTTGCCAAAATTTCTCATACAAAAAAGCCTGTGAAACCCTAAAAATCAAACCTCAAAAGAACAAAAACATAATAAAATGTAACACTAGTGTACAGAAATCTCATCAAAAACCCTGCCATGGATCCATCAAATCTTTAAGCACTTATTTTTGTACTCAGTACCTGCAAAAATTTCCTTTTCGACTCGCAAATATTAAGAAACTCATCCATAGCCGTTCCTTGAGCCGTGGCTATCTTCCGTGCAACATCCACAGGTTTCCAAGACTCAAGTGCCCGAGAAATTCTCTCACCAACTTCCGAACTGTCAACCAATGACACCAAATTTTCAAGAACTTTAACTACTTTTCCCGGCCCACTATCATCGACTTGTTCTCTTTGAAGAGACGATAACAAAAAGTCAACATCTGCTTCAGCTGGTGTATCAACGTGTTCTTTTAACCAGTTAGTAACTTGATCTATTATGCTACATAGTGATGAGATTGAATCCTTGATGACATTGGAGAGTTGACTGTTTGACTGGTCAGAAGACCCAGCGGCTTTCTTCTTCTTTTTTCCTGATGAAAGAGATGACCATACACAAGACTGAATAATGAGGGTATGCCATGATAATGGCTCAGTCACTAACTGGATCAGAATGGAAAGGTCGGTTCCAGGAGAAGATAGCAACGGTTTTGTGGAATTTATTTTTGCAGAAATGCATTTTTCTAGCAATGACCATAAAACTTGCCAATCAATGGGGAATGTGAGTCTGTCTTTAGTTGATTTGTGTGAGTTCAGATTCCATGCGCTCAAAAACACAGCAAAGTTCATCCAGTCAATCAGATTCGAAGAAAAAACCTGCTCCCCAACAAAATACACAGTTAGTTGTTAGATGAGCATGTAACTAAAAGTTCATTCTGCCATGAAGATGAACAGGTGCATGATCTTCGGTCGAAAAGATAGAAGTATCTTGAAGAACAATATGCACACTCGAACAAAAGTTTAGCTTGTAAAGTTGTAAAAACAATCAAGAGCACACAACAATCAACACATACACCCAACCAACCACCCCGTGGTGTAATTTTATTATAACAACGTCAAGTAGATAAGTCCCCAATCAGGTGCTTACCAAACAAATACACAAGAAAGGATTGATCTCTTCTAGGAAGACACCAATCAACCTCACTACAAGAACTCTCAACACACAAACTACAAGATCAAATAAAGAGATTGATCTTGATACAAAACCCTAACAGATATCAAGATTGATATCAACCAATAACCAGACTAATATGAAACTTATAGTGAGAGAGAATAAAACAACTTTTATTGTGAGAAAGACTGAATGAATACCCTAACTCAGATAAAGAGATTATATAACCTCCAAAGTTGCACTCTAGCCCCTTGACTATAAATCTTGTCAACTCTAGCAAAGACTTGAGAACACTTGAGAATGAGTATCAGATAATGACAACTTCAGTCCTCTAATAATAGAAATAAGCTTGAACAATATCTTCAACACCCCTCCTCAAGCTGATTTCCAGAACTCCCTTCAGCTTGTCCATCACTCATACCAGAACCAGAGTTATTAATACCTGCAAACATATCAAACAAACCAAGATTTTTGCAAAGCACCTTATGTTGAGCTTGACCAAGACATTTTGTAAAAATATCGTGATCGCTCATCAAGATGAATCTTTTAGTGACTATAATACCGGTGACCACCTTTTCTCTAACAAAGTGCACATCAATTTCAAAATGCTTTGTTTTCTCATGGAAAGCAGGATTAGCGACTATTTGAATTGCGGACTACTATCACGATACACATTCACGAAACAAATCACTTAGATCCAAACTATGCAAAAGATTACCCAACCATATGACTTCACAAGCCACGGATGCAAGACTTCTATATTCGCTTGGTGAGAACTTTTAGACAATGTTGCTCGCTTTTTACTTCTCAAGAAATTAAAGAATCACCCAAGAAAACACAAAATCCGATGTGATTTCCTTGTTTTAGGACATTTAGCCCATCGCATCCGAGTAAGCACTCGACTTAAGACTAGACTCTTTATTAAGCGTAAACCGACCGGTGACCCTTTTAAGTATTTTAAAACCCTTAAAGCGACTTTAAGATGAGATTGCAAAGGATAATGCATATGTTGGCTCAAACAATGTACAAGATAGCTAATATCGAGCCTAGTGTTAGTAAGATAAATCGGTTTTCCAACTAGTTTCGATAAGCATTAACATTCTTAAGACCCTTGTCTTTATTTGTTTCAATATGATTCAACACGGTATTCTCGGGAAGAGGAGTATCAAGCTGGTTTAGCGACTAACAAACCATATTCATATAATAACTCTAAACAATACTTCCTTTGAGACATACAAATACCTTTATCATTTCTTAATACTTCATTCCAAGAAAGTATTTAAGTTCACCAAGATCTTTAATTAGAAATTTTGAGTTTAAAACCTTTTAAAATTCTCGATCTCATCCTCATTATTCCCGTTATCACAATATCATCTACATAAACAAGAAGAGCAACAAAAATAGACTCCTTTTGTTTAATGTATAATGAATAATCAAACTTGCTTTGAACAAAACCATGTTCAACCAAGGCAATTGTAAGCAGCATTCCAACGCCTTGGTGCTGTTTAAAACCATACAAAGATTTATTAAGTTTGCATACTCTAGTTTTATCATTCTTGTTATACCCTTGTGCAAAGTCATATAAACATCTTCAACGGATCACCATACAAGAAAGCATTATTAACATCTAATTGATACAAAGGCCAAGACATTTTGACAGCAATACTAATAAGATTTCTCACAGTAACCATTTTAACCACAGGACTAAAGGTTTCATCATAATCAAAACCTTCTCTTTGATTATAACCTTTAGCAACAAGTCTAGCTTTATACCTATCCACTTCTCCTGTAGATTTATATTTGATTTTCCAAATCCACTTTGAACCAATAGGTTTTCTACCTAAAGGCAAATTACACTCAGTCCATGTATTATTTCTATTTAAAGCTTCAACTTCATTATTCATAGCATCAACCCAATTAGGATCTTTAATAGCATCATTAAAACAAGTAGGCTCAACAGATTTATTTAAAGAAGAAGCAAAACATCTACTATGCATATTCAATCTTTTGCAATCCACATATTTTTCAATACCATATCTCAACTTAGAACTTAACACATAATCATTAAACCTGATAGGTTGCTTAGACTCTCTACTAGACCTTCTTAACATAGGAGATTGAGTATCAGACTGCACATCAATGTTTTCATAACTAGATTGAGATGACTCATTTAGATTTTGTCTAATATTGCCCTCAGACCAGTTTTGGTCACCATAGTTGGTTGCAGATTGCCACCCTTCATGTTGCATTTGTGCAGCATCTGTGTTAATACCTTGTGTATTATCTGCTGCAACAGTGAAAGGTGTCTCACTACCATCCTCAACTGGTGTATCTCTCCCATCATCATAGGGACTTTGAGACTCAAGATTATCAAAAAAATTCAAATGATCTGCTTCCTTTACACATTGTATATCTGCAGAATCATAGGTTTTCATTTTCAGAGGAAAAACATTTTCATAAAACCTTACATCTCTATGAAAAAACACATTTCTAGAATCTAGACTCAAAAGTTTATAAGCCTTTTTAACAGTAGAAAAACCAATTAGAATACATTTTTCAGATCTAAAACTCATTTTATCATGATTATTCAAAATAGTTGCAAAACAAAGACAACCAAAAGACCTCAAGTGGGAAAGATTAGGTTTTCTTTTGTGAATCATCTCAAAAGGACATTTACCTTTTAAAAGCAGAAGATGGCGACTGTTAATCAAATAGGCAATGGTCAAAATACAATCGAGACTGAATTTCAAAGGAATTCCCCACAAAACATAAGACTCCTTGCCACATTAAGCAAGTGTCTATGTTTCCTTCAACAATCCCATTTCTTTGAGGTGTATGAGCACAAAGTTTGATGTATTATACCAAGTTCGGAAAAAACATGATGCATTTTTTATTCACAAATTCGGTTCCATTATCGGACCTTACGGTTTAATTTTGAATTAAACTGATTGGAAAACATGTTTATGAAAGTCATAAAAACATCAAAAACTTCATCTTTGGTTTTAACTAAATATACCCATACAGCCCTAGAGAAATCATCAACAACAGTCAAGAAATATCTATAACCTTCTCTGCTAGTGACTCAGATGGACCCCATAAGTCAAGATGAACAAGTTCACCTAAAATCTCTGACTTATGGTCAGACAAAGGAAAAGGCTCCCTTGTTTGTTTAGCCCTATGACAGATTTCACAAACAGGCACAGAAGTATTCTTGGAGAAACCAAGATCAGTTTGAAGAACATTCAAAACTGGATCAGCAGGGTGACCCAATCTATTATGCCACACAAACTTAGACACATTATGAGACATAATCAGGCTACAATTACTCACAGAATCAACAGGATGCATATCAAACAGATCAGACCATCAGATTGGCTACCGGTCCCAAGACATTCTCCTTTTCAAATCCACGAATATAACATTTATCCTCATCAAAACCAACAAACATTTTACTATCTCTTATCAGTTTATTAACAGATAAAAGACTAACACAATAACCAGGCACAACAAGAACATCATATAAAACCACATTATTAGTGAGCTTAAGATTCCCAACATGACTAATAGTAGCAAGAGTGCCATTAGGATGACCAACAGTAATATGTAAACTAGATATATCAGCAATGTTAAACATTCCTTCAGTAGAAACAGTAAGATGCTGATTAGCACCAGAATCAATGATCCATCCCAATGTCAAACTTTTAATAGTAAGACTAGAATTACCAAAATAATACTTAGAGAAGTTCATATTAAACCAAACATTATGATTATAGAATGAAGCCCTACCTGCCATGTTGGCATGTATGCTTCGATGAAGAATCATTAATCAAAGACAAAAGCTTCTTCATCATTCGAAGTAAAACCGGAAGAATTGCTAGTAGAAGAAGATTTGTCAATTGGTTTAGCCTCAACATTAGCATTAAATGTTTGTTTAAAACCATTTTGCTTAAAGAACCATTTGGTTTAGAAAACCGGAGGAAAACCAATTATTTCATAACACCTTTCAATAGTATGTCCAATTTTACCACGTTTTTGCAATTTAGATTAGGATTAGGACCTCTATTAATAGTGTTATTATTATTAGGAGTACTCCTAGTGTTATTATTAGTATTATTATTAAATCCTCTTCTATTGTTATTAAAAGACTTAACAGCAAAAGAAGAAGCATTCAGTTTAGATTCAGTAACACTAGAAGACTCAGGAACACCCCTATGAGACTCCTCTCTAGAAACAGTTATATAAGCATCTTTAACCTCTGGGAGAGGATCCCTAGTCAACAAAGAAGTTCTAACAGGTTGATAACAATCATCCAAACCCATAAGAAACTGCATTAATCTCAAAAGTTGGTTATGCAACACCAACTCTTTACTAGCAGCACAAGAACACTTAACTTCACAAACACATATAGGCATCTTAGTTAAAGCATCAAATTCTCTCCACAGGGAGTTAAGTCTATGATAGTAATCAGCAACAGAAGTACCACCTTGTTTAACACAATTAATTTTCTGTAAAAGACTATAAACCACAGAACCATCAACTTTATCATATGTTTCTTGTAATTCTTTCCAGACACATGCAGCATTATCAGAATAAACAAGACCCATATAAACATCTTGAGATACAGAATTCATTAACCAAGTTAAAACAATAGCATTGCATCTATCCCATTGAGCAGCAAGCACATTACTAGTAGAATAAGTTTCTTTAACACAAGAACCATCAACAAAACTGAACTTATTCCTAGCTTGTAAAGCTAATTTCATAGCACCAGACCATATTCTATAATTTTCAGTTCCAACAAGTTTAAATGGAATAAGAGCAGTACCACTATTGTCATTAGTTTGAATATGAAGAGGATTACCAGCATCCAAATTACTAATTAAGATTTCATTATTACCACTAGGTTCACCAATAGCCATAATGAGACAGAGATAAACAATTAAACCAACAGATAAAAGAACAAATAATAACCAAACAAGATCAACTAACAAACCAAGACAACCACAACAGCCTCAATCACAACTTCTCAAACCCAAAACCTATCCTCCTTGACCTAGACACAATAACCTAAACTCACACCCAAGAGTAACCAAATACCGGCCAAGAAGGCGAGAGTGGCGAGCGGGTTTCCGTACCACTCACGGTGGCGGTCAAGGTGTTAACCACTGTTTACACCTTCTTAACTAAGTAAATGTTATCTTAAAGATAAGAAATATACTTACGAGAAATACCGGTGAATGAAGTACAAACTCACTAGATTCACTTAGTCTAGTGAGATTGTAACCAAACGGACCCAAAATATCAAGAAACCACCGGGATAAAAATCCCCAAATAACCAAATTAGGGTTTCAAGAAACCCTAATCAAATTACCCACAAAATCACCAGATCTAATCCCAAACAGATCAAATCAACCACGGCCGTTAAGAAAACAGCCTCAATTAACCAAATAAACTTCCAATTGCAAAAATCCC
This sequence comes from Chrysanthemum lavandulifolium, assembly GCA_022545495.1. Lineage (NCBI taxonomy): Eukaryota > Viridiplantae > Streptophyta > Magnoliopsida > Asterales > Asteraceae > Chrysanthemum > Chrysanthemum lavandulifolium. The sequence goes on along the minus strand of CM040241.1, from coordinate 114,549,396 downwards.
CAAATCAACCTTTGAAACCCTAGAAACCCTAGAATCTCAAAACCACCAGATCAGAACCGTGCGCTCTGATACCATGTAAAAACAATCAAGAGCACACAACAATCAACACATACACCCAACCAACCACCCCGTGGTGTAATTTTATTATAACAACGTCAAGTAGATAAGTCCCCAATCAGGTGCTTACCAAACAAATACACAAGAAAGGATTGATCTCTTCTAGGAAGACACCAATCAACCTCACTACAAGAACTCTCAACACACAAACTACAAGATCAAATAAAGAGATTGATCTTGATACAAAACCTAACAGATATCAAGATTGATATCAACCAATAACCGACTAATATGAAACTTATAGTGAGAGAATAAAACAACTTTTATTGTGAGAAAGGCGAATGAATACCCTAACTCGGATAAAGAGATTATATAACCTCCAAAGTTGCACTCTAGCCCTTGACTATAAATCTTGTCAACTCTAGCAAAGACTTGAGAACACTTGAGAATGAGTATCGATAATGACAACTTCGTCCTCTAATAATAGAAATAAGCTTGAACAATATCTTGACAAAAGTTTTGTTTCCTAACCGGTGCCAAAACTCAAGAGGTACATTACCGTGTAATCGAATTGCAATGGTGGAGCAGTGGAAGGATTTTAGATTTTTACATGGTTAGGAGGTTAAATTAGCATTAACCTCTACGAATTACGCAGTACTTCTCAACAATTTATGGATAAGGATATAGTAATTGAGTTGCTTTGAATTATTTGTTAAACACGTAATTAATAAACAAATAATTAATACAATATTAATTAATTAAAAATATTAATGATATAGAAAAGCTAACCTTGCTTGCAATTGATCTCTAGTAACGGAACAAGAAACCAAACGAAACCTTAAGTATCTAAAATAGATACCTCAAGAGTATCACACACAAACCCGATTAACGTATACGTTCGATATAAGGCTAGTCGAGAACGTAATCAATAAAACCTATCAATAACTTGATACTTGAATATGTCACAACAAGCGAAAACCACAAAAACCTTTGCTAGTTTTCAACGTCTCGAGAACAAAACCACCAAAGAAGCTCTTTGCATCTTACCGATATCGGACAAAATGTATCCGATATCTTTATGCCTTTGTTGTCCGAGAAGTTGCACAACCAGAAACAAAACAAACACCCTTTTCACTTGTTAATCTTGTTTGTCGATTCGGAGGAACAAGAAACAAAACATGAACGTCTAATACAACTTGGATCAAATAGTTATGCAAGTTTAGGAATTACATGAACCAAAATTAAGTCAAAAACCTAATCGATTCAAGGAGCAATCGATGAATTGAGAATGGGAACAATCATCGGTTGAGGTTTAGGGATAGTAGGATTATTATGCGTGTGTGAATTACAGAAGGTGTGTTTGTTTATATATAATAAACCAAGCCGACCCTCTGTTTGGGTTGTGGCTTGATCGACAAGTCTTCAAGCCCAAACACCCTTTACCCATTCGTTTGAACAAGTTGGATCCAAACTCTCCTAAACCCGACCCATTTATCAAAAGGACAAGCCCATGGATCGTGTATAGTAATCGGGTAATCATACATACATATAACGGGTATATATTCAAGTAATTATACGTTCAACACGTATACTCGTGTTTATCGCGTGTGCCCCCATCGGCTCACACACTTCTAGTCGTTTTGTCGTGTTTCTAACTCCCACAAACCAACAGCTCTCACTTGGGAGTTGGAGTGTCGAATGGCACACAAAACTAACGACGGAAACGCCTAGCAAACGCTCTCACTCGCTTTTTAACTAAAAGTGTCTGAGAGAATAGTTTCGTAAAAGTTTCTCAGTAGCATGGTCATTCAATGTCTTGCTCTAATCATCCTTTGTTATAGATACCGTTAAACCATGGATTATGGATCTCAAATCATTCCATATAGTTTAACCATTTAGAATCTCGTTATAGAATTTAATTAGATATACCAAATGTAATCAAGTATCATCTTGCATTACCCTTTGGGTTCGGCCGAACAATTATCTTATTAAATATGGAGAGCGCCATGGTATCTTTCTCGCACATATCAAGTGGAGTAACAAATCCTTTATTGACTACAAGTGTTGTGGATGTTGCTCACATCACTCCGAAATATAGCTTTTATAACTACCTTGTTCGAGATAGCGTTTTGCGATACTTACAAAAATGATATCCACATATAATGAACTTGCTTGTATCTCAAGTCTAAGGATGAAGATAACAAACCATTTTCAATATTTTACTTATGACAAGGATCCAAAAGTAAATGTTTGAAAGTTGGGGAATCCAATATGCATCTCTAGTGAATACATATGAGTTTGGCGGAAACAATCCAAATTCTCTTTAGAATATAACCAACACTCACATTTGCCTTACATAACAATATTCTCATATTGTTAACCGACAATGGACATATTTAGAATAATAAAATTACTCAAGGATTAAACATGCAAATATAGGATAACAATTATTATATGAATGAATAACAAATACCAAGTATCTTTATTCATCATAAAGTAAAAATTGTCTATCAATCCCAATTATCCAAATACTAAAACAGATATGCATGAAACTCATTTAGTAAGTTGAACCCTAATGTTTCCAACATTCTCAACCTTTCTTTAAAAGAAAAACTAAATAGTTATCTGAGTAAACTTTCCGAATACTTATTTCAAATATCACATATAGTGAGTGATTTGAAATATAAGATGAGTGTCTTATCTCATATGCTCATACTATTGCAAGAATTATAGTATGGAGATGTTGTCTTACCTTGCATGAGGTAGTAAAAGTCAACAACATACTGACAGTCATCTTTACAGTTTCTAAAAGTGTAAAGTATTCTCATTCATTAATGTGTAATGCAACAATGCTCTATGTTGAGCATAACTAGTTAGCAGATTTATCATAAAAGATGAAATCCTACTACAACTAGTATTAATAATCCTCTAGCATCATTTGTACTTATACAACATTATGCTTTAAAATTCGTAAACATTTATAAAACAATAATCTAAACTCTCTCAATTAGATATTGTTGTTGTCAGCTCATTTTGTACTTGTACAAAAGCAACAACTAGTCTTATACACAATATAATATATACATGATAAACCCTTAGTTTAAAAACACAAGGTTTCCATCCATGTAAATTATTCCAAGTGAAATATATCATTGAAGACTTGCTTGAATGATATAACGCATTTGTGTCGACTTAATTTTCCGCATTTGTTTATTCCAAATAAACATTTATTCCAAGGTTGTTTGTTTTATTCCCTAAATTCCAAGTGAAGTTTCATTCCAAGCTTAAGGATCAATATCTAGCTTAAATAGAATGATATCTTCAACATATAAATTTTAAGGAAAAAAACACATTGCTCCCACTCAATGTCAGATGTACTCAAGAGATATCTTAATTCAATCAGAATCATATTGTAATTAAATTCAAGATCTCAGCTCTTAGATGCATGATCCAATCCAAAATATGGATTGCTCAAGTTTTGTATACTACATAAAGATAATATAGATTCATAACCCTTTTGATTACACACCGTCCTCGCAAAAGGTAATCATAAAGAAAGAGTTATAAAATCTAATTGGCATATTCAACATACAAATCACATGTATGACAATTAAATATCTTTATATAATTAATGCATGTATTATATAAGAAAATTTAATCACATTCAATTACTTAAGTATGATTAAAAACTTCTTATAAAATGCCAAACATTAATATGTATACAATTTTGTCCTTGTGAGTCTTTCTTCAAAAGAAACTCATTCCAACCTCATAGGTTAACTTGTTAGGCGAAATTACAATCAAGCTCAAAACTCGATTTGCCTTTTAAGGACTGCATCTTATCATTCATAGTTCTAAAACATTTATCAGATTCAAGATGTGATAATATATTTTAGTAGTTAGCTGATTTACAATAATCTTCTAACTTATATCCCTCAAGATTGACATAAAATATCACTCAGTGATGAGGCATCCTTCGGATTTATGAATGAGAGTAATCATTATACTTGGCCGACATTTTCATGTTTAACCTTAGTATGACATTAATAAGTGGATTTTAGAAGGTTAAGTATTTTGTTCTCAAATAACTTTGAGATTTGTATATGCTCCCACTTACTTTTGTAAGTAGAGACAATTTTCTGAATACTTAGTATTTAAGCAACAATAAATTGTTCTTTATTGGGAACCACAAAATACATTTTAAGTTCTCATCTCTAGATTCGTTAATAAAATGCTTCATAAGATTTTAACAAATTCATAACTTAAATCAAGACATAATGGAATTCCTTCCAACTACTCAAATTAGGGTTTATAGAAAAACTCTAATTTAGTATCACTCTTTAACCAAAAGCTCTAGCAACAGTTTTGTGTTTCGTCAAGCTAGGAAGAACACAAAACTACAATCTTCAAGCTAGGAAGTGTAGAAAATCAAAAATCCAAAAGGGTTTATGATTCAATTGGTTTGAGTGGTAAAACCTCAAATCCCTAATGAATTAGGGTTTTCAGTTATAGGTTGTCTTGAATATCTTCTAGGTTTGAACTCTATTGAGTGTATCCATGACACACGCAATTTCTAACTTTGATATGTTTTGGAGGTAGGGAAATTAAAGCTATCATGGACCAAACAATATGAATAAGGTTTGATCCAACACATTAGACATACCATAATGAAGTGGTATCCTATGAGTTATTATAATTGTGAAACCATATCAGAATTCTATAGATAACTTAATTCTCTTAGGACCAAATACTTGTCAATTGGGTCAAGCCAAATTGCATATAAAGTATTTACGAACCAAGTGCATGCAATAATGTATATTCATTGAACAATACAAGAACCTTATGTTCACGTGTTCACAAGAAGACGAATCGTTCAAGGATTATATGTTCATGTGTTAACAAGAAAACAAAACATTTCAATAATACATTATAAGTCTTTGAATAATTCAAAGGCCTCATGTTTATGTGTTAACTAGAAGACATAACACTTTTACTATATATACTTTATGTTATAAGTCATTGAAAAATTCAAGGACTTTATAATTATGTCTTAACATGTAAGCATAATTATACTAACAAAAGTAATCATGAACGCAAACTCTTGAGTTCTATAGTAATTTCAAGTTAATTTTATACTTCAGAATTATGATCATTATCATATAACCATAATTATGTTGACTAAAACATGTAGTCAAATGTCGAAGTATCTTTACACTATATTATGACATTTGAATGTAGTAGGGCAACAAACATCTAGTGTGTTCAAGTCCTAGTAGAATCATTATTAGAATGTAGTAGGGCAATAAACATCTCATGTGTTTAAGTCCTAGTAGAATTCCTATTTACATGTAGTAGGGCATTAAACATCTAAAGTGTTTAAGTCCTAGTAGAATTATTAGTTTCTTTTACCTTGCGGTCAAGAGATACCAATAATATTGTTGTTCCTTGCACAAGCTTTGAGATTTCTCCCACTTGTGAAAGGTACGACATCATATTATGAAAACAAACAACACGTGATTGATTGTTCAAACGATATGATAATGTCATAGATATCATAAGTAGTTTTAGAACCATAACCTTTAATAAGGAATTGTGGATTATTATTCTATAGATAACACTTCAGGAAGCGACAGAGAAGGCAACGTGTTATCTTATAAAATAAAATGCAATTTTCCTTTAAGCAATGGTTGTTCATATTTGAAAGTAATGAATTATTTCAAAGCAAGTTTGAAATGATATGGGTGACTAACGAAATAAATCCGTAGCTCCCATCGAAATTGACAACATTACATGAATGATATTTCAAGAATAAAATGCAATTGCTCCCACCGGATTTGTCAACATTGTAAGTGTTACATTTCCATTAGAAATCATATAGCAGTTTTATATACTTTCCTATTCTCTTCAAGTTCCTACGAGTAGCATGTACTTAGGTATTGAACAGAGTATATGAAGTTCTACTTATGCAGACAATGGACTAGCCATTCTTTTATTCAATTAACTTGAATCTTTAGCATGCAATTCCTCCTTTATCGTCTACAAAGCCCCAAGGGTATTTAGCACTTTAGGAATAATAAGAGTCCAAGAAGATTACCTAGCAAATATGCTAGTAATTCTTTTACTCTTTGCGGTTTAAACTCATACATCGTGACAAGTGCAGGATGTTATTTATTTTGGTAGCTCTAAACACAATGTTTCCAGTTACACAAAATATTCTATCTTTCAATTAACTCTAGACCACGAAAGGGTAATGAAAGATCATAAACGAGTTTATCAATTTTGGAATCCTATCTTAGTTAGTCAACTAAGAAGAAAAGATAGGAATAAGTCTCACTTTTCTTACTAGGAAAAGAGACTAAGTTTGTCTTTCAAGAAAAACAACTTTGTTTACTAATTATGTTGCAATAACACAATTAATCGTAACATAAAAGTTCAATTCTAGTATTTTCGATAATTACATTCTTAAAAGAATTAACTACCCAATTAATTACTAATTAAGACTAAGATCCATCTTGCAACCCTACTTAATTACCATAGGTCCGACAAAGTGTATAAAAAATAGGACAAGAGGTAAGCGACGAGCGTTAATTGCATAATGCAACTCTTAGATTTATGAGACTGTTTAAGGCATTAGTATCAAGTAATAATGTCAAAAGCATGTTTAGTTCTCATCTTATGCCTCGGGTTCAAGGTCTGACCAAGCTAACTCGAAATAAGTCGACCAAGTATGAACGTGTAAAAATAACCAGAGGTCTGACCAGTGAGAAATAATTACCATGGGTTGGAAAGGCCCTTAGGTCCGACGGAGAAGTCAATCCAAGTGCACGTGTTCATAGTTGGATGGCATAGACTTAAAATTAACTAATAGGTATGCACATATAAATGTGGTAAAAGTCGTACAAAGAAGCATGCAAAACAACTTTGTAACACTAATTTTAAAAACTTTGGTAATAACATCATAGTGATCATCATGGTTCACCGTAGCTCAATCGAACGCATACGGGGAGGCAGAGGACCGTAAGTAAGTTGAAGCATAACCTTAGACATCCTTTCGGCGACATTGCGCACCTCTTTGAACCCCTTTGAGTTTGTTCTAGTGGGTGAGCCGTACATCCCAAGTGTCCATAGCGTCTAGTTTTTAAAATCTTGAAAACGTGTTTCATATATTAGGTCACTTTATTTAACAAAAACGATTTTCCACGAATCAAATAGCAGGTCACAATGAGCATGTTATTTAGGCGTGTAAATAAAGACCAACATTAATGTTATGGTTACGATATGTATTATTTCATATTGCATACAATTAGGTGTCAAAGCAAGTAATAATGCACATATAGGAATCACAAACATATTAAACATAAACATCAATATATAACCACATATTGTTCCGAGTTCTCTTGCGAGTCTTCCCAAACGGAGAACCATAAGACCGTCACTAGGATGTAATACCTAGATCGCCCATACATCACTTAGAAAAGCAATTGAGTGGGTCTTGTGGCGGAAAACACATAAAACATGACAATCTCAATTAACAAGTAATTACGCAATATTATGTATTTAATAACTAATATGTAATTCTAATTATCATAATAATTCTAATTAACAATTAATGAATACAAATTAACTTTTATTTCTAATTAGCAAGTAATTTTAATTTAACATGTAATTTTAATTAACAATTTAATTTTAATTAACAAAGTAATTATAATTGACATGTAAATAAAATTCTAATTAATAAGTAATTCCAATTAACAAATTAATTCTAATTATCAATATAATTTTAATTTGTGTGTGACTAGTTATTTTTTTTTATTAAAATTTGACAAGTATTGCATATAGTTGTCAAAACCAAATAAAACGAATAACTAAATTAGGTTTCATACAGCCTTTTAAACATGTTTATTAATAAGAGACGTGTAACCCATAATCGCAAAACGAGTAGACTCTGATACCACTATTGGGATTTTAGAACCAGTTAACCATTAACCTCTACGAGTATGCAGCGGATAAGGATCTAGTAATTGCAATTAGGTTAAACACGTAATTAAAAACAAATAATTAATACAATATTAATTAATTCAAAAAGGATAAAGAAAAGCTAACCTTGCTTGGCAATTGATCTCTAGTAACGAACAAAACCAAAACGAAACCTTAAGTATCTAAAATAGATACCTCAAGAGTATCACACACAAACCCGATAATGTATACGTTCGATAAAAACGCTAGTCGAGAACGTAATCAATAAAACCAAGTTAATAACTTGATACTTGAATAAAACCCACAAGCGAAAACTACAACGAAACATGTCTTTGCTAGTTTAACTTCGGCCCAAGAATTAAACCACCAAAGAAGCTCTTTGCTTCGTTACGATATCGGACACCATGTATCCGAGAACTTTTGTTTGTTGTCCGAGAAGTTGCACAACGAAACAAAACAAACACCCTTTTCACTTGTTGTCATTGTCGATTCGGGAGGAACAAGAAACAAAACAAACGCCTAATACAACTTGGATCAAATAGTGATGCAAGTATTAGGATTACATGCACCAAAATTAAGTCAAAACTCTAATCGATTCAAGGAGCAATCGATTTTTGAATTGGAGCAGATCATCGGTTGAGGTTTAGGGATAGTTAATTATTATGCATGTGAATTACGTAAGGTGTGTTTGTTTATATAATAAACCAAACCGACCCTTTGTTTGGGTTGTGGCTTGATCGACAAGTCTTCAAGCCCAAACACCCATTACCCATTCGTTTGAACAAGCTAGGTCCAAACACTCCTAAACCCGACCCATTTATCAAAAGGACAAGTCCATGGATCGTGTATAGTAATCGGGTACTCATGCATACATATAACCGGTATATATTCAAGTAATTATATGTTCAACACGTATACTCGTGTTTATCGCGTGTGCCCCCATCGGCTCACACACTTCTAGTCGTTTTGTCGTGTTTATAACTCCCACAAACCAACAGTTTAATCTAAAAAACAAAAACAAAACAACAACAAAAACAGAAAAAAAAAAAAAAAAAAAAACGTGGTAGTAAAAAAAATTGATAAATGTTTTTAACTTTGTTAGTAGTTTCTTATCACGACTAGTGCATAGTAGAGGCAAAAGCTTATATAGACTCTACACCTCTTTTAACCATTAAAGTTAAAAGAAGGTGATTATTGTAGATAAAGGTGCACATCAACTAAGTGATTGTAAATTCAGATTTCAAGGTTCGTAAATTTCTTATCGTAGTAGGTCATATGAAATAAGATCATGACTAGCTAGGAAACTTGGTCTTATTCAAAAAAGGTTTTTGGTGTAACCGCTAACCGTTAATCAAGCTCTTTTTATCATTTTTTACTTCCCATACTAAACAAGTTTCAAAAGATGTACGGATGGCCCTTCGGTTTGTCTACCATTTTTGGATGTGTTTTGGATTTCTTATTTAAAATTGTCAGAACTTTTTTGCAATAAACATTAGGAGATGATTAGTTGCATCAAATGCAATGAATGTTTGGTAAGTTTACTTTATTTGATAAACATCAAATAAGCTAGCTGTTTGAATAAACAATTCAGAAACCAGTCATAAGTGGGTACTAAAATGCTCAAAAAAGCAGGTTACATAAGCAATCCAAACACCCTCCTTGCAAGAGTAAACATGCAAAAAATGAACACTAACAAAGGCATACTGTTACTTATTATGCTTTAAACATTTACTTTTTACCATTCAGATAAAAATTGTCGTGTTGTTTACTAAATAAAAAAAAACTATGACAATGGAAAAGGATAAATTAAAGGATGCAAGTAACCAAACCAATATCTAAATGTGAAAAAACATAGATTGAATTGAAATGCAATCAATTTACATCAACTTGAGATTGTGGGTTGCCAAAACTTCTCATACAATTAAAAAAGCCTACGAGGCCCTAAAAACAAACCTCAAAAGAACAAAAACATGATAAAAATGTGCATAACATTTAGTGTACAAAAATCTCATCAAAAATCATATCATGGATCCATCTAAGTTTTAAGCACTTGCATTTGTACTTTCGGTGCCTACAAAACCTTCTTTTTGGACAAACAGATATTAATAAACTCACCCAAAGCCATTCCCCGAGTTGTGACTATCTTCCTTGCAACATATATAGTTTCCAAGACTCGACTGCCTGAGAAATATCTCTCACCAACTTCCAAATCATTAACTGATGAACCAAATCTTCAAGAACTCTGACAATTGTATTGTTAACCATCTAGTAAATCTACTAGTATTATGCTACATAGTGATGAGGTTGAATCCTTGATGGCATTGACGAATTGCCAGTTTGACTGATTAGAAGACCCACCGTCTTTCTTCTTTATTAATCCTTATTACATGTGTAACTTCGATGTTGGAGAATAAAATAGGTAAAACATATCATGAAAATTATTGCTTGTGTAACATTGAAGGCGAGGAAGTCGTAATGCATGCCCAGCTTTGTGTGTTCAAATCTCTGTCTAAATCTCATATTGTTTTTGTCATTGTATATTATGAGTTGAGATCCATGTAGAACTCATATTTGTCATAGAACCAATGGACCAATCATAGCAATCCATTTTTTATTTAAATCATATTCCACCTTTTTTTTTTAAAACAACATATCTTGCAAACGGTAAATTTTCAAGGTACAAAAATACATGATCATAACGAGAATTAAATTATCTTTCTATAGATATGCGTTGTTATATCTTTCGACAAACATTTTTTTTCAAAATTCCGTCAGAAAAATCATATATGATTTTTACGAATCATATATGATTTTAAAAATCATGTATGATTCGATTTTCTGAATCATATATGATTTTTACAATCATATATGATTCTCAAAAATCATATGTGATTCGTAAAAATCGAATCATATATGATTTTCACAAATCATATATGATTTTTGTTGACAAAATTTTGAAAAAAGTTGTTAAAAATATATAGTAGTGCATATCTATGAAAGATAATTTAATTCTCGTCACGATGGTATAATTTTTATCGCGTAACGAATAACGGTTTGCGAGATATTTAATTTTTAAAAAGGGTGAAAGTTTATCATAATAAAAAAATGAATGGCTATTATTGGTTGATTTGATCTATGGTAAAATTTGGTTCTATATTGAACTTTTGCCTGTATATTATCAAGAATAATTCAATTAACGGATAGTAAAAGGATGATTTTTTAAAGAGACACTTCCCGCAAAAGTGGAGACCGAAGAACCATGTCTCAATATCCTATGTGTGAAATGTAAGGTACTTAACCACCACCTTAACCACCAGGGGTGCCCGAGTTGGAAAAGGGGCTTGTGATTATCATCGCCAAAGTGTGAGAGGTCACAAGTTCAAACCCTGCTTAGCGCAAATATACCCGAATTGGCCACTCCAGCCCTAGAGCTTTACCCGGTTTAGGTTTGTGTGGCGATTAAGATTAACCCCATGAATTAGTCAGCCAAAAGGTCAAAACATGTGGTTACGGTAAAATAAACGTAAGGGACAGCTTGTTCTATTTCCTTAGGTCTAATTCCACACCTTATGACGAAAGGGGAGTTGGAGTGGCTCAAAGTAAAGCCCCTTGTAAAAAGGGATCACTGCTAGTTCTCTTTCTTTCTTTATGAGGTTCATAAGAGGCCCGATTTTAATTTTTTCTATTTTAAACTCGTAACAAAAGTAAAGCAAATTCAAGACCAAGGTCGTAATTTGTTTCCAAGATTGAACACATCAACATCTATATATTAATTGATGTTCTGTTTGCACACAAGCTATCGAATACATGGATTGAACAAGTATGATAAACCTAAAACCAATGAATGTTGCTTTGTACTTTGCTCGAGTAAGTAAGCAAAGTGGAAAAGGAAAAACACATGAACTTGACGAAGACGCCACACAAACATGGACATCGTGTGCTGATCTTAGCATTTTGGCAAATCGGATGGTGGAGGTAGTAACGTCTCTGATTCCCCTACTCCATTTTCAACGATAAAAGCCATTGCAAATCCCCAAGCAAGATGAGTGTCAATGTGACAATGCATCAGCCAAACTCCTGTATAAGATCGCATGATTAATTAGTTCGTGATTTTATTTCAGATAATCAAGATACATATGGTATCCGCTACGAACATATATGAAATTAACCCTTAATGTTACCTGGATTATCCGCTACGAATCTGATGGCAGCCCATCCTCCAACTGGAACATCAATCGTATTCCTTTGTGGTGGATCAACAAGATTAAAGTTAGCAGTATCTCGTGACGGATTAAAATTACCAAAACCTTGACCAACTATGTAGAAGTGGTATCCATGAAGATGAACAGGATGATCTTCGGTCGAAAAGATAGAAGTGTCTTGAAGAACAATCTGCACACTCGAACCAAACTTTAGCTTGTAAAGTCTTGTTCCCTTAACCGGCTGCCACAACCCACGAGGTACATTACCAGTGTAATCGAATTGCAAAGGTGGAACAGGTGGAAAATCTGTTGTGTAGACATTGGGAATCTTTTGTGTATAAGCTTGAAGTAAAGACACTCGGTTTGGTAGTACAAAGGATACATTGTTCATACTAGCACCAAACCGTGTGTTATTAGGCCCTTGGCATCTAGGTCCAGGAGTGCAGTTAAAAAACCCAAATCCCATTGTGAAAAATAAATTTTGGTCTATCTTAGTAGGGACGGTTACTTTACCAGGGCTCTTTATTTGGTTTGAAAATGCAGTGACTGTGTTTGTATCGTTGTAGAAAGGAAGTTGTGGTAGAATTGGTTGTGTAGTGGCAGATTTGTATTCTAAGATAGCTGTGGCGGTTGTGTTGTCAAATGGAGCATTTTGAGCAGTCGCATACGCTCTTGCAGCCATGTAGTAACGACCGGGCTGTTGGTCAGCAGTCAGGAGGACGTCAGTGGTTTGACCGGGCCCCACCATGATGACATTGGTTGTAAATTGTTTGGTGTAAATAGCATCAGTGGCGACAACAGTGAGTTTGTGGTTAGCGACGCTGAAAAAGAGTTGTTGATTGAGTGCAGCATTGATAACCCTTAGAAGAACTGTATCGCCTTTGTTGACCGTAAGTTTCGTGGTACCTAGTAAAAGCAAGTTTTTTGATATTCAAAAACGATGAACATTCATCAAAATGAATTTCGGGACTGTAATTAGTACCTTGGCTGGAGCATCGGAAAAGATCACCAGGTTGCCCGTTAATTGTGATAGCATCTGATATGTTAGGAGCTGCACCACTGAACAATGCTTGTCGTAGCACACTGATCACTTTCCGGTCCCACCATTCCCCTATTTCATCATCAACAACGAACACATCAGTTCCTTTATCAGAAAAGGGTACGTATGTAGCATAAAATATCAACGTACATTTTCCATATTTCTTACTTTAGTCATTGTACATCTTTAGTCATTTAAAGATGGTTTTGTGTCTGTTTGAGTCATTTTGTTACGAAGAATTAAATAAATTTAAGACACTTTCTAAAACGAAGATTCTTTAAGTAAAAATGTTAAATTTTATGGCGTTAGACATATATGAGAATATTAAGAAAACATGACCAAGAAAGCCATTTGTTAATAAAAAGTACTTAAATTCCAAAAACATAGGAAATGAAAAAAAAAAACGTATATTGCATGCATAACAGGAAATTCATGCCTAAACTGAGATCATGTAATTAAGGACTCTTTACCTAAGATAACAGGAAATTCGACTTTAGGTGTTGGAAAGGGGTAAGAAGAACCAGACTTAGGGCGGATAACAAGTGCACCATAGACCGTAGCTCGTAGCCATCGGCTATGAGCATGCCACCACAATGTTCCCTCTTGGTCTTGTATGGTGAACTTGTATGTGTAACTTCCCCCGGGCCGGATTGGACATTGGGTCACAAACTCAGGTCCATCGGCCCAAGGGTTTCGCAGTTGGCGTAACCCATGCCTGAAAAATACAATAAGGCATTAGACAAAGCATTAAAATTTTAAGTGTCAACGTACACTCAATGCGCATAAAAGGAAAATATATATATATATATATATATATATATATATATATATATATATATTTACCAATGAATGGTGACATTGTAAGGAGAAGCATTTGTGACTTTAACAGCAACACTATCCCGTTTTGTACATCTAGAGTCGGGCCTGAAACTGCCCATTAACATTAACGATTCTATGGTTCTTACATAGCCTATTTGCTGCTTGTTCTTGAACCTGTGGCAATATGATTATTAATCTTATTATCAACTCTAGAAAAAAAAAATGCAAAACTCAGAAACAGAAAAGAACGCTAGCTATTTGTTAGTGGCGTACTGTGAAGGCATAGTTATGAGTTTCTGCGAATGTAGTAAGGGCAAAGGAAAGCAGAAGGATCAGTAAGAGAGAGCGTGAGATCGACATTATGAGTGTCTTGTTTTTTAACACTTTTGAGTGAGAAGTGTGAATTTTTGGTGTGTACTAAAGATGGCAATAAGGGTGGTTTATATACACATATATGGGGAGTGGTGGGGTTAGGTTATGAGTCAATAGTGAAGTTAGAATGAGAGGGAACTAATTAATTTGTTGATTTTGGTGCAACCACTAGGCCTATTTTTTAACATGTGAAGCAGGACACTAGTGTTTTTGTATAGTAGTGATCATGCATGGAACTAGTAATAAGTTGCAACTTTCCAAAAGGGCCAAAAGGATTCCGAACAAACAGGTCAAAATGGTTTGATTCAGGTTGGTTCGGGTAAGGTAACAACGGGTAAGGATCCACCAGTGAGAAGAAAACTTATAATCAGTGTAGCACTGAAACGGGAACGGCAAAGGGATACGGAACGATACGAGGACGAGAAACTAAGCAAAATCAAAATTCAAGATACTGGGCAACGATAGATACTGAATAAAAATATAAAAATTAAAAATATATTAAAGAAAATCCAAAATAAATATATGTTGAACATCCAAAATAGATATATAGTGTCTTTTCGGTTGGATTATTTTTGCATTCGTTTAAGCAAGCAAGCGAGTAAAATGTCATTTAGTGGAAAAATAGCCATAAGATTTTATGTATGCTTACTAACAATAATCCTTAAATCCTTATAAAAATAAATTAGGATTAACCTCTCAGGCACTTTTATTTGAATCATATATAAGGTGACTAAAAATCTCTAGAAAATATGTTTACGCTACATATATCCTTTAAAATATCAAAACAATAGAAAGAAAAACTTTTTAATTACTAAAAGTCGATCCATTTGCAAATGACAATGTGCTTCTTATAAACTCGTAAACAGACTGGAAACTATATCCAAAATACTGAATTTAATAAGGGTTGAGTTATTAATACCCCCCATTTGGTTATTAAGACCCCCCTTTTTTTTTTTTTTTTTTTATTTTTATAATTTTGTTTATATCAAAACGCTATAAATCGAAAACGCGGAATCAGAATATAAAGTTTAATAAAAGCCAAACGCTTAAAACCTGCCGTAAATACAAATGTAAACTGACAAAACCGTGTTGTCTTGGAAAGCGAGGGACAAAGGGGACAAAGGTGGCAAAAGGGGTAGGGGGTTCTGAATAGTATGACCCTTTAATAATGCACTAGTACTATATAATGAAAGAAACTAAAAAAGTCAGCAATTGAATTTTTAGTGGTGCATATATTACATTGGAAAATGAGATTTATACGAGTATTAAATAACTACTAGTACTTTTTTTTAGTCTCCCTATATCCCTACCTTCTTTTTCTTCTTCCTTTTAACCTGTAAATCTTAGGGGTGGCAATTCTCAACACGACACGATAAATGACACGAACCTAACACGAAGTTATATAGGTTTGGGTTTAGGATAAACAGGTTTGGGTAAAAAACAGGTCAACCCATCTAACCCGTTTAATAAACGAGTCGTGTTTGAGTTGAGCAAATGTTAAACAAGTCAGCACGTGAACCCGTTTAAGTATATACGCCTCTAAAAATAAAATATATAACTTGGTTTTATTGTTTAAGTATATACGCCTCACATTTTATTGGATTTGATGCTTATAACTCATATATCATTGAAATTGCCGTATAGTTATTTTTATGTTATTTTTATCATATTTTAGATCGTTATATCATTTTTTTCATTTAAGCTAGTTAAATCAACAAATCAGCAACCTTATTCACTGTTGGACCTATTTACTTAAACAGATTAAACGGGTCACAAACGGGTTACGCGTGTTATGCAGGTCTGGGTTAGGGTTGAGCTTCTTGACACGATTAATAAATGGGTCGTGTTTGGGTAGAGGTTATTTCAACACGCCAACCCGCGAACCCGAATAGGTCAACACGAACACGACTCGATTTTTACCCCTAGTAAATCTTCTTCATCTTCCATGTATTTTTATTTGAACTTCAATGTAAAAATTGATTGCTTTGGTTAATTCGAAATATTCTTAGGTATGCACAAATTATTTCCTTCACAATTTTATGGTATGCACCAAAGGTAAAAAGGTTCAATAAAGCATTTGTTTTGAAAAAAATTACACTACAAAGAGCTTGAAGAGGGTATGCATGTGCACACCCTCTCTTAGCTGTAGATCCGCCCCTGTTCCCAACCGCTTGGAATAATAAAAAAAAAAAAAAAAAAAAAAAAAAGCCCATTAAAACCCATCGAAAAGACAAAACGACTTGAAAACTTATTGCAAATCCGAAGCGGCTAGGGAAACGGCATGGAAATCCGAAACGGCTAGGGAAATGTTTCGGGGCCGTTCCCGTTCCCACCACGTTTCCAAACGGGAACGCGAGCCTAATAGGCGTTTCGGTGCAACACTGCTTATAATAAAAAGAATGAGAAACAACTATAAACACATATTTGAGATGGACCGACTTGAATTAGATGCATCTCTATTCATTTATATGCATCCCAATTATTTTCGAAAATGATTTTGAAGTGAAAACGATGCAAAGTAGTACTTGCAACAAATTTGACCACAGAGAACGGAAAATACATAGGATTTTCTTTACTTGCTAAAATGCATCTAATATATGTATATGCATCTAATTTTTAGCTAGAAATTATAATAGGGTGCATCTAAAAGATTAGGAATACATCTAATTCAAGTTGATGCATCTCTAATATTTAGTTATAGTTATTTCTCATTCTTCTCAAAACTTCTTACCATTTGATCCTAAGTCAGGTAACAACAGGTTATAACAAATTCATGTCAAATGTGTACAGAAATCAATGGGTTGAAATAATTGGATCGCCGTTTTCATCAACTTCATAAAAGAGTTAATATATTGAAACGAGTATGGCGACCAACCGCGTTGTTGAGCCTTTTTTACATTTTATCTGTTAATCTATGTAACGGAAAAATCTATAGTTTTGTAGTAATTTTTTTTTTTTTTTTTTTTTTTTCTAAAGTGTTTTTTCTTAGTTAATGTATTGTAAGTCTAATTTCAAATTATTTACTTGTTAATGTATGTATGTATTTTTTTGTTTTTGTTTTTTTTTCCCATGTATATTTATAAAAAGTGGAATTAAGCAATTTTTATTTATTTATTTTTTGTTTTCTTAATTTTTTAGAACTAATGATTATTGGGCTTGGGTACCATTTTTTTTCCCTTTTTGCTAGGCCCATTAACCGAATACATATTTGATTAGGGTTTCAAATTTGGGGATAAACTTTTCATTTCGTTTGGCCAAATTAGGTTTCACGTTTGCACCGATGCCTCCCAAATTTCCCAAGTGTTTACAAATTTCGAATCAAATTGGTGATAGGCGAGTTGAAAGGGTTCTAGAGGCTGTGTTTTGTCGTGAAAAGAATGCTTATCTGTGTGATGAGAGGGACTACAATCGAAGGATTGAGGAACTGAAAGTTAGGATTGAACATAGGCATGGGATTTATAAGGAGTTGAAGAAACTTGGGATTGATCCTGTTTTTAATGAGTTCTTGTCGGAATTGAAAGATGCGGAGAAGATGGATTTTGAAGAAATGGGGTGGTTAATTAGGAGAAGCTATGCTGCTTCTTTACGTGCTGCTGACAAACAAAGGATGGTGAAGAAACTAAGGAGGTTTTAGTAAGGTTGGTTGTTTCTATGTTTTTTCTATGGTTAAAGATTATGATGTCTAGTAGTCTTTTGTATCAGGCAGTGGGTTATGTGTTAGGATTGGAGTAGTTTTATGTAGTATATGTATCTTTTGTCCTTTGAATGTGTCGACATTCCAGTGTAGCTGGAATTTGTATCTTCCTTATGTTAATATTAATGAAAGCAGTATTTTCTATGTCTTATGTAAATTGCTGGTTAATGTTAATGAAAGCAGTATTTTCTATGTCTTATGTAAATTGCTGTTATGTTTATTTGGTATTTTTGTTTATACAAAAAAAAAAAAAAAAAAAAAAAAAAAAAAAAAGAAAAAGATGGTGTCTATGCGAAATGTTGTAGAATTAAAAGAAGTGCAAATGATGGTATGGTTACAAAGATAACTGAATTGTGCAATGGTTTCATGCTAAAAATTCAAAATTTCTTGATCTTATTGATTAAGAGCAATGTATTAGCCATTTTGATGTGACAGTAAGTTGGGTTATAATGTTTGGTGAAAGCTCAGGCTAGGAATGGTGAGATTATTGCCATTCCGATTCCTCCATCTGGCGATACAGATACCGAATTTTCAACAACTTTTGGCATTGTATCTATATTAAATTCAACTCTTATAATAATAAGTGTACAAATTTTTCTATAACTTATAGTCATTGTGTGAATGATACTGGTGACATGCTTAGCCGAAGGTTATGAATGGCCATGCAAGGGCTGCTAAAGTTGTGCTATGTGAAGGTGTTTTGTCACACCGCACAAATACTTAAAAAATAGTTTGCATCTTATTAATTATTAAATACATAGGTGTGGTTGTTGATGGTTGCATTATGTGAGCTTCTTTTGCCGCCAACCGCTCAAATAGAAACAATAATCAACACCTGTTATGATCCAATTTAGGTGTCCATGGGATTGCACTTTAGTGATTATAGCCAACTGAATTATTGCAATGAGTTGGCTGTGTTGTTGTATTTGTAATTGTTGTTCTTGTATGGTAGTCGAGCTTTATGGTGCACTACTTGTGTTAGTTGTTGTAACCTTTGTTCGTTCGTTAAGTTAATGTTAAAGTAATGTAGAAGACAATGTGATTTTAACGATGCAATAAGATAAAGTACTTAGATATATAAACTTTGCGCATTACTGCGGCGCAAGTATGTTACAAAAGATAGTCTAATAACATAAGTACTTATTTAGAGCAGTTATATGCTGCTATAGGCATACTTAGATAGCTATTTACAGGGTAACAAACGGTTGTCTAGTGGCAAGTAGGATTCGTCAGATGCATTAATCGTCTTTCTTGCTTTTTTTGGCACTTGGTGTTTCGGCTTCTGCTTTCGTGGTTTGAAAGAGTTGTCTGCGTGTAGTGGTTTTTTTCTTTTCTTCTTTCGTTGAAGAGGACTCCATTAGATGGATTTGTTCTTGCACAGGGGTCGTTGGTATGTTTGGTTCGATGTTTGGTATTGTTGTTGGTATGTTAACATGTGGGTCTATTTCTGCTGTAGTAATCTCTTTAGTTGTTGATTCTCCCTCATCCTTTGTGCTTTCTGGTAGTGTGTTAATTTCTGGCTCTGGTAGGGCTGCAATTGTCGGTGTCACGTCCCACGCTTTGTCAAGGAAAAACAATCTCTGTTCTGTCGTCGCTTTTTTTCCATAGTGTAGCTGAAATATATATGTTTTGTGTTCTAATGCAGCTAGCTGTGGTGGAATTCTGTATGGATCCAAGTCCTTTAGTTTCTGGATAAATTCATTGCAGCTTTCGACGATTGAGTGCGCTTCATCACTAAAGCAGGTCAGCATTATTTTTCCGGTATCATCAAAGATAAATGCTTTGAAGCAGTAACTGTCATAAATAGTTGTAAAATAATTATCGTGTTAGATACTAAAGTCAGGTATGTTCGAGTGAATATGTATTATAATTTTGTTGTTTTACCCGTAGTCGATACCGGTGTTGGGATCTGCTTTGACGGCAATGTCCATGTGGAAACGTTCTCGATACTTTAGAGCAACATGTGGTGCATCTTTGTAGAACCATGGCATTGTGGTGCTGATATTCTCAATGCTTGCTACAATGGTAAAACGGACATTCCGCAAAGGTATTTTTCGTTAGAAAGTTTATGTATTTTTATTGTATGTATATATTCTTTTATGAATACCTGTTGATGTTGTGGATTTTCTGCTAGGAGAGTTCCTAATTTGACACGGTTTCTTTGTTTCTCTTGTTCGATATCGGCACATCGTTGGTGTTGAACATTGGCTATTATTGGTGGCTCAAGGAAATAGCTGTATCTGCAGAATTATAACAGGTGATATAAGTATTTGCTTTTATTAGATATTTATTATTTGTTTTGTATTATGTTAGAATTACTTACACTGATCGGATTTCATTTGCCTCTGGTATGTCAGGATTGAAATAACAGTGGGTTGCGGGTGTGCTCGAAAGTTGAATGCCTATATAAGGTAATATGATCATTATTATTTGTATATGTAATAATTGTACATAAGTATAGAGCATTTTGCTTACCACCGTATGATTTCACCAAACATGAGGTTATGGCTATTGCTGCTGGTTTTTGGCTTTCTTCATACTCTTTCATGTTAAAATTCCGGGCTTTTTCATTCCACAAAGTAGCTCGTACACTCATACCGCTGTCACAAATAATAATGGCAATGGTTAGCCATTGTAAATTTTAATTTTCAAAATATAATTACACTTAAATGTTACATACTCAAGATTTTGTATCCTGATGTCTCTCCAATATGTGACTTCTTTTGTAGGCTTAACTGATTGTAGTAGATCAGTCACATACTGTACATGTCCGACGTAGTCTGCAAACAATATAATTAGATGAAATAAATGATAGTGTATTTAGTATTTAAAATAGGTTATTTTTAGTAGAGTAAGCGCGAAAGAGACATTATACCGTTAGAGCCCTTCTTTCTTATCCACTTTCGAGTGAAGGTCAATGTACTCGACAAAATTAAAGTGATGTGTAGGAATCAGATTAGACGCTTCTTGTATGTTCAGATATTTTCCAAAAGCAAGCGAAAATGGATTGTTAACTGTTTGCATCCATGTTGTTGCATTTTCAAATCCAAATCCTTTGATTTTGTATGCTTTGTGAGTTTCAAGTATGTTGAACCGATCTTTCTCACGTGGCTTAATGTTTGCTTGAATCGCTCCTCCCTAGGCAAAAAGAAAGTAGCAAATGAAAAGATTTTCGTTTTTGACTTTCAAATTTTTTTTCTAGAAATGTAGAAATCTACCTGTTGATCAAGTAAAATGCATGAATGCATAGATGGAACCGATGCTTTGTTAATTGTTGTCCATTTACGGTAAACTTTTACATGGATGGTTTTATCAAGATCGGTTGGATTTAGGGTCAATAGGTTTGTGCTGTCTGTTTGCGCAACAATTTCTTTCCCATGAGGTTTTGACTGTGAGCTGTCTTCAGAAGCAACAATCTCTTTTCCATAAGCTTCTGGTAGCAAGCTTTTTTTCTCAGTACCTGCCATTAGTCTGTATGCAGACATATTATTTTTGTTAAATTTACTTTATATTTATTATAATAATATCATAGAATAGTAACATGCATATAATATGATGATTATGGACCAATGTCAGATATTTGCTATTGTACATGAATAAATAAATAAGAATAAATGTGTGCAAAAATTATTACTTATTTTTTTATTTTTTTGTTTATTTATTTTTTATTCATTTTTTTAATTTATCGAAAAAAAACCTGGTCAGTTGTCACTTGATTCAGGAAATCTCTGTATACTATATTCTTCGTCGTATTTGGATCTTTCCCCGGTTGTTGTTGGATAACGATTTTCAGTCCTTGAGGAGATGTTGCCCTAGAAAGTGCCACATACAATTGACCGTGACCAAATACAGGTTCTGGTAGATAAACGCCAATTTTGTTTAGCGATTGGCCCTGGCTTTTATTTATTGTCATTGCGTAGCAGAGCTTGATCGAAAACTGCTTTCTTTTAAAAATGAATGGTAATTTTTCGTCTTTTCAATCGCAGATCCGCGGTATGAAGACTTTTGAGACATTCGAGTGCTCAGAACTATGCGTACCTCTATAATCTTTGTAAGCGTTTGTGTAACTATCATTCTTGTGTTGCACAAAGTCCTCCACCTAAATTAAGATTCCTTAACAAAGATTATCGGAGCACCTATTTTGACGATAAGATTATGGGAGGTAACCTCAGAACCTAAGTGTGTTTAGATACTCCGTGAGGATAAAGCAATTCAGTTGCACCTCCATCATTTGTTTTAGGTATAGCTTCGTCATTGCTTTTGTAACTTGAATGACTTCCATGAAGCATATCTAAAATCTTTGAATTTATCATATCTGCGGTCTCATTTTTAGGACATACGATAGCTTTTTCTTGAAGGACCGCAGCTTGGCCTTTGTAAGCTCGTATCATAAATAAAATCTATAAGTTGTAGCAGACCTCCTTCGCTATCGGAATGCGATTCTTCCGTATGTTCACCCAAGATACGCTCGGATCGATGGATCTGCCGCACCAATGTCACCATTACCAACGCCTAATAGCCATTGTGAAAAGTTTTCCATATGCCGACGTTCTTGTGGAGACATGGATCTTTGTTGTAGCCTCATGTTTTCCTTAAGCATAATAACATCAAAATGTTGCCAAAGATAGGACCGCGAATAGCTAAACCAATTATTTCTTCTTTGGTCAGATACTTTTTTACTGTGCAATGTTTGCCTCGAAATCGCCGCCTAAAATGATGGTTTTCCTTCCAAACAGTCATTTGGGCAAATAATAAGTCCCTAAATGTACGATCGAGAGCTTCAAACATCTTCGATCGCTCATTGGGGCTTCATCCCAAATGATCAAATCTGTTTGTTTAAGCAATTTTGCTACTTAGTATTCTTCTTGATAGTACACACCGATTCATCGGTTAAATTCAATGGTAGCTTGAATCTAGAATGCGCCGTCCCTACCTCCGGCAAGAATAAAGCGGCTATACCGAAGATGCAACACCAAAACAATTTTTCGGCGTGATCTTAGTGTATAGATGAGACTCTTCCAAACGAAAGTTTTGCCCGTGCCTCCGTGACCATAAAGAAATATTAACTCTTGTCTTTCATTCTCTATCGCATCAACAATACGCTCAAAATATTTCGTTGTCGCTCTGCTTAGCTTAGGAACCAAACTTTCACTTTCTCTCGAGCACTTCAAGATCGTAGCTTCGCTTCTTCCATAATTGCTCTATTCGTAGCATTTCCAACAAATGTTTCGAGGTATTCTAACGCAAAATCCTTTAAGGATTTTCCGAGAATGTAAGGCCCGCTTCTAGCTCATAAAGAAGACCCGCATGCAATTCATCTTCGTTAGATTGACTTCTTGTATGCAAAGAATCGTGAAAGGACAAATGGAATGTCTTCACCATATCATTTGCATGTGTTTGAAATAGTAAAACGGATTAGAGACATCGCAGAAAATAAGTATTTGACAAAATAGTGCACGATCCGACCAAGCTGTCGATAATGATGCCTCGCCTAACGCTATATTCCATTCTTGGTCACTACCTAGTAATCCCAATCTTCACATGCGGCTCTATTTGTAGGCATACTTCACCATCGACCGTCCAGATATGCTTAAAAGATTTACGGCCCGGTTGATGACAAAGCAACATCCTTAGGTAAAACAGTCACCGCTAGGATGTATGTATGTTAGCCGGCCGATAGTCAAGTATTTCGTGCCGCTCACGCCCCATGTTCTCGTCGTTAGAATACCATACAAATTCTTTTGGAAAATTTAAGTATGTTAGTGGTCGGCATCCGCAAATTCGCGATTATAACGTAACCATTCAAGAATGTTGTCTTCTTATTGTGCTCATGATTGACAATTTCATGTAACGCCCGCCCGCCCGAAAGTGACCCGTTGCATGTTTTCGAGGTGCACTGCTAGTATCTGTACAACTGGCTGTCTGAAATGTATATCGAAACCAAGGATCCTCCAGCATGCTTCGTGTGGTCCAATGTATCTTGCATCTTGAAAATTTTTAATTTCATCAACCATTATTCTTGGACAATTGCTGGTTGATTGCTGATCACCAATTGTTCTTGTAACACGCGCAACGATTCTATCGGTTCCTTTTGAAATATATTTAAATAGGTACTTTATCATCATTGTCCATTCACAATACTCGACATTAATATGAGCATAAAAGCGCATAGAAAGTGTCTCATTATATGGAACAACATATGTATTGTCAAGTTCCATACTGCTTCATTGCTTTGACCCACCGAATTTCTTCTACGGTAGTGAACAAAGCCCTTTGGTCAATAAAAGTTTCTTCACAATAGAGTTTAGGAAACCCTTTTACATTCACCGATATCTTTCATACATGGTGCGATGGATTAGCTAAACCACATGGTCCATGTAACATGAACTCTGAAACTACTCGATGACCTTCTGGATTAGTTCTTGGGTCTGGTAATTCAGCAGAAACATATCTGTCAATATCTTCATTTCTGTGAATACGTGAGTCTTCTTTTAACCACAAAAGCAAATGACAATGCGGTAGACCTCGTTTCTGGAACTCAACAGTATATAAAACTGCAAAATTATTAACTATAGTTACATATCTGAATATAATGAAGTTTGTATAAAAAAAAGTATGTATATATAATATATTACCTGCTTCAACGTCTCCAAATGGCTTTGCTTCGCGTAAGAAATTTACAAGATCATGTATCTTCCTTTCAAAAACGCGTCAACAACCTCTCGTCCGTCACCGTGTGAGGTGCGAATTGTCGATATAGTCTTCTATTTCGTGCCATCCAACGTTGCATGTAAATGTAATAAAAATGATGGGTTGCCATGGACTCGACATATTGCAAGAGCATCCAAGTAGTGGCTATACATGTAGCGCGTCCTCCAAAGAATGAAGTCGGAAGTATCGTTTCTCACCCCACATCCGAACCATCTACGCTCCTCGAGAAATAGCATCATACGCACCGACATATAGTCATTTCGATGTCTTTTGATTGTTTCTTATAAAGTCCACCTTTGTTGTTCAATGCTACAATAAGTAACAACATATTCTTGAAAAAGTCGCCCCGCTTTAGTAGCATGTTATCTTCTTGGATCCGGGGGTGGATTTGATATGCATAATACATTTTCATTGTCATTTGTTTTTCTTTTTCTGCTGATTCTCCCCCTTTACCTAGTAATTTTAAACCTAGGTGATAACCTTCATCCCCATGAATAAAAAGAAGCGGAAAGTGAAGCGACATGTAGTGAGGATTTAGCTTATCTATGCGATGTGGCTGACCACCACGGGGTTCGATAATAACATCATAATTAGTTTCAACATTTGGGCCTCCTTCAAAAACAATTGCACCTATAGAATCTCCTGCTGGGAGATCGTATTGTTTAGACCCAACGACACCAAACAACTTTACTTTAAAATGGGATATCGCCCTTTCTATTTTATCACGCCAGCTTCTAAATAATTTAACCAATTCGTTGTGCTGCCCAACACTTGTATCAAGTTTTGAACGATATCTTGCTTTAGCCTCGCTACCACTTTTGTTAAAATGTCAGAGACGGTTGTTAATTTCATTTGTCAGATCGTAGATATAAAGTCGCAAAACTTTGGTTCTTTATTTGGCTCAGACACATGCTTCCTATCCAAAGGTAACCGCCTCGAAACTTTGAAAACGTAAGGCCCCTTCCTTTGTTAATAGAATCGCCTACTGCTCCTAGAGACGCTATGGCTAACATTTGATTATAAGCCCGAATATTTTCCATAAAATGCCTGTCTTGAAAGATTTCTTTTATATAGGCCGGTGAATCTTAAGTTGTAGGCAACCGAACTTTACCATTATTGCAACAACGATGGTACTCTGGACACCTTCGACTGCCACTTTTACTTCTTTCATCATACCAAAAAATAGCGTTACAATGGTTACACACTTGGTTACATCTGCCAATCGAAAGATACGTTGACGACGGCCCTATAATAAGTAGATAAAAAAGAATTAGCCATACGATATATAAATAGACGTTTGATTTTACCCAAATAATCAGACCATGGAATGAGCTGACATACCTTGCCTCATACATCTACGCTGTGTAGTATGTGCACGTACAGTGCTATTTGTGGTGTGCAAATCTTGTTCCCTCACTGAAATAATAAACGTAAGATATGTAAGTATAATAATGATCTTTGTTTTATAATATTGTCAGTAGAAGACGTTATAGGTATGTACCTTGAATAAACCTCGGTCTTTTACTACGCTTTGAGGAGTTTCACTTATGCTTGGTACAGTCTTGTTCTCTTTGACTGCCTATTTGTTTTTGATTATTTGTAGGTACATAATTGTTCGAAATTGGATATGGCTTCACATCAACTTTGAAGGTACGTAATCGATGTACCGTAGAAGTCAACATTACATATTTTACAATTAGATGGTATGTATTGATGTTGATATAATTAGTTTTCAAAAAAAAATCGCACTGTATAACCTTGGATGCGAGAATTGTATTCTTCTGAGATGCTCATTCCATGCTCTAATTCAGTAGTTTGGTGTCCATGAGGAGTTTCACTTATGCTTGGTACAATCGTTGTTATCTTTGAATGTCTATTTTTTTTTTTTGATTGTCTGTAGGTACATAAGTACTCGAAATTCGGGTATGGCTTCTGCCGTCAACTCTTGAAGGTACAGAATCAAGTTCATTAGGTTGGTGTTCATGAGTAGTTTCAACTGCATTTACAAAAGAAAATATCACCTGGTTAAAAAGGTATGTACTTGCTGCCTATTTTATAAAGTGAAACAAAAAGAAAATTAAGAACCTTGACTGCCACGAACGTATTCTTTTGGTTTAATTCCTACAGAATCTGCCGTATAATGCTGTTCTAAGCTATTTTCACCTACAAAAACAATTTTACGTATTCAAAACTAAAAAACATGATGCTATTTGTACGGTAGGAGAAACAGATTTAGAAAAAACATAAAAAAAAAAAATACTTACAATGAGAAGATACAGTATGCGAACTTGCAGGATTAGTAACCACGTTGTTTTGTTTTGAAAACACATGCACTGCCTCGAGTGTACTACGGTGAAATAAGCTACTCTTTTGTGTGCATATTCTTTTGGTGGTATTCTCAGGACATGTATCAAGACCCATAACATCGGATAGAGATCGGTCCCTTTTTAATGACTGAAGCTGATAATCCATATCTTCAACATCCGAGGATAGATCCAAAGGAGGTACACAACTAATGAGAGGAATGCGATTTAATCGCCTTTTGTTTGGTCTTCATAACTATAACTACTACTTATTTGTGGCTTAAAAGGTATGCATATAAAATTATAGCAGTTAATGCAAGCATCTAAAACATATTCCTTAAGTAGGCAGCAACATAAACCATAGAACATGCAAACAACCATGCAGGAAAAAACTACCATACAGAAGCAAAGGAAAGAAAAAAACATAATGTTACCATTATCTTCTGAAGTGGAGTAATTACCTTGATGATTCTCTCTGTAATTTTTTTTGGTTCCTGTATATTGTTACTTTGATCTAGTATGCTTCAGGTCTTCTCTCTTTATCTACTATGTTTTTTATTTATTTTTTTGTTTTCCTGTAACATGCACTGTATTTGTACAATGATAGAGAGAAGGTTCTTGATTGTTGGAAAAGAAAACCCGTATGGGCATATTGTACTTTGCAAAGTCATCTTTGACATTTGTAACCTAACCTCTGAAAATATACGTTTACATATACATTATAGGATTTGTATCTTTTATAAAAATCAAAGTGGGTAGCTGGCCATCACATGTACATATACAGAACATCACATGTATTGAGCTGTCACTGAAATGGGCCAGCAGATCCATTGGGCTGTCGCTGAAATGGGCCAGGTTGCAGTGGGAGTGAAGTGACGTCGTATTGAATTGCTTTTAATATATATAGTAATAATGGTTCTGTATACAAGAAACAAATCCGTATACAGGACCAGACTGCAACTAATCATATTCAGCTCGCTCTCGGCTACCAACACAGTTGTAATTCTTTTCCCCCCGAGCGTTTCAGGTTGAGTTGTAGTTCGTGACCATTAAAATTCAAGGCTCACAAGGTTAACATGTCTAAATGATTATATCTGAAAACAACATATTATTGCCCAAAGGGTACCAATAGTGTTCTATCTATATTGTGAGTTTAAACTTTATCGTAGACTTGTTAAGTTACTTCGTACTATTTTTGTTGGTCTATAAGAAACAGAAAAACTGATTTTAGATAGGTATATTGCATGGGTTGGGCCCTAGTGACCGTGATTACTTAGTAGTTATTTTCAAGAAATGGTTAGGATTTGGTGCATGGTTGGTTAACTTGCTAGTACTTCTCAACGGTTTAAGCAAAATCTGTCTCCCTCTTACTATTTATAAAAATAAAGTCAACATCGTCCTATAAAAATAGCAATAATTGAGCTGTTTTGAGATACTAAAGATGACTTGGGGTTGAAAAAGAGTGTTTGGTAAATGTTTTTTACTTCATTAGTAGACCCGTTCATCAAGACTGGTATCTTAGAATCCAAATCCTACGCAAATTGTATTGACCCTTGACAAAGGTTCACATCAGCCGAGTGACTGTAAGTTCAAATTTCGCTTAGAGCAAAGGTGTGCCTTTTTCCTAAGATTTAAAAGAAAATAAAAACAAAACAGATTGGTTTCTCAGTGAACCCAGCATTTGCTATGCTGGTTTATGAAGAGGTTTAAAGATTGATGTGCTTTTAATGGTGTTTATGTTGCTAATAGAGTGGGTTTTGTTTTATCGTTGTTGCTAAGAGTTGGTAATATAGAATAAGAAACATGATAGGCAACTTGGTCTAACCAAAAGAAGGTTTTGGTGTAACCACTAGCTGTAACTCAAGCTCTTTATTTATTTGTACTTCCCATGTTCAACAGGTTTTAAATGTTTGATAAGCTGATTATCCAGTTTTCTATCATTTTAGGGGGGTTTGCGATTGCTTATTACAACTACTGAACGTTTTTGCAGTAAACACCATCATATAATCAGTTGCATTAAATGCAATGAATTATTGATAATGCAATAAGTTGATAAGGAGTTTTAATAAGAAAAATCGATTGCTTATTACAAGGGTAAACATGTAATAATATGAAAGATAACAAAAGCTTTTTTTTTACTTAAAGCTCCAAACATTTATTTCTTTATCATTCAGATAGGAACAGCCGTGTTTGTAACTAAATAAAAAGCTCAAAAAAGTGGAAGTGTAAAGAATGCAAATAACCATAATCAATGTCTCAACTGTGAATTAACATGAATTGAAATGCAATTCAATTTACAACAAATTGAGATTATATGTTGCCAAAATTTCTCATACAAAAAAGCCTGTGAAACCCTAAAAATCAAACCTCAAAAGAACAAAAACATGATAAAATGTAACACTAGTGTACAGAAATCTCATCAAAAACCCTACCATGGATCCATCAAATCTTTAAGCACTTATTTTTGTACTCAGTGCCTGCAAAAACTTCTTTTTCGACTCGCAAATATTAAGAAACTCATCCATAGCCGTTCCTTGAGCCGTGGCTATCTTCCGTGCAACATCCACAGGTTTCCAAGACTCGAGAGCCCGAGAAATTCTCTCACCAACTTCCAAACTGTCAACCGATGACACCAAATTTTCAAGAGCTTTAACTACTTTTCCCGGCCCACTATCATCGACTTGTTCTCTTTGAAGAGACGACAACAAAAAGTCAACATCTGCTTCTACTGGTTTATCAACTTGTTCTTTTAACCAGTTGGTAACTTGATCAATTATGCTGCATAGTGATGAGATTGAATCCTTGATGACATTGGAGAGTTGACTGTTTGACTGGTCAGAAGACCCAGCGGCTTTCTTCTTCTTTTTTCCTGATGGAAGAGATGACCGTACACAAGACTGAATAATGAGAGTATGCCATGATAATGGCTCAGTCACTAACTGGATCAGAATGGAAAGATCGGTTCCAGGAGAAGATAGCAACGGTTTTGTGGAATTTATTTTTGCAGAAATGCATTTTTCTAGCAATGACCCTAAAACTTGCCAATCAACGGGGAATGTGAGTCTCTCTTTATTTGATTCGTGTGAGTTCAGATTCCATGCGTTCAAAAACACAGCAAAGTTCATCCAGTCAATCAGATTCGAAGAAAAAACCTGCTCCCCAAAAAATACATAGTTAAGTTGTCAGATGAGCATATCTACCTTACAAAAGTTCATTCTATCTAATGCAAAAGCCTCATATTTACCAAAAATACAATAACATATAGCAAAGGTGGCTATTTCTACCCATTTGCTGTAAGATAGGTTGATTTGGGTAATGTTTTACCTCCTAACTGATCAAACAGAATAGACATCGCCCATAGTGTACTTTTAACGGATTGTTTGTGATTACGTGAGTTTTCTGCTTTTCTGCTTAATTTTAAGCAGCAACAGTATAGTATTATTCAAACTGCTTCTGTTTTTCAGGTAAAAAGAAGCTGAAAGTAATAAGCATATTTATCTTGAAACATTTTTTGAACTAAGCAAATCCAAACACTATTCAAGAAGTACTTACTTTTCTGCTTTTCTGCTTTTCTGCTTATTTTTTAGCAGAAACAGTATTGTATTATACAAACTGCTTCTGCTTCTTAAGTTCAGGTAAAAAAAGCTGATAGTAATACGCATTAAGGGAGCTTCTTATTTCAAAGCGTTTATTGTTGCTGACAATAAAATTACTTTTTTACAAACATATTTATCTTGAAACACTTTTTAAACTAGGCAAATCCAAACACCATTCAAGCACTTATTTTTAATCAGTTAATAAGTACTAAATTTAAGCAGAAATTTTAGGCAACCCCAAACACTCCCTAATTCTTTTAAGCCTCCTAGATCATTTTGTTTAGAATAAAGAAAATTTTAGTAGGATAGCATCATATTTTTAAATGTAATCATTTGACAGACTAACTGCTTCAATAAAATAGTCTTTTGGCAAAGATGTTTCTAGTCACTGTGACTGATCCATTCAACCTGCACCTAATTTTACCTATTTTGACTTGCTACTCAACCTACCTGACCCCGCCCATTCTTTCTCCTCTAAAACAAATTTACCCTTTTTGTCTCATCTTAAACGAAAATAAAGATGATAGCTCATATATAGGAATGCATGTTTAACAAACATATGTTGATAGTCGACATTTGATAGCTTCTTACCTCAACTGATTTATGACCATGAGAAACGCTAATTACTAGCTCCACAGCATCCTGGAAGGGGAGCTCTAGAAAATTTGCATAGGTTTCAAGCAATACTTTGAGCTCTGTAGAGTCTTTAGAATCAAAACCATTGATGCCAGGAGTCCCTTTAATTGATAATGAAGCACATTGTATTGACAAATAGATCAAGCGTGGGAGTAGTGACCTTTTCTCATTGCCTTTTGTCACCTTTGCTTGTGTTTGTTTGACCTCATTCTGCTACAATACAAGATCGATGAACCAAACATAAAATTAGAAAATAACTTTCTTTATCAACATATACAGTGATGCGAAACAGAGACGAGGGTCCATACCATGTTTTCTTTGGGATAACATGACATATCTTCATATGTTCCTGCATGCAAACAAAATCAATAAACATACTTAGCGGTTACAAAGCAAACAATACCAGTAAAAAACTTATGGCTAATTAAATAAACCTTTAAATACCGACTTATATCTCACAGCAAATTAGAACTTCTACTCAGATTAATTAGAACTTTAGAGGTGAAAGCAAGTTATGCTTACTCGAAAGAAGATTTGTGTCACATGATGGCGTCCACCAAGGTCGCAACTTTAGATCTTCATTAAAAGTTAACTTTTTCGAGTGAATCTCACTTGAAACATTAAGAAAGACGCTTCCATGATTCAGGCTTTCCAGTACAGACTAAACAAAGAAGACAAATATCATTTAATTGTTCCCACAAACAATAAGAATAGAGTATGGATGATGGGAGTAAAAGTAGCAAATACTTCGAATTCTTCAATGCTATTTGCTTTCCGCTTTAATTGTAGAATTGACCCTTCAATCTTTGCTGTTAGGTACTGACTTGATCGTTGCAATCTCTCTTTAAACTGAACAAATTCAATTACCTAAAAAGATATTCTAAGCTGTAAGAATGTACATAGCATCCATAATAACAACTAATAACAAGCAATGATGACGAATTTCAATGTAATGTATACGCACTTTTGAGTAATTTCGATGACGATATGCAAGAAAAGTAAGATCTGCAGATTCCTTGAAGTGGTCCTCCATGAACCGTGTGTAACCCTTTAAAAGATCACTAGTATCTACCAACAAAGGAGATGTCAACATTTGGGGGATAATATGATGTGAGACTGTTTCCAATAGGATGTTCTTGACATCCAATGATTTGTACCTACAAATGGCAAGTAAAAAAATTATAGATAAAAAGAGGCTCATAATTTAAGCATCAGAACTTGTGTTATCTTACCACTCATATGCCAACGGAAGAGCATTCCAATAAGAATACAAGTGTACCAACAAAATCTTGTACTGCCAAACATATCTGCCAAAAAAAGTAAGTTTCGAGAAAACAATTATCAGATGTAAAGTTTAGTGACTTGGATTAATTTTTTATACCAAATAGGCAAACTAGATAAAAATATTTATAGAAACTGGAACCTTCTAACGGTCAATCCAAGCTCCAACACCATTATAGCTTCCAACAAATACCCAACGTGTTTTGTACGCCAAAATAACTACAGCAAAAAAGCCAAGAAAATAAGGTGTCTATAGAAATATGACATATACAAAATACCAACTTAATATAAAGATGAGTTAGATACCTGAACCAACACATTGCATGTCATGGACAGAAAATCTTCACCATACATGCTCTCTTGTACATCTAGGTCCTTTGAAAGGTGAAGGTTCTGACAATACATTTCTGTCATTTGAACAGCAAACTCCACGAGATCTGTGCGGAAATAGATACCCGTATAAATTCTAAATGTAAAAAATGTAGATACATTTATATTATATTAAAAGTAAAAGATTTACCTCCATCAGGGAGCGAGAACGTATCACCAATGAGTTCTCTTATCTTAAAGAATGTTATATGTTGCCCAAGAACATTTTTTGATGATGTTGAAGAAGAATCAATGCATTTAACCAGCTTTTCTAGCAACTGTTTTTTCTTATCACCAGGTAGAACTTGAAGGAACACCTCGACATCAGCTGCGAAGCTAGCCATATGCCCAAATCTATTTGAACAATAATTAAAGCTTTAGAAGATACAATTATGTTCTACTTTCATATCATAAGCATGCAAGGAAGAAACAGAATCATCAGATTATACCTCAAAAAGTATAGAACAGTGTCTTCCATGAGTTTTTCAGCATTACCCTTTCCAAATATTAATTTCCTCCTTTCAATTTCAAGATTCGCCAACCCCGGGCCTCTTATAGAGTCATTACCTACTTCTGTTGATAGATTTTCCACAAACTCAGAGGCCCTTGTTATGCGAGAATCAAACTGCACATGAAGTTTGTAAAGCATAAACTTCAAAGACTTGTAAGAAAAACACTCATGAGATATGTAAAAATTGATAAGGTTGCATACCACATCATCAGCCAAGTGCCTATGCTGGCAGTCCATTGATGTTGACACCTGGGTTGAAGGACTATTAGCCGCCGTAGACAAACTACAGTCATCTTCCAGCAAACAGCCAAGATAATGATGAAAACACTCCCAATCATCAGGGCTGTAAAGAAAAAAGAAAGAATCAGTGATGGTGACTCCCTTGTATGGCCAAAGTAAGAAAACATCCCAACTTTCCAGCACACAAGTCAGCATGTTAAGTACTTCCAGTATTCATTAGTGCACTTATATAACCTTACTATTAATTGGTCCCGTTTTAGACTTGCACTTGTATACCGAAATGCATGCGAAGAAGATAAAAACATACCATAGTCTTAATACTTTCTCAAATATATCTGCAGCTCCACCAAAATCACCTGCCCGAGCAAGAAGTCTCCCCTGTCAACTTGTAAGTTAAAGAGCACAACTATATAAGATATGAAAATACACTATGCACAGCAAAAAAATTATATATACAGTTGCGGGATAACTATGGGAATTCACAGTGAACTATATGAGTCTGTGATGTGAAAACCCATGAACAATACTACTACCAGTAATTATTGTAGCCCCTTAGCTATAAGACTGAATAGAGAAACTAATTACACCCTCCTACTCAGTTATCCCAATTAGCAAAATATATAATAAAGATAATGAAAGAGCAGATAGTACCTGTATTCGTAGTTTGTCGCCTTCAATCATTATAAGCGAACCTAAGTTCCCAGAAAGAATCTCTAAAGCAACCCCATACTTGGCTTGCTGTTCCAATAGCGATATATACACACTAAGAGCTGCAACCAATACCATTCATTATTTAGTAATCAATAACAGGTGTGACCTTTTTTATGATTATCGATTAAGGATTATAAAGCAATATGCACCTTCAGGCTCATGCAAGCTATGCGAGGCAATGTGTTTATTTAATAAACCTTCAGCTAACTGCAAAAGCTTCTCTCCTCCATTGCCACAAAAAACCTATACAAATCAAATATCTTATTGCATAAGCAAAAAGTAAGTGTAGAAAACTATATACGATATATATGACGACGTCATACAAACCTGTAACTGGATGCTACAGACAGCCCAGAGTAAGAACCTCTCTTCACCAGCGATTTTGTACATTTTAATGGCTATCTAAAATAATTTCAAAGAGAAAAAAAATTAAGATTCACAACTACATAACGATCAGAAGAATTATGATTATGATAATATCTTCGAATACCATCAACCTGTTGCTGCTTCACAAAAGAATATTCACGAACATAACAATTGAAGAGTCCCATCATCAGTTCCAAATTGTTTGAAAACTTTCCACATGCATACTCATAACAACCGGTAGCCATGTCCACTGAATATGGAAACATAATAGCAATAAGCAAATTAACTATAAAAATTTATAGAAAATGCATAAAAAAGGTATACTAGAAATACTAACAATGATCTAGCCGTTGGAAAACAATCTGCAACGTGCTTAGTGTGAGATCATCAATTAAGAGTGAGTCATTCTTATACAAAAGATCTTTAGCATTCATGCAGACAGCCAGTGCTTCCTCCAATTTACCCATTCTCTCCAAAATGAGAGCCTTAAGTGCCTGCATTACATTAAAAGAAATAACAGAGCAATAAATCACCGGACAGTGACATCCTTTTGAACAACACATGACCACAACAGACAATACACCTTACATAGATTCGACACCAAAAAGATATTTTAAAATAATCAAAAGACATTCCTTTTAACAATTCATGACCTTGACAGGCTTTTGGAATCAGCATGTGTGACATTTATGATGGCGAACATCCTAGCTCTAACAATCTGTAACCTTTTAACTTGCTACACAGATTCCGGTTTATGGCTTCCAGAAATACATACAAATTTGCCACTCTCGTGAAATTCATATAAGAAAACTCCCTCTTATCTCTCTGATATTATCATGAACAATTTCGGATCTTGTATACTTGCTAAATACAAGTTCATCCAAAACTTCTTTTGTTGGCATCATAAGGAAGCCTACTTTTTGCAACCTGTTGGTTGTACTAATTTTCATAGTTGGGAAAAATGTAGTCTTAACACAGTAGACCAGTAGTTAGTACCAGGATTCAAAAATACTCCTCGTCCTGCTTCATATTATCAGATATGACAACCAATCAAGATGATAATTTGATGGTGAACAAATGAAGTATCTACTCATAGTGCTAAAGA
This sequence comes from Chrysanthemum lavandulifolium, assembly GCA_022545495.1. NCBI lineage: Eukaryota > Viridiplantae > Streptophyta > Magnoliopsida > Asterales > Asteraceae > Chrysanthemum > Chrysanthemum lavandulifolium. The sequence continues at coordinate 114,513,407 of CM040241.1, read as the reverse complement.
TTATCTACATTGTTGGTGCTAATATTTCCTATGGCCCCAAACATTTGGAAGATAGGTTGTTTCAAAAAAACACGAAGATAAGATATGCTATGCCAATCTCTCACAAGGAAAATGCTTAAAACGAATGCATAAACAAGGATTTTAACTCCAAAAAAATATAAAGCATTTGCTTAATAGAAGTACAAAATCCGAGGGAAATAAGTACAAGTCATTGTAGACCATTTGCAATACTCCAAGTCAGTTTACTTGAAGGATTTTTAGATATTGAAAGCTATAGCAGCCAACCACCTCCCCTATAAAAAAAACCTAAGCCAGCCCTTAATGCTTAAAATGAAGGGATCCAACCTTGAACAATTGCCCTTTACTATTCTTGACGGTCGACACTATTCATCCAAGATTCTTAGTGTTAGTTTACAATCATGTACACAAATATCATAAGTTTTTCTCCTTGTTTATGCCTGGTTACGAAATAGTTTTCCTCTAGGCTTTCTAGATGATTTTTTGTATCCTTGTTACATATTTGCCCATACGTTTTAGATTTCTAGACAACTTACCCCCGTGTTTTAGCCTTTTAGGTATGGAGATTCATAGCTAGTTCCCGTTATGTTTTTAGGATATTTAAGCATCCTCACATGTACATATTTGCCTTTGCTTTTAGGTATAGAGCCCAATAGCGATACCCATTTACAAACTTTGTTGCTCCCTTGAGACATAGAATTATAATTGCTAATAGGCCCAATTTCCCTGCATGCGCTTATGCTTTCATGTTTCCCATCCCCGTATGCTTTTAGGCTTTGTATGCCCATTATCCTATATGCTTATATTTATATCTCTGACCATATTATGGGTACCATACTTTCTCTTATGTGTTTTATGTGTTCTATGCTTTCATGCGTTGTATGCTTATATGTCACTATTACTCTAAACTTCTATGATGGTATGTGTCTCTAGCCTTATATGTTGCTATGCGTCGTATGCTTATATAGTTTCTCTATATAATTTTACACTCACGCATTCACATATATTTGAGCACATTCACCCTCACACACACTTGCAGGAGGTCTTTCTAAAAGCAGTCTCCCTACCCTCGGGTTTTCCTTGAGTTATGGGTATGATCGTCTACATTCTACCTCCATCCGTCTACATTCTACCTCCCCCATACCCTGCTCCAACGGGATTGGGTATTGTTGTTGTTGTTAGACAGTTGGTTTCCCTATCTAAAGTTCCCATCCAAATTGTGCAAAGTGAAGGACTCATGGACACATGTTATGAGGGAGTCTATTGTTTAGATACACCAAGATTGCAAAACTATTGAGCTCTAGTTACAAATTGTAGAGCTCTTGAAAGTAAGTAATATTGAGAATGTATCTCATAGACATGAAAGGTATACAAATCTAAACCTAACAACTCACTATTACTGTCTTAGTATCTCTAACATTAATCCCCTGTTTTTCGCTTTTTCTCAATTCATTTCTTAAAAGACAAATCTCTAAAGCTAGTATAGTTGATATCCGAAAATTTCATCAAATCATAATTGTACATCTATATTCTATATTCATCTTCAAGATTCGTTGAACAACCCTAATTACACATCTACACTCATACTCAGCACAAACTATCTACATCACATAACACTATACCATGTCAAATCATTCATACCTAATAAAAACACACTTAAACACAACTATCGCAAAATATATACAGCTAGTTCAACCCTAACAAAATGCTCCTAATATATACAATAAAACAATCATATATCCTACGCTAAAGATACATTCTATCAAATTACACAAATCTAGATACGAATCAACCATTTGAATACAACATATCGAGCTTCACACATCAATTCTACAAACATACCTCTTAAAGTAGTATACTTAGTCTACACCTTCATCTACACAACTACTTATACACCTCGTTCACTTAAATGAACTAACTACATTACATCAATAACATATCAATCAAATCTCGATACAATAACACTACAATATCAAACTACTCATTCTAATTACAAAAAACACACACATAAATTATCTACATTACATGGATAAAATCTCGAATCTCGATATAATAACACTATAGAATATCAAATCATTCATTCTAATTAAAAATAAAAAAATAAAAAAAAATAATTAAAAAACACACACACACACACACACACACACACACACACACACAAACACCTCAGAACACACAGTAAAATATTTAAAACACTTCAATAATATCTCGATATAATAAAATAAACACACAGTAAAATATCCACATTACACCACATCAAATCATTCAATTAAACAAAAACACACAGTGAATAAAAGTATACTTACAAGAGCATAAGAAGAGTTAGGGTGTTTGGTTAACAAGGCAGTAGAGAGTTTGAGAGCGTTTTTAAACTGACGAGAATCGATTGCGTCCCATACGGGACGGACTCGACGTTCCGGTATACCGCCGGCCATACCGAATTTGGACGCCATTGATTGAGTGTTATTTTTAGGGTTTGTGTGATAACGGCGAGTGCTGTTTGTTTGGGGAAGATGGGATGGGAAGATAACGGAGTTGGTGAAGAAAGTGTTAAGTCAAGATTTGTTTGGGTAAATTGTGATTTATAGAAATGTAACTAATGGCTTTTATTTTTTTTTAACTTTGATCAAAGTTACTCTATGTTTGAATCTATCTATCTATGTTCCCAGACTAGACGTGTAAAACGACGGTGTATAGATAGCAACAAATAATACTCCGTAATACTTGTAAAATGGTAATATTCGTTCGATTCTTGATGCAAATATGTGTTTATTGAAATATAAAGCGTGTGTTTTTTAATATTAATAAAGTGTATGTTAGTTTAGAATTAATCTGAAAAGACATAATTTAAGTTGCCAAATTTTGAAAATTTGTCAAGTTTAAAGGGTTCTTAAGGGTACTTTAAGCAAACTATATTAGGCTACTCACGATCGTGACCCAGGTCACCGCCTCACATCGCCTTTCTCTCTCCACCGTAGACACCACTTTTGATAATCGATTACCAAGTTTTTTTTTTTTTTTTTTTTTTTTAACATTTTAAACAACAAATTTAAAATTCATTAAAAATAAAACATTACAATACTAAATAAAACATTACAATACTAAAAATAAAAACGATATGAAATACATAAATCATAAATTCTAATCTGAATGCTCCCCACATGCAGAATCATACGAAGGTGACTGATAACCAGCAAATTCCTCGATGTAAGCCAAACGTTCCTCGTTTAGCAGAGGTTGCTCAACAAATCTAGGTCTAGGAGACGAACTTGATGCACCCACACCAACGGTTTTGCTCTCATGATAGCTCCAATTGATTTTGGTGCTGATGTTGTTCTGTTTCTGTTGAACACACTGTTGGGTTTTACTAATCATAACAATTATCGAAAACAAGTAAACATCATCAAAGCATGCAGCGGAAGTAATAGGAATAATACTTGTAAATTAATTAACCGAATAAAAGAATACGCGTACTTTTAGAATTCAAGAATTAAGCGATATCAAGAACAAGGAACAAAACCCAAACCCTAAATTAGGGTTTATAATAATCGACCCTTTTAAAAGTCGACACCAAGATTACCACAAACTCAATTGTGCTTGTTCTTCGTTCTTGTACACACGCACTAATATCGATTTGATTTGAAAAGCTAGTTTCTTGAATCACAAATAAAACCAAACACCCTTGGAGTTGGAAAATGAATCCCATGGGAGGATGTCGATCGGCCATAACCAAGAGGAGAGAGAGAAGAAATTAGGTTTATTGGTGGTGATCCAAAATTAGATTTATGAATACAAGGGTTTGTATTTATAGGTATCTAATAACTTGGTGACCAAGAAAAGCTCCTCCATGGGCTTTGGAACCCCACCGATCGGCCATCTAAACCCACAAGGGTTCTAGATCCTTCTCGACTCTGTTATTTCCAACTCTAGTCCTTGTAGTTTACATTTAACGACCGTTAGTCAAAACTCGTTAAATATTAACTATCGTTATGTATTTATTTCGTGACAAATAATTAATAATAATAACATTTATATATTAATTATTTTAAACATCAACTCTCATACGTAATGTGTGCAATCCCAAGTCTCGAGTTCGAGTCGGGTCATACGCATATTAAAATATCCATAAACCTTTCGACCCCACTGGATATTACTTAATATAGTAATGACATTGGTTTAGTCTAGCTTTCACATGCCAATGCCCCGGATCGAATCGAGTATGGTCTCCTGAAAACCATTTAATGATTCATCATTTTACTTATCCTTTGCTACTAATACTACATTTAACTATGGATATGGATCAAGTCATTCCATAAGTTAATATTATGTTCTCGTTATATCCGATTGAACAAGATTACCAAATCATCTGAACGTATTCCAGATTGATCTTGGGTATGGCCATACAAACATCTTGTCAACCCTACGAGGGGCCCAAAATAGTATTATACTTTGAAACAAATTCAAATGAACAAATTCTCTTGACTACAAGCATAACTCATGAACTTTGCAACACTTATGAAAATAGCCCTTATTACTACCAGTTACAGATAGCGTTAGACTATCTCACACAAGTGTACTACATTCATAACAATTATCTGGTATCTCAAGTCTGAGGATAAACATTCATGATTTACTTAATGACAAAGATCCATAAAGTACAATCATGTTAAGTTGGGATCTGTCCTATATTCAATTCATTGAATATCATGTGAATCTGGTATGTCCCACGCATCAATATACTTTAAGTATATTCTACCAAAACTCATATTTGTCTTAATTCAATGACATTCCCACATCATTGATCGACAACGGACTGTTTAGAATAACATAAGTCATTCATGGATTAAACATGCAAATATATGATATAATATTAAGAAAATGAAAATAAACATAAACAACTATTTTATTTCATTAAAATAATATTTGTTCATAACATCCTTTATCCAAATACTAATCACAGATCTGCATGAAACTACTAGCTAAACGAAGTCCTATCCCATCAGCATGGTGAGTAAGCTTTTCCTTTGGTAAAGGCTTCGTAAAGGGATCAACTAGATTATAATCTATATGAACTTTGAGTAGATTGATTTCACCTATTTCGACTTGTTCCCAAACATAGTGATATCGTCGAGAAAAATGTATGGCGCCCTTCATGACTCCAGGCTCATTGGCAAATGTTATTGCAACAGAGTTGTCACAATACACATTTAAAGGTAATTCAATTGAGGGCATTACTCCGAGTCCCGAAATGAATTTCCTAATCCAAACAAATTCCATCGCACTCAAGCATCTATGTACTCATCTTATGTAATAGACATTGCGGTCGTTGTTTGCTTCTTGCTCTTCTAGTCAATCGCTCCTCCATTAACGACAAAGACATATCCCGCTTGAGACTTCTTGTCATCTTTATCGGTTTGGAATGACGATCGCAAAACCCTCAGAACATCAAGTTCGCATCCGATTCCCACCATACACTAGAAACATTTCTTTAGTAGCCCTTAGATACTTAAGAATGTTCTTAACAACATGTCAATGTTTCACACATGGATTCTGTTGATATCGACCGGTGATATTTTGTGCAAACACCACATCGGGCCTTGTACATCTTACCGCATACATGATAGATCCTACAACCAAAGCACAAGGAACTTTTCTCATGTAAGCCACCTCTTCGTGTGTTGACGCCAGCATAGTTCACTACTTAAGCCATGTTCAACTTGTATCGGCAAATATCCCTTCTTGAAATTTTGCATATTGAATCTCTTCAATATTTTATCGATGTAAGTACTTTGACTTAGTCCAATCAACCACCTTGATCTATCTCGGTAGATCTTGATTCCCATAATATATGTTGCTTCCCCTAAATCCTTCATAGAAAAGCACTTTCTAATATAAGACTTTACATCTTGCAAACTTGGAATGTCTTTTCCCATGATCAATATGTCATCGACATATAAGATAAGGTAAATAACATTATTCCCACTAGCTTTGTGATATACACATGGCTCATCAAGATTTTGAGTGAAACCAAATTTCTTGATTTCTTCATCAAACTTCTTGTTCCATTGTCTTGATGCTTGCTTCAATCCATAAATGGATCTTTGAAGTTTGCATACACGCTTTGGAAATTTTGGATTCACAAACCCTTCAGTCGCGCCATATAGATGTCCTCATCTAGGCGACCGCTTAAGAAGGCGCTTTGACATCCATTTGCCATATCTCATAGTCATAGTACGCAGCTATGGCTATAAGAATCATAATAGCTCTAATATCCGCTGAGGATAAAATGTCTCCTCGTAGTCTACTCCATAGGTTTGAGTATACCCTTGGGCTACAAGACGAGCTTTATAGGTGTGTGCATTGCCATCCATGTCGGAGCCACTCTTCCAACCTTAGCATTTGAAAGTCTTCCTTTTCTTGCATTTCCCATTCATTGAACTCGCATTTTTTCATAACACCCTTCTATGTTAAGACAGCTCAGTGCGGGATATACAATGGGAACTTCTAATCGTTGTATCATGATAACGCTACACGTGTAGTAATTAGGTAATCGTTGTAGTGTAGTAATTAGGGTATATTGATATCGCTCTCTGGGGAATAGGAATGCTAGTGAGAAGTTACTACGCTAAGGTTGAGGTTGAGGAAGATTATTTTTGTATTTTTATATTTTATGAAATTGAAAGGTACGAATCTCGGGTATTGGATTTGGGGGGTTGGTATTTCTACCGATTACTCTACTATTATCTAATTATCTAAACTAAGGTTGTGGGAGTCTATGTCTAATTTATGTGTACTCGTATGATAGTTTAAAGATGTGTTTACTTAGGTTTTACTACTCCTTAATTATCTCCTATTGATGGTTGAGTTGTCACGTCCTTATTCTTAGTTGCGTTGTGTGTCTAAAGTTGTAGGGTATGCGCTTTCTCCCAACTCTTTGAACTTACCAAAGGGTCTCGCCTACAAAACCCACTAGGATGATAAACTCTTACTCTAAGGCACTCTTCGGATGGTTTAGCCTACAACTACTCGTGTAATCATATTCTAAGGTTCACAAAGATGAATCAAGCATTAAGTACACAACGAATGACCTATTGCACTACTAGATCATTAATCAACTAAGATAAGAAACAACCAATCAATATTCAATAATTAAGTTTCATACTTCCTAAGCAAACACACAAATAAATTAGTCGGACATGGAGAACATGCAAGCATACACACAAATAATCAAAGACATAATTGAATTGATGAAGTAAATACTTATCTTGATGTAAAATAGGGTTTAGAACCCTAAAATACTGTACAAGACACCTTAGGTTCGGTTTTAGGTTTTCACTCCAAAAAGACTCTCCTAAAACTGAAAAATTCGGATTCTATATATAAGATTACATATGCGACGGCGTCACCTTATGTTTCGTGGACGCCGTGTGTCGCCGTCATTGGGTTTCGCCTTGGCCACGTTAACCTTGCGACGGCGCCACCTTATGCCCGTGACGCCCTCTCTTCGACCGACGCCGTCGGGTCACATCTAGGCCGTCTCGAGTTGCGACGGTCTACTCCTTTAAAGCCCGACGCCGCCTCTTGAAAATACGAGTTTTGTCTTCCGACCGTCACAAAATCCTCGGACGGCGTCAGCTAGCGATGCACCGACCGCCGCCTTCTATTTTCAAGACTTTGAGTGTCTCGATTTTGACTTTGGCCATTTTCTTCAGATATTCGCGCTTTTCGTCCAAATAAGTGCCATTCCAAAGATTTTGCCTTCAAGAGACCTAAAAGTGAAAAGGAACGATATTAAGCAATAACGGATACAAAAGTGATCAAATAAGGGCTAAACGACCCTCAAAATGGTACCTTTTAAAACCTTATCAAATATCCCTACACTTGTTATTTGCTTGTCCTCAAGCAAATGTGCTTTTAGCCAATTAATTTATAAGTTGGGGTCATGAAGCATTGATTCAAAATGGTCCACAACACATATAAGCCCCAAAAAGTCATAACAAGCACGGAATTACATACTAGCACCTCACATGGGGTGTTTGGATACTCACATCTCTCTCGGTGTATATATGAAATATAACAAATAGGAAATGGAAGATAAACACTCATTAACCGGTCCTAGTACATAGATTACCATAGGCTTGAGAATAGATCAAACCTCCATCGCTTTGGCGTAAGCACCTAGGAAAGACTATCAAAGAGGTCTTTAAAGGGTTGTAATGTTAGGCTTACTGTAGGGAAACAAGGGTTTGGTGGGATAGGCTATTTAGTGGTGGCAAGTCAAAATCTCTATGTTAAATGCATACGAAGAATGGCGTTGCTAAGCCAAGACTCGACACTCTAAAACTCTAGGTAACTGAAATAAACAAACATAAATTTAAAGGATAGATGTAGGATGGTAGCCCGTATTTTTTTTTTTTTTTTTTTTTTTTTTTTTTCTCTTTATCTATATTTTTTTCGATTTTTTTTTTTTTTTCATACACTTTTACTCTACCATCCTCTACGATAACATCAAAATGATAGGGATTTATAGGCACATCCCTACACTTGAGTTTTATTACTCTAACACTAATTTGACCCGAATTGAAAAGATCAAAACACTTGGGGTACATTATTATGCAAACAAAGGAATTTGAATTTAACGCCCTTCCGTCATTTCACAAACTTTAACTTTTCCCATGAATCCCAATCGTCCCAAAATCAGTATACAAAGGATATGACTCGACTTAGCAACTCATGCAAGCAACTAGATAATTGAACTAAGGGTTTAGGGTGATAACAATAATGCACTAAAAGTGAGTGCATAAGGGGTAGGCTAAGGCGATTTGGGTGTATATTTGGGGTGGGGTGTAAACAATGCTCTTCATTGATATTCCGAAAACCGAAACATCACGAGAACCGCGAAAAGGATAGGCTCGAGGGGTTAACTAGGGTATCGTGTACTAAAGATGAGTACAACGCAAAGGGTGTGGGGAATTACTCAACCGATGTGGAAGAAGTAATTATATTACGGTATCAAACAAGGGTTATCCTAATGCCTCTTATCATTTAGTTATTCCTAACTACACAAGTGTAGTCTCACTTGCGATCTCGAATGCATCACAAAACAAGTTCTAGAATCTAATATACTACCGGTTCACACTCTAAGCATTGAAGATGAATGCTTTAATTCCTACTAATCTAAGGGTGATCCTCACATTTTGGTGGAATTTGGGTGGTAAAGGGTTTTTTGTGCTAGTCATGCAACTTCCTATCCATGAGACGCTTTTGTTAAGACTAATGGCCCACTCCTATATGTCATGAAAAATTTTAAATTTGGTGCCAAAATTACCCTAACCGACATTTTCTCATGGTTTATTACACAATCACAATTGGACAAAGCAAATAGTCAAGGATAAGCATAGTTTCAAAGTTCCGCTTTATTTTCCCTCCCTACACTTAAACCGAACATTGTCCCCAATGTTCCCGAAAGTATCAAAGTTATGATAATGGAAGGTAATTAAAACGAAGAAACTAATACTCCCCGATTAGCTCGGTAGATCCGTAAAGTGGTGGTTAAATCCTTTTCAAGAAGAATTATTGCGTGAAAAGCTCCTTCCAATCTTATGTAACTTCTTCTTGACAAACTAAACCCGCACACTTGAAGAAAACAAACGAAACCTTCACGTAAAATCGGCGGTAATAATATATATAAGACTCGATTTAAACTAGGATATAATGCTTGTGGAATGGATGTTTACGAATTTCTAAGAAAATTAAGACCGAAAATTCCAAAAATTTATAAGTAGCTCGAAAACGAGAAAAAGTAATCTGATGTTTTACTCCTTCCCGACGCCGTGCAGTTGCAATCTCGACGCCGTCAGTTATCCCGACAAAACCGGTCTCGCGATTTTCTCGAAAAATTCGGAAAATTTACATCTTTAGAATCGGAAAAATTTCGCAAAACATCCATTATGACTCGATACAAGCATTTGACTCGAACAAACAAACATATATATCTTTTAGTTAATTGTTATTCTCATGTTTACGCTTTCTTTTGAAAACGTGTGTAATCCTCCCTACACTTATCCCTTATGTAAAATACCTTTATATGCAATTAAGACGAGGTTAAAACAAAATAAAGCATTTTACAAATTTAAACATGAGGATAAACAATTAATAAAAGATACATGACACTAACAAGCAAACAATTAAGCATGGGTTGCCTCCCACGAAGCGCTTTTCTTTATTTAAGAGTCTTGTAGCTAGACTCAAGTCGTGCTCCCACGCTTTTCTTAATCTTAGAGGCCCATTCGATCTCCTTAACTCTTCTCTCATCACGAATATATTCAGCCCCAGCTTAAGACAAGCAAAGTAGTAGACTTTGTTTTTCCAATCTACTTGAATGCCGGAATGTTATCTACATCTAAATCATCCATGCCCTCATAATTTTATTTTTATGGGGCATTATATATTTAACACTCTCGCTTCATTTGAGAACTCGATTATCCCTTTCTTTATCATAAACCATCTTAGACTCTTCTATAAATGGTTTCCCAAGTATCACATCTCCTAAAACCCATCAATGATTCCCTTGACATTTTCCGAATCATGAAATCACACCTATATGTGAAGTTACCTATGAACACGCAATCCCTTAACCTCCCACATAGTTACTTGCTTTCCTAGGGCGAAAGGGGTCCCTCATAGGCTCTAGCTTTTGCTCATGATCCAATTGTAATAGAGCCTAGACATTATATTCATGGGTGCCTTATAGTCAATGTAGGTGTGATCCTCAGATAAGTATCCAATCATACACGGTATTTTGATGTTTTAGGGTTTCCCCTCCTTATGCGAGGCTCGAAAGGTGGTCTTGGAAAATTAACCACGTTATGGTGATAAGCGGTTTCTTTCCCTTTAGGGTATGAATCAAAGTACTCCCTAAGTTCTTCCTCCTCCTTACTACCCTCCATAATTTCTAACACCTTATAATCTCCTTCTTCTAGATCATCATCCGAATCACTTGTAGTCGAATCACTATCTAAAGGTTGATCAGATTCCTTAAGGGCTTCCTCGAGTGTATTCTCAATTATCATATTTAATTTCCTAAGCTCTTCAATTTCACTCATGATACGGGCTCGAAGTTGGTTAGCGAGGTCGGGTCAAGCAATGGGTATTTGTTTGGTGGTGAAGCGTTGTTTGGTTGTTGGTTATCAAGTGGTGGTTGGTTATCACCTTCCATGATGAAAAGTGATGGGGTTACGAACAAAGGTCACGAAGAAGGGGATAGACTAAGAGAAAGCTAAAAATGAGAAAAAAAATTTACTTGATAGGAATCAAGCAAAGAACCTAAACGAGGTGGACTACTAACTAGCTATTCTATTCCCGGCAAGCGCCAAAAACTTGATAACGCCACACGCGCTGCTCGGGGTCAAGGAAACTTCCTTTCTTCGAGCAAGTTTTATAACACCCTAGGCAAAGGAACCTAATCGTTGTAGTGTAGTAATTAGGGTAAGCCACGGGTATTGATATCGCTCTCTGGGGAATAGGAATGCTAGTGAGAAGTTACTACGCTAAGGTTGAGGTTGAGGAAGATTATTTTTGTATTTTTATATTTTATGAAATTGAAAGGTACGAATCTCGGTATTGGATTTGGGGGTTGGTATTTCTACCGATTACTCTACTATTATCTAATTATCTAAACTAAGGTTGTGGAGTCTATGTCTAATTTATGTGTACTCGTATGATAGTTTAAAGATGTGTTTACTTAGGTTTTACTACTCCTTAATTATCTCCTATTGATGGTTGAGTTGTCACGCCCTTATTCTTAGTTGCGTTGTGTGTCTAAAGTTGTAGGGTATGCGTTTCTCCCTAACTCTTTGAACTTACCAAAGGGTCTCGCCTACAAAACCCACTAGGATGATAAACTCTTACTCTAAGGCACTCTTCGGATGGTTTAGCCTACAACTACTCGTGTAATCATATTCTAAGGTTCACAAAGATGAATCAAGCATTAAGTACACAACGAATGACCTATTGCACTACTAGATCATTAATCAACTAAGATAAGAAACAACCAATCAATATTCAATAATTAAGTTTCATACTTCCTAAGCAAACACACAAATAAATTAGCCGGACATGGAGAACATGCAAGCATACACACAAATAATCAAAGACATAATTGAATTGATGAAGTAAATACTTATCTTGATGTAAAATAGGGTTTAGAACCCTAAAATACTGTATAAGACACCTTAGGTTCGGTTTTAGGTTTTCACTCCAAAAAGACTCTCCTAAAACCGAAAAATTCGGATTCTATATATAAGATTACATATGCGACGGCGTCACCTTATGTTTCGTGACGCCGTGTCGCCGCCATTAGGGTTTCGCCTTGGCCACGTTAACCTTGCGACGGCGCCACCTTATGCCCGCGACGCCGTCCTCTTCAAATCCGACGACGCCGTCTGGTCACATCTAGGCCGCCCGAGTTGCGACGGTCTACTCCTTTAAAGCCCGACGCCGCCTCTTGAAAATACGAGTTTTGTCTTCCGACCGTCACAAAATCCTACGACGGCTTCAGCTTAAGCAAAGGACGCCGCCGCCTTCTATTTTCAAAGACTTTGAGTGTCTCGATTTTGACTTTGGCCATTTTCTTCAGATATTCGCCTTTTCGTCCAAATTTTCGTTCCCTAAATAAGTGCCATTCCAAAGATTTTGCCTTCAAGAGACCTAAAAGTGAAAAGGAACGATATTAAGCAATAACGGATACAAAAGTGATCAAATAAGGGCTAAAACGACCCTCAAATGGTACCTTTTAAAACCTTATCAATAAAAGTTCTTGGCTTAGGTATTCACCACCTCTATCGATCGAAGAGCTTTAATCTTCTTTCCTAGTTGCAATTCTACTTCATTCTTGAAAACCTTAAATGTTTCAAAGACTTCATGTTTATGTTTAAGCAAATAAACATAACCATAACAACTAAAATCATCCGTAAATGTTAAGAAGTAGCTAGCACCCTTCCTTGACACATGTCTTAGTGGTCCACATACGTCAGTATGTATCACACCAAGAAGATCAGAAGCCCTTTCTAAACTATTTGCAAAAGGTTTCTTGGTCATCTTCCCAGATATGCAAGATTTTTATTTATCAAATGATTCATTATTGATATCTTGCAAAAGCCCATTATGTTGCAGCTTTTGCATGCTTTCTTGCCTATGTGAGCAAGTCTACAATGCGAAGATATGAAGAATCCAAATCACTTTTGATTCTTTTATTATTGATGCTAAAATGTAATTATTTTTATCAATCACATTATCATGCAAATCAATTTCAAACACACCATTTACTAGAATAACATTAAAGTAAAAACATCATTTAAAGAAACCGAAATTCCATAATCAATAAATGTATGAATAAAACCAATATCTTTCAATAAGAAAACAGAAACGACACCCCTAATTATAGAAGGTGCGTAATGACAATCGCTTAAAGACAGTACTAAACCCGAAGGTAAAACTAAATCAAACATTCCTATAGCTTCAACAATTGCATGTGCTCCATTACCCACGTGCATGTATTGTTGTCCATAGGCGAGTTTCCTTGCTCCTCTAAGTCCCTGCAGTGTATTAAAAATGTGAATACCACATCCAGTATCATATACCCATAAATTTATTTTATGAGGAAATGCAAATAATTCTATCATAAAAAGAGTACCTGAAATGCCAGCAACAGTGCCAACATTTTTATACCTCTTTGTACGTAACTCATCGAGGTAGCGTGGACAGTTCCTCTTCCAGTGTCCTACCTCCATGCAGTGATGACAAGCCTGATCCTTTTTAGGACTCTCTCTCTTTTTATGGGGGTACTTCTTGGGTTCTGGTTGATAAGCCATTACTTGTTTTCCTTATCAACCTTACCCTTACCTTTCCCTTTCTTGTTCGCTATGCTTATTAGGCTCAAGAATCCTACCCTTTTGAATAGCAAGTACCGAGGCGAGGAGCCTCTTGGGCAAACCTTTTCAGTTAATGAGCATTGCATGTGCAACACCCCAAAATCATAATATGACAATGAAGACTACTGGGGTATTACTTAGAGGATCACAAATATAGTCACGTAAAACGACTCTAAAGAGACGTTTTTAATAAAAGATTGTTATCATTTCATAAAAAATCAATGTTTTGGATCACAAGAAAAAGTACCACAAGTTTTGAAGTTACACAAAAGATAGTTCAAAGTTCTGAGAAATGATAACTTTATTTAAAACACCACTTCCAGCATTCCATTTCGTATACTCCGTGCCTTCAAGATTTTCCTAGTTAGTACCTGAGATAAACACACTTAAAAAGATCAACAAAAATGTTGAGTGATATTCATAGGTTTAATAAATGGTTGAACACAAGTTAGAGATGATAATTGCTCAAGATAATTACCATAGAAAACAACATTATTATTATGCACTAAGCTCATGACACCAAACTAATCGCATACACCTAATTATCGATGTAAGTAATAAATTGCCCCGGATGTAATAGCCAATTACATAGAGATAATCAATATGGTGCGCCCGGTTATTTCCGATAACCGAGTCGGGTCGTTAATTCCTATAGTACTATTCACAATATTCGCTCACTCGCAAGTGATTAATGGTTCATGATGAAGGGACTTTTGGCAACTTAAGCAATAATAATGATAATCGCAAGCATACATTTTGAGAAAAGACTTGTGTTCTAGTTTATAGCATGCATCTCTCGGGGGTTGAAAAATAAGTAAAAGCGAGGCTATGAACTCACCTTAGCAAAAGTATCCGAGTAGTGAAAAAGTCAAGTAGTAGATGCACGAAGTACGCCACGCGACCTATAATTAGTTTATAATACTTTAATCATTACGCTTATACTTAATTCGATAATGTCTAAATATGTCAAGATTTGAGTTGTTGATGCTTGTGGCATTATTCAAGTTTAGATAGTGTATTTAGAAAGAATGTTTGGTAAGGACACTAGGACGGTAGCTAGAATAAGGAGGTACATATCGGACGATTAGGATGAGAAATCGTGAATGATTAGATGATCTTGTACGAAGGTTCTATTCTTACATAGTACGGTATTATATTTTTAGAAAATTTTGCATGGTTCCATTTATATATTTTCAATGTATGGTTTTTGAAAATAAGTTATTCTTGCAAAAATTAACTTTTATATAGTATGTATATATATAGAGTCAAAATCCTTTGTGTTTGCTTACATTTATCATTGTTAGTTTTATTTATGAAAACGTTATAAAAATATAGTTATTCCTTATTAGTCACAAAAGAAATAAAGTCATCGTTATTTATTAAAAGTAAGCCTAGTTTCTATGGTTATTAATTATAAAATTGTCATTTTAAACTAAAATGTTAATATAAGTCATTTGTAAAACCATCGTTAATAATTATAAAATGTAGTTTAGTTTTCATGAAAGTAATTGAGTAACATTATCATGTTGGTTTTGATCAAGAAGAAGATTCAATGAAAATCTTACAACAAAAGAGAAGTGTCGCGAAGGAGATATCAAAAGAAATGCAAGACCCAAGCGACGAGACCCACTTCGAATACCAGCAACCCGAACTAATCTTACAAATCTAGTTTAAGTGATGATAGAAGGAATAAGTGTGAAAGAATCTCTTGTGACCCGCGGCTTAAATAGAGGTAAAAGTGGAAGTCTTGATCAATTCTTTCTTGGTCTTAGAGATGAGAAAGAGCCTCCTTTGAGTAACATACATATGATGCGCAGGTCTTCACGTGGCTCCCCTTGGTGTTATCTTCAGGTTGTGGCCCCTAGAGACAAGAAGGACAATGGGGACCTTGAGTTTGTCGATTTCTTCTATGGGAAAAGCCAAGAGTGAGATCAATATTTGGTTATGGTTGACCTGGTGAGGTGGGAAAGTAGTTTGGGTGGTTTCTCTTTTTGGGAGATGGAGGAGCGTGTATAGAGGAGGGAGGAAGAGAGAGAGAGAGAGACGAATTTGGAGATGAAGAGCAGGGGTGGAGGCGTGGGTTTGGAAGGGATAAGGGTAAATTTTTTGATTTTTTTTATTTGTAAGGTGTGGTTATTTGTTATTTTGTGTATTTATTTGGTATTAAGTGTATTTCGTGTCCCGTTGTTTTAATTGTAAACGCATAATTTCAAACGAGAAAAATATATCACTTAGGACACGTTTTAAATAAACTGATACGATGATGTAATTTCCGATTTTATTATTTCGTTTTTAGTTTTCATGCTTTCTTTTATTATACTGGTACGCGTGCGGACTCGTAAGACAAGAAATTTTCTTGTGAGACTGCTTTAGCTATCAGTAAGTATCAGGCATGATTAAGTAAGACTACTCGGAGATGCATAAATTCTTATGCAAGAAAAAGAATTGTACATGCTAAAATGCTCAACTTAATTGTGGTGGTTGTTTCGGTTTTGGTGGTATGGGTTGGGATTGTTATTGCGGTGTTGGTTATGATTGTTGCGGCCTTGATTGTTGTTGTTGCGGTTATTGTTGTGATGGAAAGAGTTGTTATGATGGTAGTTGTTGGAAGTGTTGCCTCGACGGTCATCAAATTTCCTTTGTTGTCGTTATCACTTGCATGTGTCCATGTTTCGTGACTTGATCCATAAGTTGGTAGGAAATTGTGATCACTTCTTCCACGCCTGGGCTTTGATGCAAGAATATTTCCTCAATGCTTCGGGTAATCCCCCATGAGGTTTTCCAAGAACTTGACATCATCGAAACCATGGACGGGCATAGAGCTTTCAGCTTCTTGGAAATGCTTGAAGTAGGTTTTGAGATCATTGCCTTAGTAGTTAGATGATAGAACTCATCTTCCAGCTTGGTCTCGGTCCTTGGGCAGTATTGCTTTATCATCAATTGCTTCAATTCAGTCTAAGTGGTTTTGTAAGCTTCTTCCATGCCAATAGGTTGGGGATGGGCTTTCCACCAAGACAATGCATCTTCTAGTAGAGTACCAAGAGTAAATTTCACCTTGCAATCTTCCGAGCAATCACTTACGAGAAACACAGCTTGGATCTTTCAACCAATGAATAAGGCCAACAGCCTTCGGCCTTTGAAGAAAGTAGGTTTGCAGTTCATAAACTCCTTGTATCCACATTTGCGATTTACAATAGTTTCATTCCGATTGGCTCAATTCAGGCTTCATTTGTTTGAACTGTCTCAAGCAGTCGCACAAAGAAAAGCAAGACCAATCTCGTTAGTAACCGCCTCCGAATTGCATCGTGGGTCATCTCGGAGTTGGAGTAGGTAGCCCTTGTTCTTGCCATTTTCTAAAGACATACACTCGATTTTAGAATCATTCAACATAAGTGAGAATTATTACAAAATGATTTCCTAATATTCAAGATCATCACATTATATCAATAGAGTATAATCATCATAAGAAAGAATCACAATATGTTAGAACCACATAAGAGAATATATATAAATGATCACTTCGATTCATATGAATCGATGCATAAGAAAGATCACCATACATAAGAACATAAGAAAAACAACCATAATGTCATAGGTCCATCATCCATACATAGTGATACGATAACCATACAATGTCACATCAATAGCTTGTTTGATAGTTTAACAAAACATGGGAATACAAAGCCTCTATCAGTGCCACAAGCGGGAGGCTAAAGTACTAGTAGACTAAGTAGGTGAATCTCCGATCTATGGGTCATCGGGTGTGCCACCACTCGACGCAAGTCACGAACAAGCTCACCAAGTCATCCATCTCCCTATCTCTCACCTCCAATCATCGCTCATGTCGCAAAGACGCCTCCATGATCACCATCCGCCAGACCGTCAGACAACTCCCTAGCATCTCAACTCGCCTAGTTGCTCCAATCTCTCCGACTCCATCCTCCGCCTTAAATCGCCACCTCCGCACTAGCTCGCCGATCGAGTACCAATCCTATCAAACACCTCCTCCATTGCAATCCTCCCGACAACGAGGTTCTCGACCTCCTCCTCTATACTCTCAATCCGGACCAATGGAACCTCATCGACGAATGACATAGCCTCTCCAAGCCGATCCTCACATCGCACAAGTTGTGCAGCTTGCAGTGGGACGGTGTGGTGAAGGGGTTCTCCCGTAACAGGAAGAATCTCAGCAGTAGTGAACAAATGATCTCCAAGCTCCATAGCACTCGGTGAACCCTCCTCCAACCTTCATTGACTCACAACTGGCATCAAGAAGGACCAACGTCTAGCGTCAACCCTCCTATGAGGCCCCGGCTCACAGGTACAGGTCACAACATAATGATATGGGTCAGAAGGTGGAGGTGAGAAATGGACCCTCTCCCTAAGAGATATAACAGGCTCAGAATGAATCACCAACGGTGATGATGCACGGGATGGAGACGAAACTGGTACAGTAGTGGTCTGGTAGATGAAGGTGGTAGGTGGTGGTAGCGGTGAGGTAGGTATGGGTGATGATGTAGGTGAAGCTGGTGGTGGGAAAGCCGAAGATGATGGTATGTCAGTAGGTGAAACAAAGGTGGTGGGTGCCTTCACTCATTTCCGAGCGGTATGTATGAAGATCGCACCATCCTTATGGTATCGGAATGGCTTTCCGAAGGGCGCAGGCTCGTAGGGTTTGAGAACCCTAGCTCGCTTTCGCCTTCGACGAATAGGTAGTGATGAGTGAGAAGTGGTGGAGGACACATAATCAGTGTGTGAAGGTATCTGAGATACAACGTCCGAAGGGGACGGCCAATGTTGTGACTCAAGGTACTGATCATAGGTAGGAGGGCCAAAAACAAGCAAACGCTCAGGTATGACCAAGGCAGGTGGAGTAGCAGCGACCTTACCCTCCTCAAAGGGCTTAGTCTCTCTAGATGTCACAGCTGGGGACCTAGGTGCGAGAATAGCGGTACACGGGCACAGAGTAGAGACATGACGCCCTCGATCTCGTGTCGAGGTCGATCAATGGGTGTGAAGCGTAAGACATGGTATCAGTAACAACCCAAAAGAAAATATGCATTTAAGTATAAGTAATGCCATGCAAGAATAAGATTTAGTTAGTCGCGATAATCCGCCACGCAAATCTAAATGCCTAACTAAATGAAAGTTAACATTATAAATTTTTATCATGCAAAATTTTACTAGTCATGTATTATCCGCTGTTTAATCTCATACATGTTATCGCACAAGTAGGCGCGGAGGACGGAGTGGTGGTGTAAACGGTCCATTTGAAAACGTGGTTATAGTCCAATTTGTTTTGAAAATACAAGTTGGTTCTCTATAACCTAGGCTCGATACCAATCTGTAACACCCCTAAAACATAATATGACAATGAAGACTACTTGGGGTATTACTTAGAGGATCACAATATAAGTCATAGAAAACGACTCTAAAGAGACGTTTTAATAAAAGATTGTTATCATTTCATAAAACTCAATGTTTTGGATCACAACAAAGTACCACAAGTTTTGAAGTTACACAAAAGATAGTTCAAAGTTTTGAGAAATGATAACTTTATTTAAAACACCACTTCCAGCATTCCATTTCGTACACTCCGTGCCTTCAAGATTTTTCTAGTTAGTACCTGAGATAAACATGCTTAAAAAGATCAACAAAAATGTTGAGTGATATTCATAGGTTTAATAAATGGTTGAACACAAGTTAGAGATGCTAATTGCTTCGAAGACAATTACCATAGAAAAACAGTCATTATTATTATGCACTAAGCTCATGACACCAAACTAACTGCATACACCTAATCATCGTGTAAGTAATAAAATTGCCCCTGCATGTAATAGCCAATTACATAGAGATAATCAATATGGTGCGCCTTGTTATTTCGATAACCGAGTGGGGTCGTTAATTCCCATAGTACTATTCACAATATTCGCTCACTCGCAAGTGATTAATGGTTCATGATGAAGGGACTTTGGCAAGCAACTTAAGCAATAATAATGATAATCGTGCAAGCATACATTTTAAGAAAAGACTTGTGTTCTAGTTTATAGCATGCATCTCTCGGGGTTGAAAAATAAGTAAAAGCGAGGTCAGAACTCACCTTAGCAAAAGTATTCGAGTAGTGAAAAGTCAAGTAGTAGATGCACGGCACCGCCACGCGACCTATAATTAGTTTATAATACTTTAATCATTACGCTTATACTTAATTCGATAATGTCTAAATATGTCAAGATTTGAGTTGTTGATGCTTGTGTGGCATTATTCAAGTTTAGATAGTGTATTTAGAAAGAATGTTTGGTAAGGACACTAGGACGGGTAGCTAGAATAAGGAGGTACATATCGGACGATTAGGATGAGAACTCGTGAATGATTAGATGATCTTGTACAAGGTTCTATTCTTACATAGTACGGTATTATATTTTAGAAAATTTTGCATGGTTCCATTTATATATTTTCAATGTATGGTTTTGAAAATAAGTTATTCTTGCAAAATTAACTTTATATAGTATGTATATATATAGAGTCAAAATCCTTTGTGTTTGCTTACATTTATCATTGTTAGTTTTATTTATGAAAACGTTATAAAATATAGTTATTCCTTATTAGTCACAAAAGAAATAAAGTCATCGTTATTTATTAAAAGTAAGCCTAGTTTCTATGGTTATTAATTATAAAATTGTCATTTTAAACTAAATGTAAATATAAGTCATTTGTAAAACCATCGTTAATAATTATAAAATGTAGTTTAGTTTTCATGAAAGTAATCGAGTAACATTATCATGTTGGTTTTGTATATTTTCCGTGTCGAAGTAACGTTGGTCGAGTACTAGTTGACGAGGTTATTAACATGTTTATTATGGAATAATTCTACGAGTCAACTTGTAACGAGACGTGCGTGAGGGGGAGGCGAGCCGAGTGATGACCGGGCTGCCCAACCCAAATTGATTGATTGCCGGTCGAGTTAGTAAGAACATAGGGGAGTGGGTTTTTAGCCCAACAAGCCCTCGCTATGGAGTGTGGCCCAAACCTAAACCAGACGCACCCTTATGCGGAGGAGGATAAGCAGAAACATGCTACCCCAAATTATATACCCAACACATTTTTTTTACTAGGAAGAAAAGTAGTGCTTGTGTACAATCTTGACATTCTAAAGAACATAATGCTAAGTGCATTACAATGGACACAAGATGGCGGAAACGTACTCAAAGTTTTTGACACTAAAAGGAACGAGGGTGTAGTGTTTATCTCGCATCATTTTAACACTTAACGCTAGTAATATGGTACCTAGTCTTGTATTTTGGTGGTGCCATAGGTTTGAACGAGAGACATCCACTCGTGAGTCGAAAACTCACGCCAAAATTTAAAAGGACAATACCAAGGGTTATAAGTCAAGGTGTCGTAATCCCTTGTACCCTTAGCATTCGGTTGGAGAGTATCCGATTAGATAAGGCAAGTATTCACTACGATCGGACTTCACGCCTCCTGAGGGTTTTGCTAACTATCATTCCCACAACCATCGCCAAAGAATAGACCTAACCCAAGACACACACACCTCTACGTGGGTTGTTGTCAGTGAAGAGCAAAACAACCACCCATTACCAAAGATTAAGCGCCGAGGATGAATCAAAACAAGAGTCCATGTTATCGGTATTAACATAAACAAACTTCCAATTTTTACAAACCAATCTATTTTTATTCATGTTTATTATCCACACAAGCTCAAGTCTAACAACAACATAAACCAATTTCAATGTTTGCCTTCTAATCGATGATAACAACACAGAACGTGTATTCGATTTATCAACTAAATCAAACCATCAAATCTTAACATTTATTTATAACAATATTATTTAAGAAGAAGATTCAATGAAAATCTTACAACAAAAGAGAAGTGTCGCGAAGGAGATATCAAAATAAATGCAAGACCCAAGCGATGAGACCCACTTCGAATACCAGCAACCCGAACTAATCTTACAAATCTAGTTTAAGTGATGATAGAAGGAATAAGTGTGAAAGAATCTCTTGTGACCCGTGGCCTAAATAGAGGTAAAAGTGGAAGTCTTGATCAATTCTTTCTTGGTCTTAGAGATGAGAAAGAGCCTCCTTTGAGTAACATCCATATGATGCGCAGGTCTTCACGTGGCTCCCCTTGGTGTTATCTTCAGGTCGTGGCCCCTAGAGACAAGAAGGACAATGGGGACCTTGAGTTTGTCGATTTCTTCCATGGGAAAAGCCAAGAGTGAGATCAATATTTGGTTATGGTTGACCTGGTGAGGTGGGAAAGTAGTTTGGGTGGTTTCTCTTTTTGGGAGATGGAGGAGCGTGTATAGAGGAGGAGGAGAGAGAGAGAGAGAGAGAGAGAGAGAGAGAGAGAGAGAGACGAATTGGAGGTGAAGAGCAAAGGGGTTGGTTCGAAGGGATAAGGTAAAGTTTTGATTTTATTAGTTGTAAGGTGTGGTTATTTGTTATTTTGTGTATTTATTTGGTATTAAGTGTATTTCGTGTCCCGTTGTTTTAATTGTAAACGCATAATTTCAAACGGGAAAAATATACCACTTATATTTCCGGACATGTTTTAAATAAACTGATACGATGATGTAATTTCTGATTTTATTATTTCGTTTTTATTTTTCATGCTTTCTTTTATTATACTGGTACGCGTGCGGACTCGTAAGACAAGAAAATTTCTTGTGAGACTGATTTAGCTATCAATAAGTATCAGGCATGATTAAGTAAGACTACTCGGAGATGCATAAATTCTTATGCAAGAAAAAGAATTGTACATGCTAAAATGCTCAACTTAGATAAAAAACGTTTTGATAAACAATCTAGTTTATTGATATGAAGGTTAAAATAGTGAAATTTTACAGGTGGCTACAGCATGTACTTCACTAATGTCTTCCCCGTGCAATGCATATTGTAATTGCGCATTTAAACTATCAAATTCCTTGTTAAGGGATCCGTTGATAAGGCCAATTTGTATGTCATTAGGTAGACGAATTGAGTCTCCCGAGCTGGTCCATGTAACTCATCATTTCCAGACAATGGGCACTCACAAGTTTCCCTTCCCCCTGTTGCAACTGTGTAGAGCATCTATCAAATCATACAACTCTATAGCTGCGGGCTTTTCAAACAACCGAATAAGATCGGTAGGCATGTCCTTTGGGAATTAATTTTCAAACTGTTTTTGCAAGTTTGAAGACATACTTCCAAGCATAAGGCAGGCGACCTCATTATGCTTATCATACTCAGTCTGCCATGCAGCCCGTGTTTCAGCAGTAGCATTGGCTGCAGGTTCAGGAGGACAAGGCGTAGTCAAATAATCTAGTCTTTTGGCAACCCTCAAGACAATTATGAGTTACCGATACCAATAATTGAAATTTGCGCTGCCAATCAATTCTCGCGATCGAACATAGATTTGAACGACGAGGTTGATGCATTAGTTTTAGGTTGAGCCATTTTTACAGAAAATAAAAGTTCAAAAGTTAGTACTTTCGATAATTCAACCTTTCAAGAAAATAAAATACCCTTAGATCAATATTCATATTAATCATAAAATTTTCCTTGAATCTAGGACCCTCATTATCATAGTTTCACCACATCGCTTGATCCGCTAGTGATGAAAGTATTCAATAGGTAATTGTCAAGAAGAATAATTGACAAACAAGTTTTCAATTCCTAGAAAATATGGGATTTACAATTTTGCCAAACAGCTATGCAAACGAAGCATGTTTTATCCCATCTCATGCCTTAAGTTATAGGTCTCACTAACTAACTTAATTAAGTTGTCTAATTTAGAAACCGCAAATTATTTAAGCTAAGGTCTCACACAACATAAACATTCACATTGTTATTGTAATCTAGTTCAAGGTCCCACATAACGAAATTACAACTTCAAGTGTTTCACATTATTAGATAGCATAAACTTAAATTTTAAAGGGTACAATTTTCATGTGTAATCAAAACTTATGAATGAAGAAGCATGCATACATCTTCATAACATAAATTTTTCAAAACCTTACTCATAGTTTTAAATTGCTAAGATTAAATTCTACAAAGCTTTAATCGATGCATCGAGAAACTTACAACTTTGCACTAAGATGCTTCGCACATAATATAGTTATACTAGGTAGCTCCAAATATAACGCACAAAGTGGCGTAGAAGTCGGTCAACAAGCATATTAAGAACCCTTCTTCTTTAGAGTCGCAATTTAATGTCGAACCTCCTTAAACCACTCACACAGCTTTATTATAATGGGTGAGTCGTTCTAACCATTTAGTACAACAAGATCACTATTAAAAGTTCAAGATTTAATACTTAGAAAACAAATCAAATTTCGCCATTATTTAATCAATTTAATTTTCTATTCTTAAAAACCCTTTTGCTTACTAACGTGTCATACATTATAAACAAAAGCACTTTAATAAAAATTAAAACAAACTCAAATAATATACATATAACTTAACAATTAACATATGTAAAACAATTAGCCACATGCATAATTTGTTCGATAAAACCTAATAAATAATTTAGGCGAAACCATGCATATATTAACTAGGGCTTTCACCCACCGATGCAAGTGAGCCACATACATCGACAAGTCGATCATGTAAGCCAAAGTTAATGATATACCATATTGCACATAACTAATTATTATTTAGATATATTGAGGTCTTCCCCAATTTTATATTTATCAAACTAATTAACATGTGAATTTTACTTAACAATTAATCAAAACAAACAATAAACAATAATCCCTGGCAAAACATGCATGTTCCACCGTGAATTCCTCATAACAATTATAATCCCAAGATACGCATATAATCATGGCACATAACAATTATTCATGAAAACCACATAAAATATACATGCAATCCTAGGGTTTCTACAACTTTTACAAAAAAATAAAACATAATTAAAAAAAATAAGGTTAATCGACCCATATAAATAAAATTAGGGTTTCAGTTTTTAAAACCCTAGAAATAAATAAAAGCATGTAATAATCACAAAGATTCAATTTTTATGTGTTTAGGTAATTAATTACAATATATTAACGGCTCGTGATGCCACTGTTGGGTTTTACTAATCATAACAATTATCGAAAACAAGTAAACATCATCAAAGCATGCATCGGAAGTAATAAGAATAATACTTGTAAATTAATTAACCGAATTGGAAGTAATAGGAATGATCTTTATTTGTAATAAGAACAAAATCTTATATTTTTAAAAAAAAATCGCCTAATTTGTAAAGTAAAATGAGTTGACCTTATTCAATGATTTTGAAAAAAATAGTAACAAAATTGCTTTTTGTATTTTTTTAACAATTTCCGCTTATGATAGTACAAATCATATATTTTTAAAATTCCTAAAATTTCTAAAGTAAAATGATAATTTATTTTATTTAATAATTTTGAAAAATGTAACCAAAATTCAATTTTTCAAATTTTACCGTTGATAAGTACGTATGTTGTTTCTTAAAACCGGAAAATTAGGAGGCAAATAGACCGCGTACTCGAGGCTTATCACTTTCGGATCACGCTTTTCGATCTCGCTATTAGTCAAATGGACCAGGCTTGCCACGCTTTGCTATTTAATGATTTTATTGGAGCCAACCATGGGTGCCACGTGTCCGACAAAGCTATGACACAAGTACGTATTTTGAAAGTATTTGTCATGTATTGTAAGGTATTGTTTTTTGGGCAACCAAAATGTATTTTCGGACAACTATATATTATTGGGCAACTTGTATTTATACACGAGGATAATATGGTCATTTTACACTGGTTGTATTATAAAACTAATAATAATAACTCAACACGTACTCACACAACATCACGCGCACACACACACAATCAAACATCTTCTTGTACAATTTTTAACAGCTTCTACAATTAAACATCTTCTTCTACATCACGCGCACACACTCACAAACCACATCTTATTCACAGAACCCTCTAACCCCTAATTAATTTTACTGTATAATTCCGTATGACAAAATTAAAGTTGTACAATTGTAAAATCGCAGTTCGTTCTACATTGAAGTTGTTTGCCAGATATTAAACTCGTTTGTCAAAGAATGAAAACCGCGAAAGGTTGTTCGTGCAAACAACGATTTGGTCCATGGTTGGATATAAAGTCGTGCGATAATGACCGCCTTCGATGCATTATGTTTTGCAACACCGGTATATGTTTCTAACATCTCCTCCGATTCCCTCCACTAACATTCCAAATTGGGGATCATTCGTTAAGGTTTGGCCGGAAAGAATTTTGTCGATAATGTGGTTTCGATTTGGCAAAGTTTCAAAACCGATTAAACGATGTAGCGCATTTTTCGATCGTATTTTCAAAAAAGTAATGGTATAACAAATGTACATGCAATTGATCTTTTGGAACTTGTTAATGACGGAAAAAGGATGGAAAATGTGGTTATCTCTTTCGATGAGGATGTTGTTAGGTGTGTCTGCCGGTAGTCGCAGACACGGTGTTTATGGGAAAAGAAGACATGAATTGCATCCATAAACACTTATTGACCTTGGTTGACGATTTTGAAGCCCGGAATGTATTTCCTTGGGGTGAATATATGTGGCATAAATTTTATCAAAGGATCATCAATATTGTTCATATACACGTAAAAGAGCATCTGTTAAAATTGAAAAGAACCCAAAGTTCAAGCCACATACAATCTATACGGTTCGCTTGGGCTTTCAAGGTTAGAATTTCGAGTTTGTACTAATGTATGAATGTCTAGGTTTGATAACATATTTCTTTAGAAAACAAAGTTATTAAAAGCTTTTGATTCTATTTTGTTGTGCTATTACTTATTCATTTCAAAAGTACCTATAAATAATGTTGTTGTTTTATTGTTATGAAATGTCGGTGTTTTGTTCTCAGATACAAGTAATATAAAAGTTACCCGTAATTTAGATTAAAACAATGTTATAACACTTTTAGTTTGTGATTTATTTTTAAATTGTAACCATAAAGGTATTGTTTCATCCTAAACAGTAACCTTGTGATTTACTTTGGTAAACCTTGAAACATTTTCAAAACGATAGTGCATAAGTACACGCTTTAAAGATGACAGTTGTGGCTATTACAGATTTGGATTTTGGAGACTTATCCTAAAAGCTCTCTTTGGTGGGTGAAAGACAATAAGGTCATTCCACGTGGTCTTGCTTGGTCGACTTTCAAAGTTTCAAAAGTGGATCGTTGTAACCTCTTTGGACCGGTATGCATCACATAGTCTTACAATGCTCACCCTACTAACTTGTACCGAATTTGTTCACAATATATCAAGAATTGTCAATTTTTGGTTGTTAGGATTCAACTCCCATTGTTGAACTTTTGCAACACAAGCGAAATGAAGCAACCGTGGTGTATTGCCGCCCAATTTATAGATGGTTTGTCTGTTCCGCACTTACACGGGTGACAAGATCGCAGAGCATTCGAATGAATTCATGGACGATTTCAATTTACACTTGTGCATGGACGATTTCAATTTAAATGTTGCACAAACGGGACTACTCATTCGACAGGGCTCTATTTCGTGAGTTACCGGATTTGGATAAAAAGTTTTGATGATAGAAAACGGCATTCATTCGGTCGAAACACACCGGTTGTACTTGATGTGTTTAGGATCGTGAAAAGCGACTTTCAAAAGTACAACAACTTTTGGGTCTTAATAATGATGTCATTGTTCCCGATCAATCTAAAAGTTGTTCCACCACAAACGACTCGACGTTACTCCCGATGATCCGAAGGTTTGTATTTACTTTTCGCTTTACCTACAATGTTTATACCAAACTCAAATAATCGCTCGTGTCACACTTATATCAAACCTTGGTCGATACAGCCACGTCGTGTCATATTGTAGGCCTAACGGGGATAAGGTTGTCCATGCAGACCATGCAACGGACATTGACAATGATGATGGGCTTAAAGAAATGCAACCATGTAACCTTGGAATTCTTGTTGAAGCTTGTGCCATGACCCAAAAATGTCCTGCTATGGAATATAGAGGTGAAAGTAGTACTCAACTTCAACCAGTTGCACCTAACGAGGAAAATAAAACACCCGGTGACCCCATTATTGTACGTTATATTTCACTTACAGTTTAAATATCAGCTATAGCATACGTCCGTACTTATGTATATATATTTGAAATTCAGTAGGAACCGGATTGTGGTAATGATTGGTCGTCTTACATAAACGATGACAAAGTTTCGGGTGATAATTCTGTAAATGCAATGGATTGTGATAATGAATAGCAAGATGTGGTTCACAAACAATTGGCTGGGGAACCTGAACCCGTTAACAATATTGTTGGTGTGCAGACAGAAGAAGGAACACCAACCAACAAAGCTCATGAGGTATCTACATTATCAGTAAAACAACGCCGATAAATAAAAGATTATACTGTGTTGTTTTGTAACATACTATATTTTTAAATCTCAGTTTAAAGACAACAACCTGCCATATCTAAATGTGGTTGGCCAAAATGACACACCTATGTTGGGACCTGTTTCCTCCAAAGATAATTTCAACAAAAGTGTCGATAAAAAAATGTGTGTTCCGTCTTTAGATTTAATGGATTGTGATGATCAACAAGGGGATGTGGTTGACAAAAATTCGTTTGTTGGCCTTGAATCCTGTAACAATGTTGTTGTTGTGGTTAGCCTAGAAGAAACACCAACAAAGAAAGACGCTGAAGCCCTTGAATCTCAGGTTAAACCCAACAAAGTGTCATTTGCAAATGTGGTAGGTCCTAATGACAAACCTCCGTTGGAAAATCTTTTCTCCGATAAGAATACGAACAAAAGAAAGACAGTAAAATTGAACGACAACCTCAGTAAAAGAAGGCGCATTGTAGAACATTATGCGAAGTTGCTTGGGTCTGTCAATTCGACAAATGGGGTATCTAAAACATCAGCTACTCCTTGCCGCCGTCTCACAAGATCGCAGTGTGTCATTAACGAGGCTATTATCCCGGCTGCCGGTTCAGATGTAAAGCACCTTATTAAATTGTAACGGAAATGAATATTTTTTGTTTGTCTGCTTATTTTTCAATTTTTTTTCAGGAAACATCAGGAAACCCCAAAACGTGTCCAATTTGTCGCTTCTATTCGCCCACAATTGAACCGTTTGTAGAGTTAGGTTCTGTTTGTTAATCCATTAACATCATTATCATTCGGTGTATGTTATTCAATATATTTATTTTTTATTGTTTAGGAACTTTACGACACCGAAATGCAACAAGAACAAGGTTATCGTTCTCGATTACCTTCGCAACTATTTGAAGCTTAAAGAACCATTACTTTATAGGTTTCCTTGGGGCTCCGTGCGGTTATTGCTTATAGGCGTTTTGGTAGCCTTGGCATGTGTTGAAGATTGCACCCGTGGTGGCTTAATGACTTAGTGAGTAAACCCGATGCCTAGTGCTCTACTACACTTGTTTATTATTTCGCTTTGTTACTTATGAACCGAATGTTTACGCTTTGATTTGCTTTATATGTCCGCAAAGACTTGGATGCATGGGTTGATTTGATGTGGTTGTTTAGACCACCGATGCAGATTGGGCTTTGGCATGGTGTACTTTCTCGCAATCAAATCCTAGATGGCAACATGCCTACCACTTATTCAGATGGCACAACATACCCGTGGCTTGGCGAGATGTTGAAAAGGTCATTTGATGACTCTTCATCAGACATATACCATACTATTATAAATGACTTATAATATTCTCGCATTTGTTTTATATATCGTGTATTTTCCGTGAATGAAAATAAAAACATTGGTACTCGTGTGCTCCATATCCGTGACCGGAGTTGTTTACCTTTATGACTCTCTCGGGTCAGCCGCAGGAGGTGAACGGTGGTTGCGAGGTTCGAAGAGAAAGTTACAAACACAACTTAAATCGTACCTAACACAGGTTGGGTACTGCATAGTAAGGGCATATCACCGGGGAATTATAAAATCACATACAAGTGTCCAAAAGTCCCACAACAATCACACTTGTATGGCGATCCTGAGTATGGGTGTGCATTATTTTGTACAGATTGCTCGTAACCACCTCCGAAGTAGACGACCCTTCAAACAACGTTAGCTTACCGTGAACGGATGCTTGAATACTCGAAGCACAAGGTTGAATACAAAATTGTTAGCGGTCTTTCAAGGTACGATCCTTAATGTCCGCTCGACACATAATTATTGTCAAATGTTGAGTTGTGAAGTATTTTTCTTTCAACTTTTACCGTAGGTATTTTTACTTGTGTTATATACTAATCGATAATTATATTTTTTTAACTCAACGGCATTTCTTTTGTTCTTACCCGTGCACATACACAAAAAAAGGCCTATGGTTTGCAAACCACTTCTATATGGGTTATGTATACTTTATTAATATTATTTGGTATATAGCATAATTTATTATTTGGTTGCCCTAAAGTACATCACAGTACATGTCCTTTAATGTCTTATGTTCCCAATCTCTTTCTTCAATACAAATCTTTCTTATTTTGTTTAACAAAATATTTCTTTCTTCTTTTGGTCTATTCACTTCATATCTTTATCCCAATATTTATGCTTTTGTTTAAGAAAATGTCCGACTATATCCTACTGGATGTTCAACTAGATATCATTCGCAGGCTACCTCCTAAGTCTATACTCCAGCTACGAACTGTTTGCAAGTTATGGAAGGCTAGTATAGATTGTGGATTCTTCATCTTTAATTACGGTGTTCGTCGTAACGATGAGTGTTTTTTTACGTTAACATTTGATCAGGGTCACAAAGGTTTTATGTTAGCTTTTGATGAACAACTGACCGCTACGGTACTTCATATAGATTTAATGCTTTCATCTATGATTGCAGTTGGCAATTCTAATGATCTTTCGTGTTTTGTCTATGGGTCTAATCTAATGTCTGTTATTTGGAACCCGACAATCAAAAAATCACTTGCAGTACATTTCCCGTTTTACACGCATCAAATTGAATGTAAAAAGATTTGTTTTGGTTTTGCCGTCCGTCCGACACTCTTGACCCGACGATCGTGAAGGTCTCCTATCCTGCTTTCCAAAGTGGTTTCGGTATGTGTCCATTTTTCTTTGAACTCGTTAAGGTGGACATGCCTTGAAAATTTCCACCCCTCGTGAAACTATCAAATTGAAACGCCAAAGTCGTAGTTGTAGGTCGCTTTATCTATTGGATTGGGAGTGAAAAGTTAACTAATGAGGACGGTGTTACGCACAAGATTTATATGTTGATTTCTTTTGATTTGGTAACCAACCAATTTAAAGTTATAGACCTACCATGATTTTAAAAATGAACTCCGCCCATTCTATGTTTTCATTCTATGTTTTCGATCTTGTTTTCGATCTTGGACCTCTCTAGTGATTTCGGGATGATCATTGATGAAGATATGCCATTGTTTTGTGGATGGTTGTTGGACGTGAATGGTTCTCGCCATAAGATCATTTAGAAGCCTCTTTGCCATCCCCACCCTATTATCTGCTCGCTTGCTTGGGTTTACAAAGGATCGTGCTCCAATAGTGGAAGCATACATCGGGTCACTCGGTATTCGTGTACAACAAAGAACTTGAATTATTTGTCGACATGGGAATGTTAGGAGATACGGATCTTTCTACATCGCCCATACAAAGAATCTCTTCTTTGTTAAATCGCATGCACTGCGGTCGTTTAGTATGTTTTATTTTTAACTTACCATTCTATTCATGTTCCTTTTAAACATTATCACTTTATTTGGTTAATGATATATCAATGTCATTTTCAACAGGTTTGTTCGGCTGAAGTTACGGATCATGCTTAATCGGAATGAAGCTTTGTGGTTTTAGTACGCTGTCTGTGTGGGAAGGAAGCATGGAGTGGTTAGATTTTTCGTAGTCGCTGAATGTTATAAATCAAGTGGTCATATAATATGTAACAATTAAACTTATAAGTATGTAGTAATCGTAAAATGTAGTTGGTTGTCTGTATCAAACGTTGTATGTCTAAGTGTTTACTATTTCATCTGTCCTGTTATCCCCTTATCCATGTTTTTTTAATCTGGGCAACAAGCAGTTGTTACCAAAAATAAATTTGGCAACTAACTTTTGTACTAAGGGCAACTTGTTTTCCCTACGGAATACTTTTATAAACCCACGACTCCTTCTAGACGTACATTTCGTATTCTACAAGCTACTAATAACTACCAACTAGTGACAATGCACACTTACAAAAAAAAGTTTTAACATTCAACACTAGTACAAATTAACTAGCGCTTGTAGGTTTACTACAAGCGCTTGTAAACGACTATGTTCCTATTCACCCCACAATAGTAAGAGCAACACCTACACAAGGGCACCAAAACACGACTATACACTACCGCATTAACGATCGTTTCATCATTTCATTGACGTCTTCTATCACTTGCAGTGGAAAAATTACCTAGTATTTGGGCGAATACTGCTAGCATCTCAGAAACCCGCGATATAGTCATGTGCCTATTCGGCCCATAATGGTAACAACAACACCTACACACGGCAAAGAGACACGGCCATACACAACAACATCAACGATCGTGGCATCATTTCGCTGATGTCTTCTATCAATAGCGTAGTTAAAATAACTAGCGCTTGTACTTATACTAATAGCGCTTTAGGTATACAACCAATTCATTTTACTAGCAGAGTCAAAATAACTAGCGTAGTAAAAACAACTAGCAGCTTGTAAGTATACAACCAATTCATTTTTTAATTTGAGATATTTAATTTAAGTAATCGAGCATAAAAGCAGTGTAACATTTTTTTACGTTTACAAATGTCGCATAAAGCTCAAAATAATCAACTCAAACAAATGTAACTCTACACATCTGATAACCTGATGCCGTTATGTGCTTACGTCCAAGTTAAGATGTTGATGTTTTTAGAATAAGTGTTGGTCTATAAAATTGTTGCGTCCATTGACATAAAAATCTATTTTAGATCCCAGTTGAGCGAAGGATCTAGTATAGAAGATGACTAAACGAACACAACCTATTAAACACTATGCGGAATCTAGTGCTTAACCTTAAGAAGAATAATAATTAACGAACAGTTATTCTCACTAAACACCTCGATATGTTATTAATACACGAATACTCTGAATAGTATTGGGGTTTACAACCTTGAAGTGTATCGACTCTAGATATCACCAAAACTTATATCTAACTCAACCCTAGGACCTCCTTTAATAGGCTAAGGAGTCCTTTACAATATACACTACTACTACAAGATAAATATACTTACCATACTTATCTAATACAAAACATCCTACCAAGACATTCTAGAATATTACATATTAAACCCACACAATCATACTAGCAAGGATAACTACACTAGCAAAGGGTACGCGACTTATACTACCACCGGTTTGTCTATTTCGACATTCAGATATTCCGCTTTTGCTTTCCTCGAGTTCGGTCTTTTTCCTTTATCCTTTTCTTGAAGGAGTTCCGTGGCTTGCTTCCTCGTGGGCCGCCAGATTCACCCCATGGGATTCCCCGAGGAGTTAGATAGGCCTTTCAAGGGTTTCCGCCTCAACACGCCTCCGCAGATGAAGGGCTTTTGGTAATGTAGCTTTTCCACCAAGCAGCTTTTATTTTATCCCGGCCCCGAAGTCGGTCATTTTTTCCTTAGACCCACCTATCCAACCCGATATGCCTAGATTAGTAGACGACACTTGATTGGGGTCGAGCAAGATCAACAGAGGAAGAAGGCATAGTTTTCATCCTCTGTTGTTTGCCTTTCTTTGGGGTCGCTTGTACCATCTAAGTTTCTTTTGTCGCCTTCCCACGGGACCCAATTCTAACCGAACACATAATTAGGGATTTATTTCCATCTTCCACGATTGCTTTCCCATAACTTCTTTTGTCGCCCTTCCTACGGGACCCAACGCGAACACATTCTATCACTCCCATGACCCAATTCCCATGATTTATTTCCACGTCTTCCACCGGAACGCCGAGGTTAAGGAAATGCATGCACTTTCAAGATCCCATATGACTAATGAGAGTCTAATAGGTTTAAACTCCCACCTTGGTATGCCATATGGTCTAGACAAAGCCCACAACTTGAATGGACATGGTTGGGTGAAGGTGTGTTGTGAATGGTCGCGAGATGGGTTATTAGTCGTCATTTTAGAACGACTAATTGTTATTAGTAGTCATTTAAGAACATGTTTCGCTTGTCGCAAAGATCGCGCTTTGCGCTTATTTTTTTTTGGGGGTAAAGGTTTAGGCTATGTATGGGCTTTTGAAATGGCCGCGCATGGCAACGCGTTGTTGTTGACGTTCGTATGTATTCATTTTGTACTGTGTACCATCGTGTTCTTTTTCTAAATAACATCTTCAACTTCTCTTCGGTGTTTCTAAAAATTTTATGTTGCCTGAGTTGCAGGTCGAAATCTTTTTGTTGGTGAAGGAATGGTTCCTTTTTTGCTTTTTCGGACTTTCCCCTTGATTTACCTCGCGTATTTATAGCGAGGATTTTAGTGTTCGTGCACGCGTTATCATTAATTTTCATTAACAGTTTTGAGGGTAGGCACGTGCCTAGGCTCCTAGACTGCCCATCTATTTTTCCTACTATATTTGACATAAAATTACTTGGGAAGGAACGTGAATCTTTACATGCAGATTTTCTCTCCTTTTTGTTATTTGGATAATCCTTATTCATAATTGTAAACAGTTTGAACTTATCGGTTTATTCACATACTATTTGTAGTTTTATGTATCGGTTGAATGCCCTATGTGAATTAAGTTTTTGTACATAAAGTTTGCTATGTCTGTATATACATTATTTTTGTAAAATGCAGCTTCACATATGTTTTTTTGCTTTTGGAAATGTTGCTTATGCACGTTTGACAAACTGTAGTCAAACATTCATATGGGCGCTTTAAATTCAAAACTTTTAAAATTTAAACTGCAACTAGTCCACCTTTTAATTCGCCCATACCATTTTGTACTTTATGGACTTTTTGAATATAAATGATTAGGTAAACACAAACAAATATGATTTTTGCGTCGAAACTAGCGGTGGTTTTTGCGACACTAGCAGTGGTTACAGCGACAGTAGCAGTGGTTGCGCATTTACGTATGAACATACTTAAGAATTTGTTCAAACCCTGTAGCCTCCTTTGGTTTTTCCAAAAAAGCAACCATGTTGTGAGTTGCAGCAAAACACTTGGGCACCATTGATGTTTATTTCGAAACTGATTGCAACATATTGTTCGGGGTTGCGAATTATGCTGTGAGTGGGGTTCTAAACTATGTTTCACGCCAGCAGTTGTAACTCTTAATTGAGTTTGTATCCCCAATTGAATCCAAATTAATTTTTACAAAAAGTAACATTTTTAACACTTGTAGCAGTTTGTTACTAATATTTGGCGATATATCCCCAACTGTGGTGTTCAAATTATGTCTTTTATTTATTTCTTTTTTTATGATATAATAAGGGTTATTATTCTAATACATAAATAACCATGCAACTCAACACGCCATCATCTTCTATTATCGAGACACAAAATTCTTACTACCAGATTATTAGAATTGTCTCATTGGCATGCATTCCCCAAACAAGTACCCACCCACATTATGAGTTTTTTTTAACTAACTAAAATTCATCTTCATATTACTACTTTATTAGTAAGTTTTTAATTTTTGTAACGTGACTTACTATCTCGCACACACTTGAATAACTACGCAAAAAAATATATACTAGTAACATTCCACAAATATATACTAGTAACATAAAAGGATCACATCCATAGGTTAACATGACATACACAGACTATACAAAGATGAGATAAGTGACTCC
Organism: Chrysanthemum lavandulifolium; assembly: GCA_022545495.1. Lineage (NCBI taxonomy): Eukaryota > Viridiplantae > Streptophyta > Magnoliopsida > Asterales > Asteraceae > Chrysanthemum > Chrysanthemum lavandulifolium. The sequence goes on along the minus strand of CM040241.1, from coordinate 114,477,612 downwards.
AAAATGTAACAACGATCCCCTAATAAACAAAAGGCACCACCCAATGTAATTAATACATAGCACATCAAATCTCCATTGACTCCAACTTTTCAATTAAACCATTCAGCTCTTTAACACGGTCATGTTTTCTAAACCAAGAAAGCAGAAGTTTGGAACTCTCAGCCAGATCCTCATTTTGCATCCTTAACAGGTGATTAATAGTTGGCAACCAACAATCCGACCCGCATAAAAGCTCCACTTCCGCTATCATTTGTTGTCTACGGTTCACACGGGCCCTAATTTCAACAGCTTTCCTCCTATGATCTGCTTCATCACGTAAAGCAACATCCAATTCACCTCTGTAGTACGCGATCGTAATATCTTTTAACAACTTTGAACCACCAACCATTGGTAATTCATCACATAAAACCATGCCAGCAGACATCGTTATGTTTGCTTTTCTAAGACTCTCACTAATAGAGATACCAAAAACTGTTTTTTGTTACATATATAATCAAGAAACGCAACGTTAGCGCCATATATAGACACGAAATTTCGACAAAGTAGTTATGACAATTGTCTGCTTCCAATGGACAAGTGGATCACAACCCCAAATAAGTACCCACCCACAACTGCTTTTTATAGTATCTTCCTATTTTTTTCAAATATTTTTTATGACCACGTTGCTAGTGCATAGCTAGCAAATGGTACTTTGGGCAACTAAATAGTGTACTCATGGCAACTACTATAGTACTTTTAGTCAAGTGGTGATGTATGCAACAAGGGTTGGGGTTTGAATGGATTTAATTTACATCTTTCTATTTTTAAACTATTTTTATGACGAGTTTGCTAGTGCATAGCTAGCAAATGATACTGGGCAACTAAATAGTGTACTCATGCCAACTACAATAGTACTTTTAGTCCAGTTGTGATGTATGCAAAAGGGTGGGGATTGAATGGATTTAATTTGCATTCACCAAATTTTATTAGTGATACGTACTCAAGTGGTCAAGATTTTATTAATTAATTATTGAGTTAATGCAACTTGTCTAATACTCAACCATATGTAAACCGGGCAACTAGTTACAAAACTTGATAAATGTATTTGGTGAATTGGGCAACACTTGCATATGTAAACCGGGCAACCGTTGTTGTTATTTGGTCAATTCCTTTGTACTTCGTGCAACCCTCCCGTGGCGAAACGCTTGCATGTAATCTGGGCAACTAGTATATGTAATTGGGCAATTTCTTTTCAACCTCGTGCCACCGCCTAATTTGCAATGTGGTCAACTAAATGCCATAATTGGTCAATACGCCTTGTACACATTGGGTAAAACAAACATACAATATACCTAGCGAACTATTTTTAATGTGTAAACGTTTGGAATAAATTTATGCCATGTTCCCTCTTCTTGTATTCTTATGCCCAAAAAAATCAAACCTGCAAAGTGCAAGAAAAAAGACATAAAAAATAAAAAAAAAAAGTTACATATTGCAAGTAAGCATAAAATATGAATAAGTGTCCATAAAAAATTAAGGTAAATCCGCAATTTTACGCTTCAGCTTTATCTTATTTTAATTTAATATATTTATTTTATTTATTTATTTTATTTTTTTCCTCCTGGTTTCATATATATACACGTAATTTGTTTGACGTGGTTTCGCTTTTTAATCTTAATAGTAGCAAACCAAATATATGTAATAATAAAAGGAGAAAATGAAAAGGCAAGTATGTGAAAGGTTGGTCATTTAATGCTACTTCAGTGAAAGACAAAATGCATCATTATTCTCAATTGCCTTTGGTGGCTAGGGTGGTCACAACTCAAAGGACGCATCAGTTTTGTACACTGAGACAACACTAATTATATTATAACTTAAACTAAATCTTCTATTTAAAACACACACATAGCAATCAAAGGGGGAAAAATAAAACATACAAAACAAAACTGAAAAAAGGATGACTACACCTATGCCATTCTGTGAAGAACTTGCTGGTGTTGCAGGATCTAGTTTTGTTAGAGATATGATGATTGTTCGTTTTCGAAGGGATGTGAGTGTTGTCATGGTGGATGAAGCAGAGTTGATGAAGAAGGCTCAAGAAATCAGGGCACGTGTGGCTGAAAGGGATTATGTTATTGGAGAGTTGGAGCTTTTATACCCATTTGATTCTTGTGTGGAAAGTATTTCAGAATTAACCAAGTCGCAAACCAAGATCCGGATGTGTCGCAGCAGCGATATTGGTCAATGTTATGAAGAAGCGTAGCGAGCCCAGAGCTTCGTCATTCATAGAGAAGTCGAAAGGCATGGTGTACTGATTCAGTTTATTTTGGTGTTTCTGAAATCTTTTTTTTGTTATCTTTTTTTTAATCATTCAGTAAGTAATGAATCTAAGCTTTATGGTGCCATTTTCATTTTTTTAGATCATACCTTATTTTGATATGTGCTGTACATTGTTGTCTTGGTATAGGCGTGTTGTTGTTACGCAGTGTTTAGCATCACATCAGCTTTGGTTTTAGAATACATCAATAGTCTTACGATATAAAACATACCGAAGAAGTTAGTATAGCATAAAGCTAAATTAATCGATAATCATTTCTTAATTTCTGTAATACGTTATGTTAAAATAGTTTGCTAGGAATTGGCATGTCAACTGGCATTAGTGAATAGATACAATCCAAGCAAACATATAATAAAAGACAATCATTAATATTATTTGTGCTAGATATCATCCAAGCAAATAAAGTAATAAAGTAGAAGTCTGAAAAACAATATCGATTTTCTGTGTTTTGTTTTTATGCAAATAGTATTCAATGTGTAATGATGTTGTATACATATGGGCATTATGTTTGTCATTATGCAAAAGATATAGCCTTGTTTTTTGCTATTTAAGAGAGGCTAAGTGGATATCTATTTGGTCATAACTTGTAATAAAGAAGTAAGCAAACACAATGTCTAGGTGGCCTAAGTGTGATCAACTTGAAGTGAAGCAAATTCGAATAATCGGTCCGATATGCTAGTGTTGTACTCACGCCAAGTCGCAGCCAAGATCTTCAAATGTCACGCCAAATTAATGGGCTATCCGCTAGCTTGGTCGGTGTTACGCGTGAGAGGCTTACTTTTATTCAAGAGTCGGAAACAATTGGAATGTTTATGCCTAGAAAACCGCTGAATATCTAAGAGAAGTACAGCAAGAGATGAACAAAAGCTCATGCAAATGCGCATTCGGCACTCAACTCGAACTAAACTATCGTAATAATGATTTGTTTATCCCGAAACTTAAGGGCTTAATGGGTTGGTAACCGTGTGCACGATCGTCGACTCTTATGGCGGTGACGATGTCTTGTTTATGTTGGTATTTGTATTTGTAGTCATGTATCTTGTGGTGAATTTTAGTTTGAGTGTCACAGAAATGCGGGTCTAGGCTTTGGCAAATGGTTGTAAAATATTTGATTAAATAAAAGCCATGGTTTGTGTTAAATAATTATATTATGGTCACCTTTATTGTGCATGCATCTCATGATCTATTCTCAAAGAATACCGCCCCATTGTTTCAAGAATAAATTTTTTGGACTCACCTTGGTAATGCAAGTAAATCGATTATTAAAATATACATACGGAATGTAACTTTTCAAAAAACAAATATTGTTTGTCTATTAAATGCTATTTTATAACACATACATATGTATTCTACATAAGGTTGATGTATTATAAAAGCATCTAATAGTTCACCAATATTGGTTCTTAATTTTTGTGGTCGTTTTTAATTTTTTTTAAAGCCAGGATACTTAAGGACAAAGTGAAAGATGAATGGAAAAAGTTATAAATGAAATTTTTGAGGACACTTAAGGACAAAGTGTATGAAGTAAACGACACAAAAACATCATGTCGTTGGTTTCCGACATGTCCTATAAAACATAAACCCTAATAACAATTAGAATGAACCACTAGACTTAAAGGGGTATAATGACCATACATATAAAACATTAACCCTAATAACAATTTCAATAACTTTGAATTAAATAAAAATTTACTAATAGAATATAAAATATAAAGGTGTACAGCTTATTTATATTCATGTATAAATATATGAACGAATAAGGTAACAAAGTACATACGGAGAGTACAACAAACCGGATTTGTTTTTAAAAAGACTAAAAGGACAACGATTTTTTTTTATTTGGATTCATTGAAGTGACCTAGTGTATAAGAAGGAATGTGGTGATGTTGATTGTTGGGACCATAAGGATAAGCGATGTGTGGTTGGTACCATAAAAGGATAAGTAGGTGTGGGGTAAAAAGTTTAAGTGTTTGTCATTCTAGGTCCTCATGTATCTTACTACTATCACACTAACGACTAAAACTGCTAGTTAAAGTTAGGATCGCTAGTGTCAAGACAATTTATCATATAAACGTGTTGTTACTACATGTTGTCTAAGGTTTCAGAATTAAGACTTAAAAATGTTATTACATGTTAGTACTGCTAGTGCTGAAGACCAAATAATATAAACATGTTGTTGTTACTACATGTTTTCTAAGGTTACTCCTGCTATAACAATGTTGGTTGACCTTTTATTTGACTACTCACAAGGTAATTGAATAGTTTAGAAAGAGAGTGTGTTACTCTTCAATTAAATTCTCCAACCAACTAGTATGGCATACCATTCAAGTATAATAAATGAAGAGAAAAAATACAGATGGTTGTGCTAGTAGACGTTCTTATATAAACCGTGAATGCTATTCTTTTCTTTATAACATCAAACCGGTTGAGAAAATGGTATGCATTGGGTGCAGGATGGAAAGAGAAAACAAGGTTGGATTGACCTTTGATGCAAGGCGTCCACCGAATAGAGAAATCATGTGGTATTGTTGTCCAATGAATTTTTACGGAAGCGACCACAATACGGTTTGTGGGTTGCTGCATGTGGACTTGGTGGTGTACATGTTACTAGGGGAAAAACAATTGCGTCAGAGGTGATGGTGTGATGGGGCTACATGTTGCATCTTCTATAGGGTGGTACATGTTGTAGAGACTATCAACACCGATGAAATCTGATTCTATGCGTTGCAAAATCGGTCAACTAGTGATTAATCGTTATCGGCCGGTACCTTGTCGATTTTAATAATCGGTCAAAAATCACCTAGAAAAAATCGACACTACAACAACGGCCGAATCGGTCAAAATCGAATCGGAAATTCATGATTTTAAAAATATAATAATTTATGTATTCTACTTAATTGGGGATCGTATAATTCCTTATAACGCACAATGGGCATCATTAAGAATTGAGCCTTTATTGAGGTTTGGAAACATAGCAGCTTGGAATCGGTTAAGATTTTTAGTTTGGTCTCCGAAAATACCAAAAATTGCAAGAATGCCAATTCGATTAATCACCGATTAATCCCGACTTGACCGACATGAACCACCAATTTCACGATTTTTGCAACATTGATTCTATGCTACAAACCCGGTGACATTAATGATGAAGAAACACCACTTGCAAGTCGAATAACAAGTGAACCACCTAAAATGACCACCAATTGAACAAGTTGCAATTGACCACCTAGGGAATGACATGCTCGTATATATTCTCGTTATGTATTATTTCATAATATATGTAGACTAAATTGTATAATGTATTTGTTATGTTATGACAATGCAAGCACCTATTTAGTTAGCAAATAATGGGTAAATCCAAACACTTGATAGACAAGATGCAAATCAGATAATCAAGTCGCAAAACCGCACAAACACAATTTTTTAGTGTTTTTTAATTTTATTTATTTTTTTAGGTCAAAGTGGGTAAATACAAACAAGGCCGGATAAAGCACTAAACCAAGAATAGATAGTTACCATGAACGTGGCCAAAACATAGGTGAACACGTGTACACCCACCAAAAAATGCTGACTATTGAAAGGCAAAAAAAAAACTTATCTACAGACCCCAACAAAATAACATTGCCCTATAGGGTTGCTAGCCAAAAACAGAGTTGCCCCATCAAGGTTGCCATGATATACATCATAGTATAAAGCATTCATACACAGTATTCCGTAAACGCACATCGAACGTACATCAAAAAATAGGTGCATACTACGATAACCCCAAAGGAGATGGTTACACAAAAACATCGCATCTTAATTTTATGTATTTGTTGAACATTTTTTTATGGTAATCATAAGAAGCACCAACAAAAAAATGTTTAACAATTACATAACGTTGCCTTACAAAAAAGGCTAAACTAGACAAACTATTTTGAGTTTAAAGTTATGTTAACACACCGCTTAAATGTTATCGACAAGATGAGCATGTCGCATAAAAATACCTACACTCCAACCTTCCGCTCAGAAAACCAAGTTGCTTTTAATCTCGCACCTCCTCGACGCCGGTCTCTTGTTAGAGCCTTGAAATTCCTCGACATCTTGAACTTCCGTAAACCCGCCTGGTGTTTGAAAGCAAGGCCTCCTTGCATAAGGTTTTCTAGAGACCTTATGACCAAACCTATCCTTGACACTAGACCCTACTTGTGGAACGGAAGAAGTAGAACTCCCAACATCCATTGATATGCACTCAAGAAATCCCCATAGTACCATTCATCGCCTTTGAACCCAATGTCAAGATGAACAATTTTGTTAGCTAAAAATCCATGAAAAGATTCTTTCCATGACATTCAATCGCTTGACTTCTAGTTTGGAACGGAGGGCTTTTAGGGAGGTGACTTTCTTCCTCCTCCCATGCAACAATATCGAGGAGAATTAGAATTAGCAAGTTCTACAAGTTTATCATGTATCACTATCTTTGATCGTTGGCGATCCGTCTAACAAATAAGCTAAATCACTCAAGCCGCCACCATGAATGGCAGACCGTGAATCACTTTAAAACAAATTTCAAGCACGAATGCAATGAAGATCGAGAGTATAGTGTTTCCCTGTCGTTAAGTCCCAACGAGTCATGCAGAATAGTCAAACGTAAAGTGATCGGGAGATTCGAACTAAAAGGAGATTCGGGTCGATCTATACCTAAAGAGAAAGCCCATAAATTATGTGGGCTTAAATGCAAATTAAAGGAAATTAAAAGATAAAATCTATTAAATAAACGCTATCACTATTTTTAAAATGATGAACGCTAAAATTTAAAACTAAAACTTACGCTTAAATAAAAATTACGTAAACGCACAAAATAAAAAGTGAAATCTAAGAGATAAAAGTCCTAAAAATATGAAAAATACATTTTACAAACCTAATGATATGAGAAAATTTATAGAAAAAGAAATTTATTTTAATAACTATTTAATTAATTATTATTAATTAAAAACTATTTTTAACTATTTAATAATTACCTAAAATACAAGAAATTAGGAAATAAACCTAGAAAAATAAAATTATGAATTTGAAAAATCTAAAATATCAAAATAGAATTTTCAAAACTATTTTTTTATTTTTCTGATTATTTTTCTATTTTTATGGATTTTAAACTATTAAAACTAATTAAATTACTAAAAATTACAAAATAAACTATGAAAATATGGAAAATTACTTTTTTACTTTTTATATTTATCTAAACCTAATAAAATTGAAAAATTATTTTTTGAACCTTTTCTTAATTATTTGTATTAAAAGCTATTTAAAATGCTTAAAACTAATTTAAATTAAGAAAATAGCAAAACAACTTAGAAAAATCTGAAAATTTCAGGAAAAGTCTAAAATAATATTAGGAAGCTATGAAAATGGAAAACATGGGGTTGCTTGGAAGAAAATGAAATCGATGTTCAAAGTGCTTATAAAAAGCACTATGAATAAGCAAATGGAGTCCAAAAGCTAGCAACTGCTTACGTAAGCTCTATTAAGCTTAAAGAACCAAATGCAACAGATAGCAACAAGCCACAACCTCTGAGATGCAAGATTACACCGATTGATGATTAGAGCTTATGATGCAAAAACAGTGAAAGGGCGCTTCACTTTGAGCTTAGAAATAAGCCAACGAATAAGTCGGAGATGATGAAACAGATAAAGGAACTTAAAGAAAACCTGGTGAGAGCTTATAAACCCAATTACAGTGCCTAGACAAACCAAGATGAGCTATACACAAGCCCTGCAAAAGTCGTGATAAGTCTCACAGCAGCATCAAGTTTCGCATGTGGCACTGGACCCATTTTGACTAGATCTTTGAGGCTTATAAAATTTAACAAAATTTAACAAAATGACAATAACAAAGTAGACCAAGAGGAGTTTCTAAACCACAAGATTCACATAATTTGGCCCAGAAATGAATCAAGGAAAATTCATCTCATTTGAACCAAAACCGAGTTTTTCAACATTTGACTTTTCATTAAACCGAAAAGTTGACTTTTTCCAACTTTGAACCGATTTTGTGGATTGATGTTAATATATTATGATGAAATAAAGTTATATTAAGCTATATTATGAAAATTGAACACAAAATAGGCTTTGGTTTTGAAAACTATAACAGCTTAAACAGCTTAAGTCACTAAGATTAATTTTGACTTTGAGCTACGCAAATGTAAGTTAAAGACAGATATGAGCATACATGACCTTAACAAACCCAAAGCAACAAGTTTTAAACACTGAACAACTCTTGAACACGTATATTACAAAGAAACCAAACACTCCTTTATCAACCCGATAAGCTATTTAAACTACTTAAGCTATCAAATACCTAGCTATATTGATCAAATTAAGTTTAAATGACCTAAATACAAATATATAAACAGTTTACACTAGTGGTGACCTCGTATAAATGATAAGCATAAGATGTAAATGGTTTGAAACTTGAAAATTAGAAACTCACTCATTTAGGTCCAAATTTCATGTTGCAAAGTTAAGACCAAACCCAAGTTCACTATACTAAACCATTTCCAACCCAAATCCAACTTCGATTCAACCCATTTCCAATTCACACCATTTTTGCTCCAAGTTGACTTTCGTTGACCAATATTCTAAATTGCATGAAATTTAAATTTGAGCTTATAAAAAGCTATAGTAAGCTAGTTTAAGCTTGTTTGAGCTACAAATAAGCTTATTGAAGCTTATACATGCGAGATTAAAATTGCAAATTGTAACAAGAAGCTTGAAAATAAGAACTCTTAACATAAGCTTGAATTGATATTTAAGAAGACTTGCAATACACTAAAGTGCTTTCACTTGATACAATTAAACTTAAAATACAATCTTTTAACCTTTTTAAGTCCAAGGAATTAAAATACGATATACATTTTAAAATTAAACTAACTACACGGTTTTCTCCTTCTTCTTCCTCTTTTATACTCCATTAAGCTCCACGTTCCTTCTTGATCGATCCCACCTCTTAATTAAGCCAATGGGAGAGTTTTGAGGATTTGGCCTTTTATGATTTTTGGCGGAAAGGCCCAATTTGACCTCTGCTGACTTTTAGGTAGCAACTGGGGGGTGGAGAGGGATGATGACGAGGGTAGATTTGAGGAGATAAAGTGAAGGTGGATGAGATGGGTGGTTGCAGAGGATATAGAGGCAAGTGGAGGAGAAGACCCATGGGAGGAAAGGTTATCTGTTTGACCGGTGGTTTGACTTGTAGGGTCCAAAATGTAGGTGGGTCACAAGGTTTAAATGCAGGGTCAAAAGGGTTTTGACAAGTCTTGGAAGGTTTTAATATAGGACTAAACTTGTAATTCTCGCCAAACTAGAAGGACTAGACTCGCCATTTTCTCACTGCTCACACAAGGACCAATTTTGACAATCTTTGAAAATTTAGGGACCTAACTTGACATTTTATGAAAGTTATGGACCTTTTCTCATCATTTTACAAAAGATTTATTCAAGGACCATTTTGACAATTTAGAATAATTCGTGGACCTTGAATAACATATTTCTTTATTTAGATTTACCAGGACTGCTTTTGACAAATTTTGAAACTGGGGACTAAACCGCCAATTATGCAAATTTGATACGCTTTTCACCGATTTTGATATTTTTGCATTTAAAACATATAAAACACTTATTTGTGATATTTTTATCATTTTGATGCATTTCGAGTGTTTTCGGATGTTTTGCGCTTAAATGGTACAAAAATGATGAGTATTTAGACACTCATCAATCCCCACACTAAGATATTGCTAGTCCCTAGCAATGTTTTAAGAAAAATTAATGGATTTGAATCTCTTTACCAAAAGCCATTACTCGAGTAGCCAAATGTTTCATCAAGTAAGAACCTTGGTACACCGATAACCAAGTGATTTTGAGCAAATCATCGCTTTTCAACGGATTTGATTTGTCTTACCGTGTCGCTTGCTCGGACTAGCCAACTCTTAGATAAATTATCAATATTATCTTTGGTGAGCCGATTACCAATTATGGATTTTCCATCGCCTTTACCACAAGCCATAAACTTATGGGCTAGCCAACTCTTCACTTTTAAGGATATGGTGAATAATACCATACAATTTTGGGCAAATTGTAAGTCAACGGATTTGAGATATATTTACCAAGAGCCGCTTGTCTCGGATTAGCCAATCCTTATGTGGGTTAGACATGGTGGACTCGATTACCATTTGTTGTGTTTAGTACATAGTACTTCCACTAATTTTTTTTTTTTATTTTGGCCATTTTGGGGAAAAGTGGACTAAAGGGTACATTTATGATCAAAATTTAATTTCCCCCACACTTAGAAATGAATATTGTCCTCAATATTCAAAGTACCTACTGTTATGCCAAACTTAGAACGAAAAGATAACATTACTAGCTAAGTGTGGAAACACAACAATTATTCTCTTTTAATATTTACAATTTTCATTCATTTTTAGATCTATATACAACATGGGGCATCTCCCCACACTAGGGGTGGTACACACGGTGAAAACCCATGTTAAGCTATCGTTTTTGATTACCGAGTCGCTAGCTTGACTCGACCCCTAATTAATTTGTTCATGGGAAGTAAGTGGAAGAGACAATTCCATCTGACTTTCATTCAAGATGTTCGATAAACATTGAAGCACGTGAAAGTTCCACACCGATGAGATACGCATGCATCTTACCACAAATGGTACATGGAAATGCCCGGTCAAAGATAATGTCTTCATTCCCAAGGAATGAAGAATGAGAAGCCACCGGATAGGTGAAGAAGAGAAAGAAAGTCATGATAATGATCTTGACTAACTCATCATCATCGTAAGGGAATTCATGATAGCATGAATTTCATCTTTAAGCTCAATTGGTCTAGACATATCCCGTGTGTCTAGATCAGTAGAAGTTATCATACCGTGGAGATATGATAACAATGAGTTCATCCGAGAACTCCATGAAGGTGAATGAATCATATTCGAATTGATATGAGCGGTTCACCGGTGAACCTCCTCAAATGTAAATGATTCATAATCGGGAGAGAATTATGAGAATGAAAAGTGGTATCGCCACTAATCTTCTCTCCCATATCATCAAAACAGAGGGCTTTCATTTCCGAATAGAATCATCGAAAGAATGTCACTATCCTTAATGGGGATAGGAGATGAAATAGGTTTTCATCGAAAGCCTCGATTTTAGAAATGAGAAGACCGACATTCAAGAATGTTGCACGGTGCTTCATCTTTGATTTAAGTGTCAAGAACTTTATCATTCTCTTCTTCTAAGCTAACAAGCTCGTAAGGTAAATCTTCCACATAAACGATGTCTCCACAAGATAACGAATCATTATCATTAGAATCGAGAACATCTCAATATGATCATTTTGGAAGACAAGAGAGGAGGATATTACACACATGATCAAGAGTTCCCTCGTGACTCTCTTGGGATTGGGACAAGGTTCTCAACACTAGACTTTATGAATTCGTCCGATTCCTTTTCGTGAACAAGGTCAAGATGCTCGCCCCCATAGTCGAGAGCGAGCTGGAGCTGTGTGATAGCGCTTGTTCGAGATGGAATCTCAACCGGATATCATCCGATGAACTTGATGAATCAAGTGTATCATCATCATCACCGCCATCGTGAATAAAACGAAATTGAGAGCTAGATCCGGCGCTTTTTTTTGCAATTGATTCCCAATGATTTTTCAAAGGCAATTGGGAATTTATTTTAGCAACGCTTCTTCCCTAGCAATTCTTCCATGGATTTCTCATGAAATTTGAATGACGGACATTGGGAGTGGAGATTTGTCAAACCGAAGGTTGACATTGATAATCATCATGAGGACCCCCACAATGTACACAAGAAAACTGGAATATTATGAAGTATAGTTTTATTGAACTCTCACCTCTTTTCAAGAATTCCGTAAGCTCTAGATAAGAGTCTTGTCGGGTTTGTTGAGGAGTTTGAGTCATTTGGCACCGTGGAGGTTGGTCGATATGGATAGTCGTAATTGTTACAAGGAAATGGATTCTGCTTGACAATCGTGAGTTGAAATGGGACCTCCACAGCTTCTCACAACAAAATGATTGTTGTCAGGTGGTCATGTGAATAATATGGAATTTGGTCATTTCAAAGTCCCGAAGTGTTACCGTAAAACTGCTCATAGACAAACGTGTTTCCGGATTGACACTCAAATCCTTGGTGAGGACCTCCACAATACTCACAGAAGCTTATGTTGGTTATATGAAGATGAGTCGGGTCAGGTGGGTAATTGAAAAGTTTGAGGGTCGTTAAATGAGTTCGATTAGATCATAATCAAATGAATTCCTCGAACCACAAAACAAACAACTCCTGTTACGGATATCATTACCACATTGTACACATCGTGACACCAACGATGTGGTGAACTATAAAGAGGCTCACCACAATCGACACAAGGAATAAACGATTCTATTTGAGAGTTATGAGAAGGAATCGCTTATTCAAAGAATCAACAAAACCAACATGGTGATCCGAATGACTATCAAGTCTCAAGAACATTTTGAAAATCCGGAGGTGGGACAAGTGGTGTGCTCGAGAGCTAGCATTTCCACCACTCCGCTATGGTCTCCTGCTCGTTCTTGAGAAACGTGAAGATTAGGCAAGTCATTCTTGCCGGTCACCGGTCCAATTTCGATGTTTGCTTTTAACCGTAAACCGTGAAAGTTTAGAATCAATTCTAGACGGCTTAGGAGCAATTGAGGAATTAGATCTTTGATAACCGTGGGTTGGACGATTTAGCACTTCCATTATCGTAGGGAAGTACCGGTCCTTTGTCACCCCGGTTTCTTTCTATTTCCCTACGCAGAATCAATGGATCATCACGAACAACACGAATTTGACATTTGTGATAAAGTCTCAAGCTTTTCACCATCCCCTGCATCTGCAGAGTCGAGAGATTCCATGAGAATAGAAGTTTAGAATCAAATGGATGAGGGTAAAGGGATAAAGAATCAAAAGGGCAGGAGGGTAAAGAGGAATATTTTGGTATTTTGAAAACATGATGTAAAAACTAAGAATGAAAATCTTTTGGGTTTTTTGATTTTATAAGATGGTATAAACAAGGAGTGATGTCAAATCACTAACTGCTAAACGTAAGACTATTAGCACCGCCCCCGCAATGGCGCCAAAATTTGATCCGCGTCGAATGTCAAGCTAAATCACCTGCTCGCCACTGTGAATGGCGCATCGTAATCGCCTTAAAATAGCCAAGCACGAATGCAATGAAGATCGTGAGAGTATAGTGTTTCCCGTCGTTAAGTCCCAACGAACATGCGAGAATAGTCAAACGTAAAGCGATCGGAGATTCGAACTAAAAGAGATTCAATATGATCTATAACTAAAGAGAAAGCCCATTAACCAGGGGCTTAAATGCAAATTAAAGGAAATTAAAAGATAAAATCTATTAAATAAACGCTATCACTATTTTTAAAATGATGTTTTTGTTAAAATGTTTTACTAAAAACTTACGCTTAATTAAAAACTACGTTACGCACAAAATAATAAAAAGTGAAACTTACACGATATAAATCCTAAAAATATGAAAAATACATTTTACAAACCTAATGATATAAGAAAATTTATAGAAAAAGAAAATTATTTTTATAACTAATTATCTAATTATTATTAATTAAAAACTATTTTTAACTATTTAATAATTAGCCTAAAATACAAGAAAATAGGAAATAAACCTAGAAAAATAAAATTAAGACTTTGAAAATCTAAAATATCAAAATAGAATTTTCAAAACTATTTTTGTATTTTTCCGATTATTTTTCTATTTTCTATGGATTTTAAACTATTAAAAACTAATTAAATTACTAAAAATTACAAAATAAACTATGAAAATATGGAAAATTACTTTTTTACTTTTTATATTTATCTAAACCTAAGAAAATTGAAAATTATTTTTTGAACCTTTTCTTAATTATTTGTATTAAAAGCTATTTAAAATGCTTAAAACTAATTTAAATTAAGAAAAATAGCAAAACAACTTAGAAAAATCTGAAAATTTCGTGAAAAGTCTAAAATAATATTAGGAAGCTATGAAAATGGAAAACATGGGTTGCTTGAAGAAAATGAACTGATGTTCAAAGTGCTTATAAAAAGCACTATGAATAAGCAAATGGAGTCCAAAAGCTAGCAATCGCTTACGTAAGCTCTATTAAGCTTAAAGAACCAAATGCAACAGATAGCAACAAGCCACAACCTCTGATATGCAAGATTACACCGATTTGATGATTGAGCTATGATGCAAAAACAAAGAAAGGCGCTCTACTTTGAGCTTAGAAATAAGCCACCAATAAGCCGGAGATGATGAAACAGAAAAGAAGGAACTTAAAGAAACCCGTGAGAGCTTATAAACCCAAAGTACAGACCTAGACAAACCAAGATGAGCCATACACAAGCCCCGCAAAGTCGTGATAAGTTCGCAGGTAGCATCGTGTTCGCACAGGCACTTGGACCCATTTTGACTAGATCTTTTGAGGCTTATAAAATTTAACAAAATTTAACAAAATGACAATAACAAAGTAGACCAAGAGGAGTTTCTAAACCACAAGATTCACATGATTTGGCCCATAAATGAATCAAGGAAAATTCATCTCATTTGAACCAAAACCGAAGTTTTTCAACATTTCGACTTTTCATTAAAACCGAAAAGTTGACTTTTTCCAACTTTGAACCGATTTTGTGGATTGATGTTAATATATTATGATGAAATGAACATTATATTAAGCTATATTACTGAAAATTGAACACAAAATAGGCTTTTGGTTTTGAAAACTATAACAAGCTTAAACAGCTTAAGTCACTTTCAGACGAATTTTGACTTTTCGAGCTATGCAATGCAAGTAAAAGATGATATGAGCATACATGACCTTAATAAACCCAAAGCAACAAGTTTTAAACACTCAACAACTTGAACACAAGTATTACAAGAAACCAAACACCCTTTATCAACTGATAAGCTATTTAAACTACTTAAGCTACCGAAATACCTAGCTATATTGATCAAATTAAGTTTAAACGACCTAAATACAAATATATATAAACAAGTTTACACTAGTGGTGACCTCGTACAAACAGATAAGCATAAGATGTAAAATGGTTTGAAACTTGAAAATTAGAAACTCACTCATTTAGGTCCAAATTTCATGTTGCAAAGTTAAGACCAAAACCAAGTTCACTATACTAAACCATTTCCAACCCAAATCCAACTTCGATTCAACCCATTTCCAATTCAACACCATTTTTGCTCCAAGTTGACTTTCGTTGACCAATATTCTAAATTGCATGAAATTTAAATTTGAGCTTATAAAAGCTATAGTAAGTTAGTTTGCTTGTTTGAGCTACAACAAGCTTATTGAAGCTTATACATGCGAGATTAAAATTGCAAATTGTAACAAAGTTGAGCTTGAAAATAAGAACCTTAACATAAGCTTGAATTGATATTTAAGAAGACTTGCAATACACTAAAGTGCTTTCACTTGATACAATTAAACTTAAAATACAATCGAAACCTTTAAGTCCAAGGAATTAAAATACGACATACATTTTTAAAATTAAACTAACTATCGGTTTTCTCTCTTCTTCCTCTCTTTATACTCCATTAAGCTCCACGTGTCTTCTTGATCGATCCCACCTCTTAATTAAGCCAATGGATGAGTTTTGAGGAATTTGGCCCTTTATGATTTTTAGCGAAAGGCCCAATTTGACTTCTGGCTGACTTTAGCTCTCAACTAGGGGGTGGTGAGTGATGAATAGGGTAGAGATTTTGAGGAGATAGAGGCGCGGGTGGACGGGATGGGAGGTTGCAGGATATCGTGCAAGTGGGAGGAGAAGACCATGAGAGGAAAGGTTATCTGCTTGACCGGTGGCTCGACTTTGGGGTCCAAAAGGATGTAAAAGCGGTCACAAGGTTTTGATGCAGGGGTCAAAAGTGGTTTTGACAAGTCTTGGAAGGTTTTTAATATAGGGACTAAACTTGTAATTCGCCAAACTAGAAGGACTAGACTCGCCATTTTCTCACCGCTCACACAAGGACCAATTTTGACAATCTTTGAAAATTTAGGACCTAACTTGACATTTTATGAAAGTTATGGACCTTTTTCGCCATTTTATGAAAGTTAAAAAGATTTATTCAAGGACCATTTTGACAATTTAGAATAATTCAGGACCTTGAATAACATATTTTTATTTAGATTTACCAGGACTGCTTTTGACAAATTTTGAAACTGGGGGACTAAACCGCTAATTATGCAAATTTGATATTTTTCACCATATTTTGATATTTTGCATTTAAAACATATAAAACACTTATTTGTGATATTTTATCATTTTGATGCATTTCGAAAGTGTTTTCGCTGTTTTTGCATGAAATGATACAAAATGACAGTATTTAGACACTCATCACTTGCTCATCAAAAAGATTAAAATTAGGTTATGATAATAGAAACATGATAAGTTATCGTTCATGTGCAATGTACGTCGACAACCCACATTCCTCTCAAAGTTCATACATCCTTTAATATCATTATCGATTCAACAATTGTCAAACTAGTCGAAAGAGCAATAGCGCTCATAAAAATACAAAGCCCGTATCTCACTCAAACTGTGGGCCAAAAAAGTCAAGCATTTGATTAAAGTTCATCCTGCGGACTTACTCAATGTATGCACGCGGTTCTACTTACGCATAATTTAATTTGGGCAACCAATGAACTCACCATCGAGCGAATCTCAACTATAGGATACGCAGCCTACATAACGGTAGTACCTGTAATAAAGGTAAATAAATGTATACAAATGAGATTAGCAAGTATGGACAAAACCTAGTAAGGGCAAGTGACAATCACGAAGGTAATGCAGTGCATACCTGCTTGAAATCAAATAAGGTAACCGGAGGCTTAGCAAAGATTTTTTGATGAAAGAGGAGGGTTAGAGATAGGCATTATGACTTGTGTACAAATATGATCTAGATGAAGATTTGCTATATATTAGAAAGGTTGTATTATTATTTTACTATTAATAATGTACTTATTAATAGTATGAAAACTATGATCCATTTATTTTAATATGGAAATAGTAATAGGAAAATTTTGGTTAATTTGTTATAATGCTTATGTGAGTGTTTCGTGTAATGATATGGGAATAAATGAATTGACAAACCTATCTCGTGGCCTTTTTATTTTTTTCTGGAATGGACGGCCAAATGTCTATTATGATTAAATGGACGTCCAAATGAAGAATAAATGAACCGGAGTCAGGAGTTTTAAAAAGAAAGAATATCTCGATCGCTCAAAAATTTAGATGTAAATGTGTACATACTTTACGCCGTGGTCTCCCATTGTTTTTTGAATGAATGTTACACGCACTCCAATGTCTATTTTCTTATTTTTGAGTCATGTATATCATAACTCTGTTTTATTAAATGGAATTACATGCTACTTGTTATTTTGTCGAGCATATGATTACTTTGTATTCATATCTCATTTGTGTGATAACATTACTTGTTATATCACCTTTTTACGATTTTA
The DNA here is from genome assembly GCA_022545495.1 of Chrysanthemum lavandulifolium. NCBI lineage: Eukaryota > Viridiplantae > Streptophyta > Magnoliopsida > Asterales > Asteraceae > Chrysanthemum > Chrysanthemum lavandulifolium. The sequence continues at coordinate 114,459,732 of CM040241.1, read as the reverse complement.
GTCATCACCGCATTTGATCCCTCAAGATAGTTCTCAGACGGATCCCTACTAGAAGGAACCGCGGATCCGTGAAGTCGAATGTTTTTCTTTATCACATTTGCGTGTGAATTGTGAATTATACTTGCAAAATTCCCTTTACCCCAAAAACATTTTTCCAAAACCAAATTTCCCCAAAACTTTAAATTTTTATTCAAAAATATCTTCGATTTGGCAATTTGTTTCTTTTAAAAAAAACCCCAAATTTAAAATTTTTAAAGGGATCTCTAGGTTTCTCTTTATTAACCAAAACACCCCACTTTCAATTCCCCAAAACCCTTCAAATTAAACCTTTAATTTCCCTGGTTTTATTTTTATTAAAAACCCCAAATAAAAAATCCCCAAAACATTTAAAGGCCAAATTAAATTTTATTTAAAAATTTTGAAATGAAAACCTTCCCATGTTTCAATTTTTTTAACCTTTTTCCCCTTTTTCCTTAAAAACCTAGAACTCCTTAGGGAAGGGGAAACCACCAAAGGCAAACTCCCTCATTTAAATCCTAAACAAAAAAATTTAAAACCTTTTTTCAAAAATTCCCCAAACCCACAAAAAACCTTTGGGATAAATTTTGTATTACTTTCCCCTTTTTCCAAAATGAATTTCCCTTAATTTAAATCCTTTAAACCCTTTTTTTTAAACCAAACTTTTTAGAATTAAATAATTAAATCCTTTTAGTTTGAATTTTAAACACCCAATTGAAAAACCCCAAAAGCCAAACTCAAAAAAAGAAAACCCCCCAAAAAAACCTTTATTTAAATTTTTCAAAAAAATTTTTTCTCCCCCCAAACAAAATTTTTTTTAAATTAAATCCCCTTCAAATCCAAACCCAATTCCTAAACCAAAAAACCCTTTTTAAAAATTTTTCCAAATTTTCAAAATTTTTACAAATTTTCAAACCTTTTACTTAAACCTTTAAATTTTCCCCAAAAACCTAAATTTCCGGAATTTTATTAAAACTTTAAAACTTTTCAACCTTCTCCCCTTTTTCCCTTTCCATTTTTAAAAAATTCCTAAAAATTTAAAAACCCTTTTTAAAAAAGAACCCTTAAGGAAATTAAATCTTTTTAAAACCATTTAAATTCCCCTTTTATCAACCACCAAACCCTAATCCCAAATCCTTTAAAAAAACCAATTTAACCCCTTTAAAAACCAAATATTTCTAAACCAACCCTTTTACCGAAATTCCCCAAAAATTTGGTTTGCCCAAAATCCGAAAACCACCTTTTGGGAAACAAATTTCCCCCCAACCTTCCCAATTTTTTAAAAAACCCTTTAAACCCTAAAAAAATTTTTGGGGTTTAACCCCCCAAAAATTCCGAAAAAACCCCTTCAAAAAAAAAATTTTTATAAAAACCCCCCTTTTTTGCCCTTTTCCCTTATAAATCCATTGGTTTAAAAATACCCAATTCAAACCCCCCTTTTTGGGATTTTAAATTTACCCCCAAATTTTTATCCCCAAATTTTGGAAACCCCTTCTGGGGCCCCCTTTTTACCTTTAATTAGTTTTTTTCCCCAATGGGTTTGAAATTTAAACCTTTCCCAAAATTTGTTTATATCCAATTCCCCATAAAACCCCTTGGCCCCAAGTTTTGAAAGCCCTTTTATTTTAAAACCCTTTAGCCTTTTGCAATTCTAATCTTTTTAAAATGTTAAATTTGCATGTTTTGGAGAAAATTTTTTAATTTCTTGGGTTAAAGAAAAACTCTAAAGTTTAATTTTTTATTTTTTAATTTCCCTAAAAAAAGGGTTTTTTTTTTTTCTTTAAAAACTTTTTTTTAAAAAGGGGAAATTTAATTTATTAAAGTTTTAATTTTTTTTTTAAAAAAAATTTAAATATTTTTTTCATCCCCCTTTTTTAATCAAAAAACCGTAAAAAGTTTTTTTTTTTCTTTTTAGTTTTTTTGGGTAAAATTATTCAAACAAAAATTTTTCATTTTTTAAAAATTTTTTCCCTTAAAAATTTTTAAAAAATTTTAAATTTAAATTAAATTCAATTTACCAAAAAAGTTTTTCAAAGTTTTAATACCTTTTGGGTAAAAGTAAAATTTAGGGTTTAATTTTTAAATTTTTATTTAAAAAAACAAATGGTTTGTTTTTTAAAATTTTTTAAAAAAAAAAAAATAAAACCTAAACAATTTTTTTTTCCCTTAAAAATTTTTAATTTTCTTTAAAAAAAATTAAAAAAGGTACTTTTTTAAATTTTTAATTTTTAAAAAAAGGGAAAACAAATAAAAAATAAAAAATTTTAAAAAAAAAAACATTTTAAAAAAACCAGGTTTTTTTTCCAAACAAGTTTAAATCCGGAAATTTTAAAAATTCCCAAAAATAAACCCATTTTAAAAATTACCCCCAAAAAAATACCCCAAAAAAAAACCAGGTTTTTTAAATCTTTTGGTTTATAAACCACCTTGTTAGGACCTCCATAGTCATCACTCTCATTCTAACTTTCAGCCTTTGCAATCTCTTCAAATCATCTCATCATGAGAAAACCCCAAGTAACAACCTATCCACCAAAGAACCACCCATCAAAAGGGCTCGTGTTGTACACGAAATCTCTTCAACCGAATCATCTCCGGCCAAACCAACAAACCTTCATCATCCAATCAAACCAATTCCTAGAAGGTTAGTACCCACAAAATTACCTATGCCAAACACCACCATACCTCCTAGGCCAAACAATATCATCTCCACTAAACCATCACCATTGATTCCTAGAGCTATCTCTTTACATCCCCACAATCATCACCTCACCTCTACAATTTAGAGGACTTGCCACCTAGGCTGCCTCATCCGCTCACGACAACATTCTCCTCATTAGAGGAACAATGATTCAAAATCAAGGTGTTGAGTCAACACTGCTCCGCTTTTTTCGCTGTTTCCATCATATAATCCCATTTGGATTATAAGAAATCATCAAAGTCAACCACCCGACCTTATGGAAGTTAACACATCTTTACCACCATCATCATTCTTGATCGAACCATTCCTAAATGGACCTCCACCAATCCTCCATCATTCGAGGCTCCTCAAACCACTTCAATTGATCCTTTGAATCTAGCCACTTCATTTCATCCACCACCACTACCTAGCCATGACAAAGATTGCTATCATTGTCAACATGTTGAAAGTTTGATACATGAAGTACGAGAAGACCAACGTTTCATGTTCTATCATCTCCTTGAACGCTTTCGACGAGATTAAACCTAAACATAACTCGAGCTAGAGGATTATAGTGGTGTCTAAGCTTCAAGCGTTAGTTGGTCTAAGAAATTCCTAGTTATGTATTGTCTATTTTCTTATTTTTGAGTCATGTATATCATAACTCTTGTTTTATTAAATGGAATTACATGCTACTTGTTATTTCGTTGAGCATATGATTACTTTGTATTCATATCTCATTTGTGTGATAACATTACTTGTTATATCACCTTTGTCGCTTTTAGTCATCACCAGACGGATCCTCAAGATTGCCTAGACGGATTCCTACTAGAAGGGAACCGTGGATCCGTGAAGTCGATGGTTTTTCTTTATCACATTTGCGTGAAATTGTGAATTATACTTGTTTTCTAACCCTTGTTTTGCGCTTTTCAATTAACACGAAAGTTTTTGACATCCTAAAGCGAGGGAGCTTGGTGTCAAAGCAATACGCTGCAAAATTACTTGCAACATTTGATTTATATTTCATAATTGTTAATACAAATAAGCCGTAAAACGCTTTATTTATATTTTACGATCTTCTAATGTTTTGTCGATAACAAAAGTAAAATCATATTAACGAAACAAATAAAATACGTAAATGGTTTGAACTAATAGTTTTATAACACACTTACGCTTTCACATAAAACACTATAACAAGATTAAGTGATTTTATATTTTAGATACACATGTACAACAACTAGTGTTTACATATTGGCTTAACAAGTTTAAGTAACTCTATGAGTTAGATACATATGTACAACAACTAGTGTTTACATATTGGGTTAATACATACTTATATTAAGTACACTAAAATGGGTAAAAACAAGTATATACTAAAATGGGTAAAAGCAAGTATATACTAAATAGATAAAAACTAGCAAATGGTTTTGACCCATAACCCATGGTTTTATATATACCACTTACACAAGTTCAATGTATCCTTAAGGTACATTGTATCTAGATTGAAAACCATGGATCAACCCATAACCCATGACCCATGACCCATAACCCAAAATACCCATGGGCAAAGAGGAGCGGACCACGGATCCCTAGCTTTGTGCTAGCCGGATCCCAGTGGAAGGGATCCGTGGGATCCGGGAAACAGAGGTTTTTCCTCTATAAATAGTGAGCCATTTCTTCATTATATCTCACCCTCTCCAACATACTTTCTCCCCGAGTTAAATCTCACTAACCATAGATCCAAGAGATCTATGTTTGTAGTTTTGTTTTGTGTGATCTTGTAGGTTCCTCTTAAAGGGAAGATCACCACCTTTGAAGTCGAGCAAGCTCAAGTCCATGAGTTGCCAAGCTTCCTCATCATCAAGGCTATTGAAGTCCTCTTGTTGATGATCCCTTTCTTTCTTCAAAGAAGCGTAGTGTTAAAGACATTAGTGAAAGATGTCTCAAGTGTCAAGACGAAGATATTAGTGAAGGGTATCTATCGCTCTATAAGATAAGCACTTGTGGTAGGTGCTTAGAAGTCAAGACAAGAAGCATTAGTGAAAGGTGCTTAGAAGTGAAGACACAAGACATTAGTGAAAGGTGTCTTGTAGATCTAATCAAAGACATTAGTGAAAGGTGTCTTATAGATCTAATCAAAGGCATTAGTGAAAGGTGCCTTAGATGTACATTCGATATGGTGTGTTTCATGTACTAGATAGACTAGCATTAGATCCAAGGATATTGATGTCCTTGATGATGTTGTAAAGGAGTAGATCTCCTTTGGGATTAGTCGTTGGTGTAGTGTGGTAGTAGTTCCTCCATTGCAATGGAACTAGGTGCTTAGCCTAGTACCTAATAAAGGGTAGGCGACGCTTGAAGGTGTAGTTCACCTAAGGTGTGAAAGAACTCGGTGGTTAGCCTAGCACCGTATAAAGGGTAGGCGACGTTGTGTTAGGTGTGGTTCGCCTTGGTGTGAAAGAACTCGGTATTTAGCTTTGTACCGGAAAAAGGTTAAGCGACGCCAGAAGGCTTCTCCGCCATAAGGAGATTGGTGTAGTGATTACAAACTCTCGAGTAGGTGACTCGGGGAGTGGAGTAGGGCAAGGAAGGTGTCCTTGTAGCCGAACCACTATAAATACTCGCGTTGTGGTTTTGTGCTTCTTACTCTTATCTTTTCATTACATATCTTTATATGCTTGTTTATCAACATCCAACACACACAACCAAATAGATTGACATAAGTCGATCTAAATAGTTTAAAAGGAAGTTTTAATTGGTAAAACTATTCAACCCCCTTCTAGTTTTCCACAATTGGCATCAGAGCTTCGTTACCAAGTTTCTTGAAGTATATTGTACTTTAAAAACTTGATACGATCCATAGTTAATTGAAAACTACAAAGAAGGTTTTTCATAAAAACAAACACCATGTTTTTCAAAAACTATATGTTTGGATGTTGAGTTGATAACAACATTTTTTTTATATATATTTTTTTTATTGCACTAATCTTCCTTGTGATATTGATTAGTCAAAGCTCATACTCACCAAGCTTTAGGAGTTGCTTGGTAACAAGAATACCTTCCTTAAGAAGGTATCTTAGACGCAAAGGAGCAGGAATCGTCTAAGTGACATTTGTCATTTGTAAAAGACATTCCTAAGTGCATTCGAGGTATGACTTTCTACTTACATCTAAATGATACTTGTTTAGTATATAAGTGTTATTTGCTAGGCTTTTATTTGAGTAGATTTTGTGTTTACACATGATTTACATGTAGCTCGTTAGGAAGCTTGTTTTTCACATACGTTATTTTTTCTCGTCTATAGTCATAGTATGTAGAGCTTATGCTTTATTTCTTCTAATAAAACAAAAACACGAATTTCAAAAATTCCTCCTTCCCTATTAATAAACCCACTCGACGCCCACTTTTTCAACCCTCACCTTTTCAAATTTTCCAATTTCAAAAATTTCCTCTCATTCAAAAACTTCATCTTCTTCCTCATTCCATCTCTTCCTAAACCAAGAAGATCCGTCATCAACATGGTTTACATCGCACTCGTGCTCATCGCCCTAACACTCATCGCACTTGTGTTCCCTATGATGAAGTTCACATACGGAGACATTTACTTTGTGTTGTTAATCTATATTGGGGTCATTTACCCAATCCTTTGTATCATCCTTAGCATTGAAATGCAATATTATTAATTATCTATTTTATCTAGGATGTTTGTGTTATTATGTGTGTTTCATTTCTTTTGATCTATATGTGTTATATTCTTTCGTGATACATTAGATGTCATGTATGCATGCTAAAAGAAAATGTAGGATAAAACATACTTCATGGTACAATAACCGTAAAACCTATGTTTTTATTAAAAGCGGTTCACATTACTACTGATCCACGGATCCGGAAGTTACACTAGCCGGATCCCTTTTGAAAAGGAACCGTGGATCCGTCCCCATCGAAAAACAGCCATGCAAGATTAAAATCACTATCTTCCAAAAAATAATAATCCACTAGAGCTTCAAAACCATGGGTTAGCTAAATACTAATTGTTAATAGAATATCTAGTAAAACGTTAGATTATTATAGGTTGACCATAAACGCCTTCCTTATTAACCCATCACTTCTATAGGTTCAACTATGACGCATGAATACGAGTTTGATTTTTCACTCACTAGCGTCTACACCCGAACATTTCCTTGAGCCCAACACACCGCAATCATGTCCGTGGGTTCAATAATCTCGAAACCGTCACTTCCATGAAGGACGACAGACACCTCTCTACAATTCAAGAAGGTATCAATACCTCCTTCCGAGCCATAGGACTAGAATGTCTTCTTGAAATTAACGAGAAGATATGTCCAAGGTTCATAATGGAATTCTTCCGTCAAGTGGAACTCGTTCGTAACGAGGATCGCTTTTATCTCTTTGGTTTTATATCAAAACCAAAATTCACTTTAAGCCTTGGGCATTTTGCTCACATCCTCCGAATTCCAAACCATGGACAATGTGCCTTCACCAAGATTGGTCTCTTGATTCTCTCTCAATTTTCGTGAAGAAAATAGCCCATATTGTTCACACATACCCTCTCCTAAGAATTAACACGCATGATATGCAAACCTCGACCATATTACTCCAATCCAAACATTATCCATACACGGATATCCGAGAAGAGTATAAGCTCACGCTCTTATTCTACGTGAAAATGTTTGGAGTCTTAGGGAAATCGAGATATTCTTCCCGCTTGTTGTGCTCACATGTTGTAATCGTTTGCTAACACAACAACCATACAATCTCGCCTACTTCTTCGCAAGGCGAATTGCAAATCTTCAAGGCTCCAAGAATAAACTCATCCCTTATGGAATGTTCTTGACACGCCTCTATCACAATGTTATGCACTTCCATCCTCAATTTCAAAGTCCGTTGTACGTACTTGTGAACAAGATGATGGAACCGCTAAACATATCTCTCATGAAGACTTTCTTCATTCATGATTCCACCAATACCCATCAATCACATAATGATCCTCCTAGTGAAGACACTCAAGGAACCTAGAATAGTCAAATAGGATCAATTCTACTCTACTCATTAGTTATCAATGTAATCCTATCTCTTTCATGAAATAACACATCTTACATTTGATATCCTAGTTTTAGAACTCCTTTAAACAAAGCTTGGAATATAATGCACTGTCATGATCATTGCATACCTTTAGTAAAGGTTCTGTCTAGCAGATAGACGGATCCCAAATGTTGTACTAAACGGATCCCTACATCTAGGGAACCGTGGGATCCGGCAAAACAGAAAATGCAATTGCAAGCATTATATGTCAAACACATCCCTTAGAACACCTCACACTAAGCTAAACATAGTGTCTTAAGATTGATCAAGACTTTATCAAGATAGGTTGACCTTTCCTACTCTTTCCAACTCACATAGATCACATTCTAAGGCTTTGTTAGATCTATCATTTCAAATCCATCACTCTTCCGCTCTCAAAACTCACACTTCATTTTTTACTTGATTCCTCACAACTAGGTTAGAAATCCTTCGATTATGACAATATTGATCATTAATCAACCTCACCTCAAAATTGATCAAAGTTGATCAAATCCTAGTTTTTCCCATCTCAAAACCATTAGGATATTTTCCAAAACACAATCCTAAGACACAACCTGATCTCTAGGATCATTTAGTTTCATTCAACTTCAATTGACATCTTTAATGTCATCCTTGGCCATCCATTGGTATTTTTTTTAAGTTCCAAATCCTTCCATAAATAACAATCATTAGCTACACCACTCATTGCCTTCAAACACTTAAGCACCCCTTCATTTAAAACACTTGGGAGAACTGAAACACTCAAGGTGATGTAGGTCTAGGATCTTAGAAACATCATTTCCACTCTTTCATAAATCTGCCGAACGCCGGATCCCTAGAACTAGCCTAGACGGATCCCTCTCGAGAAGGGAACCGTGGGATCCGGATGATGCCTATGACAAATCTTGGTAAAACAATCATTTCAACTCATCTTCCTAACTCAAACACTCCATCTCATCTTAAATGAGTTCCTAGAACAAAGACAACCTCTCAGAGTTGACTCTTGTGCATGCTAATCATCACATTCCAATGAACCTTAGTGGCTTAAGGCTTAAATGCACTTTCCAAATCTCTTGGTTTATAAACCACCTTGTTAGGATCTCCATAGTCATCACTCTCATCCTAACTTTCAGCCTTTGCAATCTCTTCAAATCATCTCATCATGAGAAAAACCCCAAGTAACAACCTATCCACCAAAGAACCACCCATCAAAAGGGCTCGTGTTGTACACGAAATCTCTTCAACCGAATCATCTCCGGTCAAACCAATCAAACCAATTCCTAGAAGGTTAGTACCCACAAAATTACCTATGCCAAACACCACCATACCTCCTAGGCCAAACAATATCATCTCCACTAAACCATCACCATTGGTTCCTAGAGCTATCTCTTTTACATCCCCACAATCATCACCTCACCTCTACAATTTAGAGGACTTACCACCTAGGCCGTCTCATCCGCTTCACGACAACATTCTCCTCATTAGAGGAACAATGATTCAAAATCAAGGTGTTGAGTCAACACTTGCTCCGGCTTCCTTTTCGCTGCTTTCCATCATATAATCCTATTTGGATTATAAGAAATCACCAAAGTCAACCACCCGACCTTATGGAAGTTGACACATCTTTACCACCATCATCATTCTTGATCGAACCATTCCTAAATGGACCTCCACCAATCCCTCCATCATTCGAGGCTCCTCAACCCACTTCAATTGATCCTTTGAATATAGCCACTTCATTTCATCCACCACCACTACCTAGCCATGACAAAGATTGCTATCATTGTCAACATGTTGAAAGTTTGATACATGAAGTACGAGAAGACCAACGTTTCATGTTCTATCATCTCCTCGAACGTTTCGACGAGATTAAACCTAAACATAACTTGAGCTAGAGGATTATAGTGGTGTCTAAGCTTCAAGCGTTAGTTGGTCTAAGAAATTCCTAGTTATGTATTGTCTATTTTCTTATTTTTGAGTCATGTATATCATAACTCTTGTTTTATTAAATGGAATTACATGCTACTTGTTATTTCGTTGAGCATATGATTACTTTGTATTCATATCTCATTTGTGTGATAACATTACTTGTTATATCACCTTTGTCGATTTTAGTCATCACCGAGACGGATCCTCAAGATTGCCTAGACGGATCCCTACTAGAAGGGAACCGTGGGATCCGTGAAGTCAGAATGTTTTTCTTTATCACATTTGCAGAAATTGTGAATTATACTTGCTTTCTAACCTTTGTTTTGTAGTATTTCAATTCACACATGAAGACCTTGACATCCTAAAGCTAGGGGGAGCTTTATGTCAAAGCAATACATTGCAAATTACTTGCAATACTAGATTTACTTTTCATAACTTCCCATTGCAAAGTTGCAATCATCTAGGGGAAGCAGACCTAGTTGCAAATGATCTTGATTAGAATTACTTTCTTGACGCCTTACATAGGGATGGACTCGTCAAGGGGAGTAAGACGAGATCTATTCCCATTACTTACTCTTTATTTTTTCTTTCACATTTTTCTTTAAAAACAATGTGTTGCTTTTCTTCAAACACTTTTGTTTCGACAAAAGGGGAGAAGAAAGTAAAACTACAAATTCAAACGCTTTACAATTTTAGCTTTTCCTTAAAATAATTTTATGTTTTGTCATCAACAAAAGGGGAGATTGTTAATACAAATAAGCCGTAAAAACGCTTATTTATATTTTACGATCTTCTAATGTTTTGTCGATAACAAAAGTAAAATCATATTAACGAAACAAATAAAATACGTAAATGGTTTGAACTAATAGTTTTATAACACACTTACGTTTTCACATAAAACACTATAACAAGATTAAGTGATTTTATATTTTAGATACACATGTACAACAACTAGTGTTTACATATTGGCTTAACAAGTTTAAGTAACTCTATGAGTTAGATACATATGTACAACAACTAGTGTTTACATATTGGGTTAATACATACTTATATTAAGTACACTAAAATGGGTAAAAACAAGTATATACTAAAATGGGTAAAAGCAAGTATATACTAAATAGATAAAAACTAGCAAATGGTTTTGACCCATAACCCATGGTTTTATATATACCACTTACACAAGTTCAATGTATCCTTAAGGTACATTGTATCTAGATTGAAAACCATGGATCAACCCATAACCCATGACCCATGACCCATAACCCAAAATACCCATGGGCAAAGAGGAGCGGACCACGGATCCCTAGCTTTGTGCTAGCCGGATCCCAGTGGAAGGATCCGTGGGATCCGGGAAACAGAGAGGTTTTTCTCTATAAATAGTGAGCCATTTCTTCATTATATCTCACCCTCTCCAACATACTTTCTCCCCGAGTTAAATCTCACTAACCATAGATCCAAGAGATCTATGTTTGTAGTTTTGTTTTTTGTGTGATCTTGTAGGTTCCTCTTAAAGGGAAGATCACCACCTTTGAAGTCGAGCAAGCTCAAGTCCATGAGTTGCCAAGCTTCCTCATCATCAAGGCTATTGAAGTCCTCTTGTTGATGATCCCTTTCTTTCTTCAAAGAAGCGTAGTGTTAAAGACATTAGTGAAAGATGTCTCAAGTGTCAAGACGAAGATATTAGTGAAGGGTATCTATCGCTATAAGATAAGCACTTGTGGTAGGTGCTTAGAAGTCAAGACAAGAAGCATTAGTGAAAGGTGCTTAGAAGTGAAGACACAAGACATTAGTGAAAGGTGTCTTGTAGATCTAATCAAAGACATTAGTGAAAGGTGTCTTGTAGATCTAATCAAAGGCATTAGTGAAAGGTGCCTTAGATGTACATTCGATATGGTGTGTTTCGATGTACTAGATAGACTAGCATTAGATCCAAGGATATTGATGTCCTTGATGATGTTGTAAAGGAGTAGATCTCCTTTGGGATTAGTCGTTGGTGTAGTGTGGTAGTAGTTCCTCCATTGCAATGGAACTAGGTGCTTAGCCTAGTACCTAATAAAGGGTAGGCGACGTTGTGAAGGTGTAGTTCACCTAAGGTGTGAAAGAACTCGGTGGTTAGCCTAGCACCGTATAAAGGGTAGGCGACGTTGTGTTAGGTGTGGTTCGCCTTGGTGTGAAAGAACTCGGTATTTAGCTTTGTACCGAAAAAGGTTAAGCGACGTTGTGAAGGCTTCTCCGCCATAAGGAGATTGGTGTAGTGATTACAAACTCTCGAGTAGGTGACTCGGGGAGTGGAGTAGGGCAAGGAAGGTGTCCTTGTAGCCGAACCACTATAAATACTGCGTTGTGGTTTTGTGCTTCTTACTCTTATCTTTTCATTACATATCTTTATATGCTTGTTTATCAACATCCAACACACACAACCAAATAGATTGACATAAGTCGATCTAAATAGTTTAAAAGGAAGTTTTAATTGGTAAAACTATTCAACCCCCCCTTCTAGTTTTCCACAATTGGCATCAGAGCTTCGTTACCAAGTTTCTTGAAGTATATTGTACTTTAAAAACTTGATACGATCCATAGTTAATTGAAAACTACAAAGAAGGTTTTTCATAAAAACAAACACCATGTTTTTCAAAAACTATATGTTTGGATGTTGAGTTGATAACAACATTTTTTTTTATATATTTTTTTAATTGCACTAATCTTCCTTGTGATATTGATTAGTCAAAGCTCATACTCACCAAGCTTTAGGAGTTGCTTGGTAACAAGAATACCTTCCTTAAGAAGGTATCTTAGACGCAAAAGAGCAGGAATCGTCTAAGTGACATTTGTCATTTGTAAAAGACATTCCTAAGTGCATTCGAGGTATGACTTTCTACTTATATCTAAATGATACTTGTTTAGTATATAAGTGTTATTTGCTAGGCTTTTATTTGAGTAGATTTTTTGTGTTTACACATGATTTACATGTAGCTTCGTTAGGAAGCTTGTTTCTCACATACGTGTTATTTTTCTCGTCTATAGTCATAGTATGTAGAGCTTATGCTTTATTTCTTCTAATAAAACAAAAACACGAATTTCAAAAATTCCTCCTTCCCTATTAATAAACCCACTCGACGCCCACTTTTTCAACCCTCACCTTTTCAAATTTTCCAATTTCAAAAATTTCCTCTCATTCAAAAACTTCATCTTCTTCCTCATTCCATCTCTTCCTAAACCAAGAAGATCCGTCATCAACATGGTTTACATCGCACTCGTGCTCATCGCCCTAACACTCATCGCACTTGTGTTCCCTATGATGAAGTTCACATACGGAGACATTTACTTTGTGTTGTTAATCTATATTGGGGTCATTTACCCAATCCTTTGTATCATCCTTAGCATTGAAATGCAATATTATTAATTATCTATTTTATCTAGGATGTTTGTGTTATTATGTGTGTTTCATTTCTTTTGATCTATATGTGTTATATTCTTTCGTGATACATTAGATGTCATGTATGCATGCTAAAAGAAAATGTAGGATAAAACATACTTCATGGTACAATAACCGTAAAACCTATGTTTTTATTAAAACGGTTCATCACTACTGATCCACGGATCCGGAAGTTACACTAGCCGATCCCTTTTGAAAAGGAACCGTGGATCCGTCCTCACTGAAAAACAGCTTTTCATGCAAGATTAAAATCACTATCTTCCTAAAATAATAATCCACTAGAGCTTCAAAACCATGGGTTAGCTAAATACTAATTGTTAATAGAATATCTAGTAAAACGTTAGATTATTATAGGTTGACCATAAACGTCTTCCTTATTAACCCATCACTTCTATAGGTTCAACTATGACGCATGAATACGAGTTTGATTTTTCACTCACTAGCGTCTACACCCGAACATTTCCTTGAGCCCAACACACCGCAATCATGTCCGTGGGTTCAATAATCTCGAAACCGTCACTTCCATGAAGGACGACAGACACCTCTCTACAATTCAAGAAGGTATCAATACCTCCTTCCGAGCCATAGGACTAGAATGTCTTCTTGAAATTAACGAGAAGATATGTCCAAGGTTCATAATGGAATTCTTCCGTCAAGTGGAACTCGTTCGTAACGAGGATCGCTTTTATCTCTTTGGTTTTATATCAAAACCAAAATTCACTTTAAGCCTTGGGCATTTTGCTCACATCCTCCGAATTCCAAACCATGGACAATGTGCCTTCACCAAGATTGGTCTCTTGATTCTCTCTTCAATTTTCGTGAAGAAAATAGCCCATATTGTTCACACATACCCTCTCGGAAGAATTAACACGCATGATATGCAAACCTCGACCATATTACTCCAATCCAAACATTATCCATACACGGATATCCGAGAAGAGTATAAGCTCTCGCTCTTATTCTACGTGAAAATGTTTGGAGTCTTAGGGGAAATCGAGATATTCTTCCTGCTTGTTGTGCTCACATGTTGTACTGTTTGCTAACACAACAACCATACAATCTCGCCTACTTCTTCGCAAGGCGAATTGCAAATCTTCAAGGCTCCAAGAATAAACTCATCCCTTATGGAATGTTCTTGACACGCCTCTATCACAATGTTATGCACTTCCATCCTCAATTTCAAAGTCCGTTGTACGTACTTGTGAACAAGATGATGGAACCGCTAAACATATCTCTCATGAAGACTTTCTTCATTCATGATTCCACCAATACCCATCAATCACATAATGATCCTCCTAGTGAAGACACTCAAGGAACCTAGAATAGTCAAATAGGATCAATTCTACTCTACTCATTAGTTATCAATGTAATCCTATCTCTTTCATGAAATAACACATCTTACATTTGATATCCTAGTTTTAGAACTCCTTTAAACAAAGCTTGGAATATAATGCATCATCATGATCATTGCATACCTTTAGTAAAGGTTCTGTCTAGCGAGATAGACGGATCCCAAATGTTGTACTAAACGGATCCCTACATCTAGGGAACCGTGGGATCCGCAAAAAAGAAAATGCAATTGCAAGCATTATATGTCAAACACATCCCTTAGAACACCTCACACTAAGCTAAACATAGTGTCTTAAGATTGATCAAGACTTTATCAAGATAGGTTGACCTTTCCTACTCTTTCCAACTCACATAGATCACATTCTAAGGCTTTGTTAGATCTATCATTTCAAATCCATCACTCTTCCGCCTCTCAAAACTCACACTTCATTTTTACTTGATTCCTCACAACTAGGTTAGAAATCCTTCGATTATGACAATATTGATCATTAATCAACCTCACCTCAAAATTGATCAAAGTTGATCAAATCCTAGTTTTTCCCATCTCAAAACCATTAGGATATTTTCCAAAACACAATCCTAAGACACAACCTGATCTCTAGGATCATTTAGTTTTATTCAACTTCAATTGACATCTTTAATGTCATCCTTGGCCATCCATTGGTATTTTTTTTTTGTTCCAAATCCTTCCATAAATAACAATCATTAGCTACACCACTCATTGCCTTCAAACACTTAAGCACCCCTTCATTTAAAACACTTGGGAGAACTGAAACACTCAAGGTGATGTAGGTCTAGGATCTTAGAAACATCATTTCCACTCTTTCATAAACTGCGAACGCCGGATCCCTAGAACTAGCCTAGAACGGATCCCTCTGAGAAGGGAACCGTGGGATCCGGATGACGCCTATGACAAATCTTGGTAAAACAATCATTTCAACTCATCTTCCTAACTCAAACACTCCATCTCATCTTAAATGAGTTCCTAGAACAACACAACCTCTCAGTAGTTGACTCTTGTGCATGCTAATCATCACATTCCAATGAACCTTAGTGGCTTAAGGCTTAAATGCACTTTCCAAATCTCTTGGTTTATAAACCACCTTGTTAGGATCTCCATAGTCATCACTCTCATCCTAACTTTCAGCCTTTGCAATCTCTTCAAATCATCTCATCATGAGAAAACCCCAAGTAACAACCTATCCACCAAAGAACCACCCATCAAAAGGGCTCGTGTTGTACACGAAATCTCTTCAACCGAATCATCTCCGGTCAAACCAATCAAACCTTCATTCCTAGAAGGTTAGTACCCACAAAATTACCTATGCCAAACACCACCATACCTCCTAGGCCAAACAATATCATCTCCACTAAACCATCACCATTGGTTCCTAGAGCTATCTCTTTACATCCCCACAATCATCACCTCACCTCTACAATTTAGAGGACTTACCACCTAGGCCGTCTCATCCGCTTCACGACAACATTCTCCTCATTAGAGGAACAATGATTCAAAATCAAGGTGTTGAGTCAACACTTGCTCCGGCTTCCTTTTCGCCGTTTCCATCATATAATCCTATTTGGATTATAAGAAATCACCAAAGTCAACCACCCGACCTTATGGAAGTTGACACATCTTTACCACCATCATCATTCTTGATCGAACCATTCCTAAATGGACCTCCACCAATCCCTCCATCATTCGAGGCTCCTCAACCCACTTCAATTGATCCTTTGAATATAGCCACTTCATTTCATCCACCACCACTACCTAGCCATGACAAAGATTGCTATCATTGTCAACATGTTGAAAGTTTGATACATGAAGTACGAGAAGACCAACGTTTCATGTTCTATCATCTCCTCGAACGTTTCGACGAGATTAAACCTAAACATAACTTGAGCTAGAGGATTATAGTGGTGTCTAAGCTTCAAGCGTTAGTTGGTCTAAGAAATTCCTAGTTATGTATTGTCTATTTTCTTATTTTTGAGTCATGTATATCATAACTCTTGTTTTATTAAATGGAATTACATGCTACTTGTTATTTCGTTGAGCATATGATTACTTTGTATTCATATCTCATTTGTGTGATAACATTACTTGTTATATCACCTTTGCTGATTTTAGTCATCGCCCGACGGATCCTCAAGATATGCCTAGACGGATCCCTACTAGAAGGGAACCGTGGGATCCGTGAAGTCGAAATGTTTTTCTTTATCACATTTGCAGAAATTGTGAATTATACTTGCTTTCTAACCTTTGTTTTGTAGTATTTCAATTCACACATGAAGACCTTGACATCCTAAAGCTAGGGGAGCTTTATGTCAAAGCAATACATTGCAAATTACTTGCAATACTAGATTTACTTTTCATAACTTCCCATTGCAAAGTTGCAATCATCTAGGGGAGCAAACCTAGTTGCAAATGATCTAGATTAGAATTACTTTCTTGACGCCTTACATAGGGATGGACTCGTCAAGGGGAGTAAGACGAGATCTATTCCGTTACTTACTCTTTATTTTTTCTTTCACATGTTTTTCTTTAAAAACAATGTGTTGCTTTTCTTCAAACACTTTTGTTTCGACAAAAGGGGAGAAGAAAGTAAAACTACAAATTCAAACGTTTACAATTTTAGCTTTTCCTTAAAATAATTTTATGTTTTGTCATCAACAAAAAGGGGGAGATTGTTAATACAAATAAGCCGTAAAAACGTTTATTTATATTTTACGATCTTCTAATGTTTTGTCGATAACAAAAGTAAAATCATATTAACGAAACAAATAAAATACGTAAATGGTTTGAACTAATAGTTTTATAACACACTTACGCTTTCACATAAAACACTATAACAAGATTAAGTGATTTTATATTTTAGATACACATGTACAACAACTAGTGTTTACATATTGGCTTAACAAGTTTAAGTAACTCTATGAGTTAGATACATATGTACAACAACTAGTGTTTACATATTGGGTTAATACATACTTATATTAAGTACACTAAAATGGGTAAAAACAAGTATATACTAAAATGGGTAAAAGCAAGTATATACTAAATAGATAAAAACTAGCAAATGGTTTTGACCCATAACCCATGGTTTTATATATACCACTTACACAAGTTCAATGTATCCTTAAGGTACATTGTATCTAGATTGAAAACCATGGATCAACCCATAACCCATGACCCATGACCCATAACCCAAAATACCCATGGGCAAAGAGGAGCGGACCACGGATCCCTAGCTTTGTGCTAGCCGGATCCCAGTGGAAGGGATCCGTGGGATCCGGGAAACAGAGAGGTTTTTCCTCTATAAATAGTGAGCCATTTCTTCATTATATCTCACCCTCTCCAACATACTTTCTCCCCTGAGTTAAATCTCACTAACCATAGATCCAAGAGATCTATGTTTGTAGTTTTGTTTTTGTGTGATCTTTTAGGTTCCTCTTAAAGGGAAGATCACCACCTTTGAAGTCGAGCAAGCTCAAGTCCATGAGTTGCCAAGTTTCCTCATCATCAAGGCTATTGAAGTCCTCTTGTTGATGATCCTTTTTCTTTCTTCAAAGAAGCGTAGTGTTAAAGACATTAGTGAAAGATGTCTCAAGTGTCAAGACGAAGATATTAGTGAAGGGTATCTATCGTCTATAAGATAAGCACTTGTGGTAGGTGCTTAGAAGTCAAGACAAGAAGCATTAGTGAAAGGTGCTTAGAAGTGAAGACACAAGACATTAGTGAAAGGTGTCTTGTAGATCTAATCAAAGACATTAGTGAAAGGTGTCTTGTAGATCTAATCAAAGGCATTAGTGAAAGGTGCCTTAGATGTACATTCGATATGGTGTGTTTCGATGTACTAGATAGACTAGCATTAGATCCAAGGATATTGATGTCCTTGATGATGTTGTAAAGGAGTAGATCTCCTTTGGGATTAGTCGTTGGTGTAGTGTGGTAGTAGTTCCTCCATTGCAATGGAACTAGGTGCTTAGCCTAGTACCTAATAAAGGGTAGGCGACGTTGTGAAGGTGTAGTTCACCTAAGGTGTGAAAGAACTCGGTGGTTAGCCTAGCACCGTATAAAGGGTAGGCGACGTTGTGTTAGGTGTGGTTCGCCTTGGTGTGAAAGAACTCGGTATTTAGCTTTGTACCGGAAAAAGGTTAAGCGACGTTGTGAAGGCTTCTCCGCCATAAGGAGATTGGTGTAGTGATTACAAACTCTCGAGTAGGTGACTCGGGAAGTGGAGTAGGGCAAGGAAGGTGTCCTTGTAGCCGAACCACTATAAATACTCGCGTTGTGGTTTTGTGCTTCTTACTCTTATCTTTTCATTACATATCTTTATATGCTTGTTTATCAACATCCAACACACACAACCAAATAGATTGACATAAGTCGATCTAAATAGTTTAAAAGGAAGTTTTAATTGGTAAAACTATTCAACCCCCTTCTAGTTTTCCACATGATATGTAGTGTCATGTTGTAAATTATAGATGTGTTCAAAAGTATTATATGTTTTTATTCGTGATTCATAAACAAGGTTCGAACATTTGACATGTGCTTCGATATATTTTTATTCATAATAGATTTAATTCCAATACATTAAAGGATAACAAAATACGAACGAAACAACGACATTCATGAAGATACCAAAACACAAAATATGACAACGACATAACGTGAGAGAGCACATAACAAGCTAGGAGTAGAGGTTTAATAATTTTTGCGCACTTTGCGGAAAGGTGATTTTTGAGAACTTGGGTGAGTCTCACTCATTAGCCTCATCGGCCCTGTTTTTCTCAAGCTCCTCATCCCGAATTTCACGCAGATTTCCAAAAGCAGCAGCAAGCTCGGACCCAACCACGCACTCCAACCGCTTGATCTCCTCACCCCACGGTTACAGCGACGAGTTAGGTTGATCACCTTTGCATGCATGTCACTTAAGAACTTGAAGTCACGTTCATTGTCACGCACAAATAGGTTGTTAACCATGTCT
Source organism: Chrysanthemum lavandulifolium (assembly GCA_022545495.1). NCBI lineage: Eukaryota > Viridiplantae > Streptophyta > Magnoliopsida > Asterales > Asteraceae > Chrysanthemum > Chrysanthemum lavandulifolium. Next base: position 114,440,252 of record CM040241.1, on the reverse strand, counting down.
TTAAGTAAGTTATCCATTTCTTTTGTAGTAAATTGTGTTGTGGGTAGTGTGTGTCCCGACAAAGTTGTATGAAAATGGAATATATGTTGTCCGTTTATATAACCCAAATGGGGTGGGGGAAGGGGGGGTGGGGTGACATGGAGTTTATTTTGAATTGAAGTCTATCTGAATTAATGTGGATAGTCAAGTGGTGAATAGTTGAGTCTTGTCAAGTAATTACAATTACACATTAGGCCAAGTTTAATCAATGAAGCTTCTCTAGTACTCAAACGATTCATGGCCACAAGATAACCATTTTGGGCAACTAGTTTCAATTTTGGGGGTAACTAAACCAGTTAGCCTTTTGTTTAGTTCCGAATGCAACAAAATTTTACGCCCCTTGGGTTAGGAAAATTATTACTTGAGTATGTTGTGTAAATACACGCCATTAAACATGTTTATGTTGATTAGTTTGGTTACATCAACTAACACACATATGCTATTATTAGGTGTACATATACTTTATATTTTATGTAATAATACACCACCATAATATAACTTAGACTTTTATATCATAAAGTCTGAGTAAGTGTGCACTTGGCTGTGCTATCTTCAATATTGCATGGATATTTTGTAAAAAACCCAAATCGGGGATGCACATAAGTAGGACAAAATTTATTAATGAGAAAAGGACGTAGTGAAATGATGGTGCTAGCTAGTGGCATGTACTTGAAGGGAACTAGTCCATTAATTTTCAAGTTTAACTATTGCACAAAAAAGGCACACTGAAACTTGTGTCCAACAAGTTAATATTTTTGGGCAAGCACATAGATACGATGGGCAACTAAATCATATGTGGCCCAACTAAATCATGAACCTTATGTGCAGTTCTAAATTAAAAGTAATCAAGCTTGATAGCTAAGTATGTATTTCCTATAATCGTATTATATGCGAGACACAATGTAAATTAAAATCGGGAAAATAAATTGTTAAAATCTGAAAAAGCGATTTATGTAGTTTATTTTGGTTGGTTCTAGTTAATCTACACATATTTTAGATAATCCGTTGTTGGTTGTGGTATTCCTTTGATGTTACTACTATAGACAAGTAAGTATAACAAATGTTTTGAGAAACTCTGTTGTTGGTTGTGGTAAATAAAATTGGGGTTTAAAATAAGAAGACGGTTTATTAATGGTGAATAGATGTAAGGAAATGATGGTGGTACATAGTGGCATGTACTTGAAGGGAACTAGTGTGCACAAAACTCAAGGTCAAACTGCTACAACACAACACCCTAGAAACTTTGGCACAAATAATGGCCAACAATAAATTTGTTATAGGGGAACTAGACACAAATAATGGGCAACTACTCACAAGCATGGTGTATTGGTGTCTGGTCACAAATTATAAGTTTATTTATGTATGTGTTGTCCGTAATTGTATTATATATGTTGGTTATAAGAAGCATGGTGTCTGGTCACAAAGTATAACAAACACGTAATAATATGACTGGGTTATAAATAAGAAGATACATGTAAGCACTCCCGAACACGGACATACCATCCACGTGACTCATAGTCACACGTGTCGCCGCTATCATAGAATGTTACCACTCCTGTAGGTATGTTAAATTGGGCAAGACACCAGTGTTTAACAGTCTCGTTGAGAGGAATAAAAACCTAAAAGGAAATTGGCTGTGTATTAGGATATAGTTAGTCAACGTATAAAAGTAATAAAAGTGACGTTTTATTAATGTGGTCAAAGGTAAATACAAGAATACAATTGTCGTGTTTGTATGTTAAAAAGTCAGATAGTGTGGTGAACATTGTTCAAATCAGGGATGGAGTTGACCAACTGCAAGGCAAAGTTGTCAATTCCTCCTTAACCTTACTTTAAGTGTTGTTTCAGTTATCATGGTCTTGTAAACTGTTGCAACATATTTGTGCTGTTGACATAGCTTATGGATGGTAAGCAATATGTTACTTACGAATGGACATTTTAGATAATGGAGAATGTTTTCATGCGGGTGTTGGGTTTAATAGAAACTACGCTTTTGGGAAACTCATACCTTATGTAGTTCTGATATGTTGCTCAGCTGTTAACTCTGCTTGTGTTACCATAGCTGCTAGGGTAATCAATATCTTCTTGGGATCGAATGACTACAACAGGAGGGGCTCAGTTTTTGGAAAGCAGCCTTATCTCATGACAGTGTAAGACGCAAACAATTGTGGCCAATTCCACCACTGAAGGTGTGTATTGAAGTTGCTGCATGTTCTAGAACTACGATGAAGGCTCGACTAGTCATTCAAGGCTTTAAATCAACTACTTTTGGATTGTAAATTTCATGCATACTTAGTCTCAAGTCTCAAGATGTTTTTTTCAAAACTTTGTAACAAAGGTAGTATTGCTATTGGGAAATGTTAGTACGGCTAGTGTGTATGATTCCACTACTTGTTGTTTTTGTTAAGTCCTGCTAGTGGATATCTTGTTATTGTGCTTGGGTTACACTTATAAGTTATAACTACTATGTGTCTAACCCTAACACAGGTTGTGTAGTTCTGGGTTGTATTTGTCGCACGCAGGTTTTTGAAGATTCGTACATAGTTTGTTGGATTGTTTATGAGCACTAGGATTTTTGGGCTTTGCTGCTGAACCTTTTAGTGTAAAAAAATGAAAAAATGAAAAAAAAAATTAATACAAAAAATAAATAAATAAATAACATAAAAAAATAATAATAAGATTGTGTAAATTTTGTTGTATTCTCCGTAAAAAAGATGCATGATATACTACATTGCCAAATCATTAGCAAAGGAGGACTTGGTTGGAAGATTGGGTCTGTTGTTCAAGCTGCTAGCTTGCATGGAAAAACTGCTAGTGTTACGAAAACACTGCTAGTTAGGTTATCGTGAGGATACCATGAAACTTATACAGGAATTGAAATGTATTACAATGGAGTCTAAGATCACTGGCATACAACAAATAACCTCTTCTCAGGATGACATAATCAGAAAGTTGCAGCACAGGGTAAGAGGTTCGGAGCGACAAGGGAGGCCAAGGGTTAACAGATGTAAAAGATATTGTTGATTTTGAAACTCCTTTAGCGATCAAGGATAAGCTTCAAAGGAGAAACAAGAGAATGGCAGCTAGGTCAAAAAACTGTCGATTATGGTTCAGATTCTGAGATGGAGCATACAGATTCTAGCAGTTTGGAAGCACCCTAAAAAAATGTATTTTGTGCCTAAGAAGAAACTTGATGATTTTGATTGTAAATATCAAATTTAGGGGAGGATTGTTTGGTATTTTGGTTCTGTTGGACGAATTATTCAAAGTATGCATCAAATAGCATCTTTTAACGAAACCACGGCTAGTGGGAATGGAAGAAGCTGCGATAGCTCAAAAGCTCGGATAAAGTTTGTGAGTATCAAGTTTGTTAATCGTAAAGGAAAGTTGATGATTTGAGGGCAAATATCAAGTTTGTTCATACTTTAAAAGTTGTCGTTTTAAAGTTCCTTTCATCAACTACGATTATTGAATGACCGTAAACCATAAAAATAGCGAAATGAAAAGTAAATGTATTACTTGTTCAACATCATTCCGGGCATGGGATACATCATCCGTCTGCATAAAACACGGTCATGCCATTTTGAAGAAGAATATGAACAAAGTAACTACTAACCATCGCCCGATTAGCATTACGAGGTCGTACATGCCACATGTAGTCAACCCATAGGTCTATATCTTGCGCATTTGCCGTAAATAAAATACCATTTTAAGAAATGGTGAAAATCAAATCTGAGGTAAAAAATAGTGAATAAGAATGCGTATATAAACTAACCTCCTCGGTTAGCCAACCTTTTCTAGCGAGGTCTAATCAAACTAATCGAAGCCGAAATTTCGGTCTATAGTATAATCATCGACCATGGAAATTTATACCGTAGTCTATCGGGATCACAGAGAATTCTTCAATCTCATCGAACTGACCAAAGAGTTTCGTGAGAATGAAACCATCTACTTAGATCCTACAAAACAGACTTCAATTTATTAGTTTGACATAGCATTATTGGTAACAAAGTATATTGACAAGTTCGTAAAATTATCACAATACCTCTACCCAAGGTTTCACTCTGTTAAGCTCCTCGGCAATAGTTGGGTCGTTCATGTTAGGACCGTGTTTTTATTTTACGCGTTTAACTTGCAGTTGTTTTGTGGCGAACGGGTTCCATGTGAATCCTCTTGTCGGTGGTAACCGACTTAAAGCCTTTGAAAATGTGATGAATTCATAAGCTGCGTCGTTTTTTCTTCTTCTCCTTCTCCAACTTCAACATGTCGCCTTCTTCCAACCACAACCTATTAGCCTCTTCCGACCTTAAGATGTTGGCCTCAACATTCATCTTCTCTTCTTCCAACTATAACCTTTCTTCCTCTTAGCGCCAATCTCAATTCCTCTATGTAACACCCCAAAATTATCGTGGAAGATTGTGTCTACTGGGTATTACTTCATAGTTCACGAGAACAAGTTCTGAAAATGACTCCAAATGAGATGTTTTGAAATAAATTATCATTCGATTAAAATATCGAGTTTACAAACCGGTCCCACAAGTTTGTACAATCATAAAAGTACAATATAAATATTGTAATGTTTTTGAATGATAATATATGCATTGTCTTCAAAATGTTTTTAAATGCGCCTTCACATGCCATACCCGATAATTCCTTTCGAACACGAGATAACATGCTAAAAGTGTCAACACAAAGGTTGAGTGAGTTCATAGGTTTGTAAGAAAACAGTTGATCACAAGATATCAAGTTTATGAAAGTAGTGGGCTATGTTGTTATACGCCCATAGTGCGTTTGATTGCCTAACCGGTCAATACAAACGATAGAAACCGCATAGTTTGAAAACAGTAGTGGACAATATAGTTTGTAGTATAATTGCAATGTGTACAATTATCTTCTTGAAAGTTATCATTGCTCTAAGCTCATGGCACTCACGACTGACTGTTGTATATATATCACCGGATGATCTATACAGTAAATAACTTGCCCTGGGTAGGTATTTTGCCCTTTACCTAGATAACCTCAAATATAGTGCGCCTTGTTATTTCTGATAACAAAGACGGGTTCGTCAATTCCGATAGTCCTATCCACAATATTTGCGCTCACTCCCAGTGATTAGTGGTCCATGATGTTGGGGACTTTTGGCAAAAACAACTTAGGCATGCAATAATACAATCAAGGCATTCATTTTGCAAGTAATTATCCATAATAAAGCATTTTAGCATGTAGTAAAAGCGAGTATGTATCTCCCCAAAGAGTTTATAAAGCAGTTAAACAAAAGCTGGGGCTATGAAACTCACATTAGTGATCATCAACGGAGTGTAACGATATAATGTTTATCAACGGTAGATTATGACAAGATCACGATCTTTAACGATTACCTACGAAAGCATAGTAATCACGTTTTAGTATAGTGTACGATATAAGTGTACAAGTATATGTAGTATGTTGGCTTATGATGTTGTACATGAATCCTTAAGTTAAAGTATCCCTTAAGTGTTGTTTGGCTTATAGCCCTTTTAAAAATAACCTAGTACCATCGTTCGGCTATCAACATCAAGAGGTCGTGTAGTGAGCGATGAGGAGCAGGATACTTTAAATCGTAAATCCACAACTCGTCGATCGACACCCGAAGAGGCCTCTTTATGATAATGAAATTCCTACTATTGTAGTACTTATCATTTATAAGTGAGTATTTGTGAGACAAATGTTGTATAACACATGTGTCGTGTTTCATCAAAGACTATTGATTGACTTGTGTGACGATATGATGATATAAGTTGTGTGTCGTGAAGTAGTTTAACATGCCATATGATCATTACTTAGTTTGCCAAAGTCTAGCAAAGTCCAATCCAATGAACCAAGTTCTTAAACAAGACTCGACCATTAAGTCCAAACTAGCCGTGCGGCTAAATTATGGTTAAGCAATTTGAGACAACAATAAGGCCATACCAAATGGCTATTTTTAAGTCAAAATACTTGAGACATCAGCCTTGGCTTAACCTTGGCTTTGTTTTGGCCTCAAAGAATCAAAATACACTAAGGTTTCTTAGCCATGGTTGTTTTCCCAGATACAAAGGTCGAGTTAGTTTTGTAGTTTTAAGGCTTTGTCGTTCACTTTCTACTTATGTGCTTCTAGGTTTTGTAGAAAACGTGATTTTGAGCAACTTTTGTGTTTTACACTTTTCTTTGATTCGGACGAGAAAAGGTTAAAACCTCGTTTTAAAATCGTTTGACAACTTTTGTTCCAAAGACTATATTTACCTCTAGTAACGATTAACTAGGCATAATTTTTAATCACAAGTTCTTTTGAGTGATTCAAAAGCCCAAGTTTTAGTTTTTACTTCCTCTAACAGCTTCTCAAGCTTAATCAAGTCCAAAGTCCAAAGTTTACTTATATCAATAGTCTAATTACAAGTAATTACTTATATTTCATTGCAGAAAGTTTGGCTGCACATTCAGTCCTGCCAAAACGATCATAAGTTGAGTTCTACAACTTGTTTTGATGCGCGGCTTTCGCCAAACTTCAAGTTTAGGTCTTGGCTACATTTCATAAAACAGAGTCGACTTCCAGAAATGAACAGAACCATGGGCGTTTCTCAAATGAAATCTGGTGTGCAGATTTTGACATGTTTCGCCATTTTGGCTCTCATTTACTCATCGGGATGAGTTATGAGGTGCGCCACCCAGCGAAACGACCATAAGACATAGCTCTACAAGCCTATCTTACTGAATTAACTTCAAAGTTTACTGAGATGATTAGTTTAATCAATCTTTGGGACTGTTGCAGAATTCAGGTTCATACAACCTACCTAAGGCTTGCTCTAGCTTCTTTTCATGTTACAAACTTCATGTACAACATCAATCATGCCATATTACATATACTACTTGTACAAGGTATAAATTACATCAAAGATGAATAAAATACTTGAGAACTAAATAAAATCTTACAACTTCTTAGATGGAAAACACCCAAACCCAAGAACCACTATCTTAAGTCTTTCAATAACAAGTCTTTCAATCACCAACAAGTCTTTCAAATCTTCAACCCAACTTGTGATAGCTTTATGAAAACCTTGTGCTTGGTCTTCTAGTTCAGCCCTTAGTCTTGTATAAGTCTTGTTTCAAACTTGTAGCCAACAAATTAACTCTTGTTCTAGGTAGAATACATCATGGCCTTCATCTTCTTAGTATAACTTAAGTCTTGATCCAAAATAAATGATGATAATGATGCTATGTTGGTGTCATATAATAGAGAGAGCCAAAGAGATATTTGTATAGCTTTATGCATGTTGGTTTCATGCAATTAATATTATAAATCTTGCATGAAATATTAAAGGATATGTATGTTACTATTTAGACACGTATGAACTTTTGGACATTACTTTGTGATTGTTGGACGATTGCATGCATGATAAGCATCATAACATAGCACGTATGAAAGTATAATGTATCACTACTTTGATAGCATGACACGTTGAAGCATAAATGGGATATTTATGTCACACGTTATTGCAAAGTGATAATTATATTAGTTTAGATATTTTGATAGTATTAATTTCACGGGTGTAGTTTGGTCCCTAATTACTAATGTTAAGCCCTTAAGTCACAAAACTTAAAATCGGAGTAGCGTAAAATGTAATACTTACAAAAATATTAGAACTTATCAATATACTCCAACTAGGTATATTAAAGGTGTGATAAGTCTAATGGGGTGCGTTTATGTTATTAAAACCTAATAATGTAGGTTCAAACCGCGTATTCGTAAAGAGTAAAATGTTTACGTAAAAATAACGAAGTCACAATAGTTCATATAAAATATGACTATTGGTGAAAGTAAAGTATTTTGAACACCTAGACTTATCGTAATCTTGTGTTGACCACGAGGAAAGTTTACGATTAAACTTTACGTAATTATTAAAGTCACAACTTTAAATAATTATTTATAGCCAAAGGTGAACAAAAATGTTCAGTGTAATAATTGAAACAAATTAAATTATTTAACTTGGGAAATTCTTGGTTACTACCGATTCTGATGTTGCTTTACGTTACGGTAAAAGGCAAATAGTAAAAGTCAAAGTCAACTTTCAAGAAGTCAAAGGGTAAAATAGTCATTTTACCTTACGGAAATTCTGAGTTGCTACACTCTAAAGGAGATACTCCGGAACATACTAGCTGATTACATGTGTATATAACGGCCATACAACTAAATCTGAAGAAGAAATATTAACACGAGCAACGTCGCGTCGCGATTCGGTAAGTCGATCGGTTTGAGATAAATCTTTATTAAGTGAATCGGAAAAAGCGGTCCTTGTATTTGGAAAATGTGACTCAAAATCAAGTTTGTCTGTAAAAAAATATGCATGAAATTTCTAAAATTAAACAATGGCGTGAGAAATAACTATAGATTAGTTGAAAAGTATACGAAGACCACAGATTACATCATGTGCAAGAACTTGTGAAGGTTTAAGTGTTAGAAAATTCCGGTGGTCATGTTATAAAAAGTAAATCTACTATTCTTATATTATAATGAATATAAAGAGAACACGAATAATACATGATGCGAGGTTTCTTGACTGAGTTTTAATATTTATAATGTCTCGTTATACCTATGGTCTACCTAATGCACTAACAGGCGGTGTGCATCGTCGTGTGTAGTGTAGTAATGGTAAAACCGAGGTCGTCCCAAGAGCTATGTGTGTTGGATTATTACTAAGTCTAAGTGTCACGAGTTTTTAATATGATTTCGATAAGGAATTAATTAATTAACTACTAAAGCAAATAAAAGGCAAAGGTTTAATCAATAGAGAGTGGTGCTAACCTAGTTAATCATCCTAGCTAGTAATGTCTCGTCTAATTACTTCCAATTACTTGAGTGGGGTCAAAGTCGAGAGGACAATATTTGGTCAATTAGCCTAACCTATCGACAAAGATGCCACCTTTGGAGAAGTCGGTGTCCCTCATAAGTCCGGTTGTTCCACGGTCCCTAAGCCGAGTCATTAAGTACCGCTACATGCTAGACTTATAATAGTGAGTGCCGGCGTTAGCAACAAACACTCACCCCTAATTATTAAGTTCATCAAGCGGTGGGTGATCCTTGGTCAAATCGCACAAGTAGAAAGGGTCGTCGGTTGGTCATATCTTACCCTTCCGTCTCGGTCTACTCACTTAGGGTCGAGTTGGTCATATCTCCCTCGCGAACTAGCCTCTACCGCCATTCAAAACTACCAAACAAGGGTAGCTACCAATAAACTATGCATGCATACACTTAGAAATAATTATACGGAAGTAATGTAGCATAAACAAAACAATTAAGGGATCATAACTAGGCCAGCACCAAGAGGTGCTTAGCATCATATTAACCATACAAATCAATTCAATATTTAATGTTACAAAATACATGAATCGAAAATAAAGAAAAGATAAAATGCTAATGCTTATCGTAGGGAGTGATTTCTCCTTGGAGACAACTCCGTATGCTCCTCTAGACCGACTTTGGCTTCTTACCACGTTCTTTGGTTGTGGTGTGTGGAATGGGATGATTTGAAATCTTGGAAATCGTGGGGTATTTATAGGCGGATCGGGTTAAGGCGTAACTAATATAATAGTTCGCCGTAATCTTCTATTTTTCGTAATTTGCACTAGATCTGCTGGTTACGGCGTAACCTTATAAGTGGTTCGCAGTATCTTCAATATTTCTTGGTTACGCCATAGTTAAAACAAGAGTTACTGGCGTAGTTATCGGTGCGTGAAACCTCATTTGACCTAATATGGTTACGTCGAAGTCTTTAGTGAGAGTTACGCGTAACCTTATGATGAGTTGGCTTTACGAGTCACGCTTTGAGTTCGGCGTAATGTGATAAATGAGTTCGCCGTAACTTCTTCAAAGTGAGCATACTCGATAAATCTTTGATAATTCTCAATTCCGCGTCTCTTTAGCTCCAATGCTCATAATTTACCCGAAAGTGGAAAATAATGGAAAACAAGCGTAAATCCATATAAATGATATAAATTACAAGCATTATCGGGAAATTGACACTTAATATTCAGGACTATTTGATGTTATCAAATATCCCCCAACGAACTCTACTTGCCCTAAAGTAGACCTTATTAGAAAGATTCTAAAAGATATCTCCATAATCTGGAAAATATAAGTTTACAAATCACTTATGCTAGAATAAAACAAAGCCGAACACCTCACGAAATAGGAGCGAAACACTCAAATCTCTCAACTATTCTAAGTGTCAATTTCAGGCGATCACTCAATCGCATATCATAGCATGTATTCTATCATAAGCTTGGCGGTTACACAATCTCCACCACTAGAGTTAAGGGCTAAACAATTCTCGAAGGCAATATGGGTAGACACGACAAAGGTAAAGGGGTGACTCGTCATTACTAACATGTCACGGCAAGTGGACAAAATCAATGATACATGACCAAATCCATGGCCAAGACACCAAAGATTGCTCGATGCATGACTAAAGGGTAGGATAAGACATGGGATAAATAAATGGTGTAAAATAAAAATCAAGCAGGTAGTCTAAATCTATAACCAAGTCATCACCACTTACCGTCCGCCCAAAGTTCAAGCTTTGAAGTCAAGAAACCGGATCATGAAATACTAGGTAGATGTGTCATTAGAGGGCGTCATGATGGGCACTCTACCTTTTCTCCAACTGTCGGCATACTTACAAACTCAATCTTGAATGTGACCGAGGTGGCCTCCTCGATACTAAATCTATTTAAAGCTCATAACATTGCTTATAACAATGCACTTTACAATAACTAAATAACATAACAACTTTTTTTTTTTTTTTTTTTTTTTTTTTTTTTTTTAAGATAACTACTAAACATAATATCCTCCCACTTGAGATGAACAACGGGAATTGGGGGTCTTCACCGATCATCAAGAATATGTCGTCGGCAAAGCGTGATTTCGAACCTTTCCACTTGAACCTTGAACTTAGGCAAATGATGATTTCCCAATCACAAATAAAGACTACGGGGTAGGCTAAGGTGTATAGGTGTATCGAAACAATATATTGGGTTAAAAATGAAAGGAATGGCTCGGATGGGTGTATCTAGGGTATCTTGCACTAAAGGTGAGTGCAACAAAAGGGTTTCACATGGGGTCGAGAAGTCGAGGTAACTAATCGATAGACACACAATGGTAGGCTATTTGGGTGATAATCCTATAATATTGCCTTCTTAAACTGAAAAGTCCAAATACATCGAGCTAACTCAACATACCTCGTCTATGGTCTCGAAATGATGCAAAGGCCAAGTTCTAAAGTCTACATTCTCAAGACACTCATAATTTGGTGGATTTGGGGTAAAATATTGGAAGCGGATAAGGCTTATCTCACCATATAATATCAAGGGTTGTATGTGCTCGGCTAAGGTCTAATCTACTTAGGTTAAGAAAAACATGTCAAAATTCTAAAAATGGCATAATTTTTCAAAATAAACTAGAAAACGAGGGCAAAATAAAGTTCAAAGATAATTCTCCGTCCCCACTTGAATTGTACAAAGTCCCTTTTGTACTAAGCGTTAAATAAAGGTGAAGAAAAGTATAATTAGGCGAGAACTTCCTTGAAATTTGCTCCAAAAGAAAGAATGCCCACGAAAAGAGGCGTGCCTTCGTATAAGCATCCATGAACAAACTTCAATCCACGAAATCACACTACCGACAAGCATAATTCTAAAAAGAAAAATGAAAAAAAACCTAAATCACTTTTGTAGGAATCACGGTTGCATTTAGCATATGCAACAAGCCTTTTTAAACCACTTGGTGTCCCAGTGGACAGTAAAGTCTCATGAGGATTTCTGGGAACACACCCACAAAGTTCATTTAAAATACTAATACAAGGTTATTGTGTTTAAAAATGAAAAGTAAGCGAGGAAAGTTACGTCGTAACTCCTTGAGGGAGTTCTGCCGTAGAACCTGCACATCTGTTGTAAGAGTGTAGCCACGGCATAACCACGGAGATGGTATTACGCCGTGTCGGTAATGCATTGAAATTACTGCGCAAGAGGTAGGTTCGGACGTAACCATCGAGATTAGTTACACCGTAACTATGGTCGAATCGACAGAAGTGCGGCAGCAATCACTCAAGTTTCTGCAAAATGGTTAAAAACACAAACCCTACAGTAAATGGAAATAACACAAAGAAAGGGATAATTGGGTTATCTCCCGAAGAGCACTTTTCTTTATTCTGATCTTTAAGTTAGACTTAGGGCGGGGTTTTATGGGGCCTTTGGACTTGGCCGACTTCCTCCATGTCTTTCATCAAGTTATGCTGACCGAGCGACATTGGTGGCGGTCGGAGGCATTCTTTAGTTTCGATCTTCCGAATTTTGCAAAATTTTCCTCCGGCCCAAGTGGTAGCGAATGAACTCAAACTTTTCGACAATAATAAGTGGCGGCCTCTTGTAGGGAATCCCAAAGAGTTTGCACCTCCTTTGCTCATATGCTTCATCATCGGGGTCAGTAAATTCCTCATTTCCTTGCAACTCAAGGTAATCTAAAATCCCCTCAATGTCATCGTCGTCAGAATCGGTACCTTTAAACCATTCTTCATCGAGCAAATTCTCCACTAGTACACGCTTGCATTCTTCCTTTACATTTCTTACCAACTCCTTGTCATCCTCAACTGTTATTTCACTCGAGTTGTTAGGACTCTCATTGTTTGAATTTTCTTTACTCATGTATTCTTTCCAAATCTTTTCTTTTGTTAACGTATCTACATGGCCATACTTGATCTTCACCCAACTGTCAAATCCCAAGTTGTCCAACCAAGGCAAAATTGTCCTTTCCATATCGTTGGTTGAGGTCCAAAAGAATTCATCTTCCCCCATTCTCCTTAAGCTGCTTCCCCTTTTACATTCGTCATAAGGGTTGCATGATGCCCAGAAAACTTCCCCAGGAGATTTTATCCTTTCACACCAGTGACTTCGGGTTTCATTGTTGTCAGTTTCGCTTAAATGATTTTCCATGTAGTAGATGTCATTATTAGCCACTTCCCTTTTCTGATTATGATCCTCGTAGTCAATCTTGAGCTTTATAAGAAGATTCGGGTTAATCTTAGCATTCCCGAATTGTATCGCGTACCAGTCATCAAATGTCAAATCCCCGAACTTGATATTATGTCTTCAAGCTCGTGAGGGCACGCCCATTCTTCTTCTTTTAAACTGTCACCACCGTTGCAATACTCACGGAAAGGGTCGCATGTAGGCCACGCTAGTGTGGATTCATCGTCAATTATGATTATCGGAGTACACGAGTGAGAGATAGGAGGCTCCTCTTCTTCCTCGAAGGAGAGTTTTCCAATCTTTCTTCATCGGTATGTCTGAGGCACATGAATTTGTTATTCTTGACCCTATCCTTATCGCTACCTCCATCGAAAATTTCATTTCTCGGGTCACAAGAGGCCCATAGATCATACCAATCCCCTTAGCTACGGGTATCTTTTTGCACGATGATATTTCCTCTTAGATGGGGACAGAGGGCATAAGTTAATATCGTGGGACCATTCGTTAATCTCCGGTGTTCTGATTCGTCCACTTGAGGAATTCGTGCGCTTGCGTATCCAGTTACACCGTAACTTTCGATTTTTAGTTCTGGCGTAATTCGCTAGAATCGTCATTATCAACATTCTTCATAACCCCATGATCGCTGTCAAAAACATAGTTCGCCAGTAACTCTTTAGGCAGATTCTGGCGTAACTTTCGGATCTGTCGACGAGAATGTTTACGAATCGTATCTTTGCCACAATATCTTGAGTTATTATCGGCAAAAATCACTTTACATTCCATTGTGGGTTTTGATCCTTACGGTTTATTGTTCTTCATTCTCACTTTCTCACTAAGCTTTTCTATCATAGATTCAAGGTTTTTTAGGGTTGTGTCGTGATTGGAAGGCTTGTCGATGTTTTCTGGAATTCTTTTAACCACTCATCTTGTTCCTTTTGTCTTTGGTTTGAACTTTACAGAATTTGTTAATTGTTTCTTCAAGATTGGGCTTTCTTTCTCCATAAGGCCCACGGTTGTAATTTCCACGGTACCCATTACTATTTCGATTATCTCCGTAAAGCGATTGATTTTCTCCATATTTGGCTTATTCAATTATATTTTCTTCGTCAACATGAGGACAATTCTTCGTGAGATGTCCTCCCCATAGCTTTCACAACCCACTTGGATGGCATAAGCGGTTTCTCGACTTTTAGCATATCTCGACTTAGATTTTCAATTTTACTAGCGATTCTTTGCAATTCCAATCAAAACTTCCGCTTTGGTTTCTTTTGCTTCCTCAAATCGTGCCATTTTTGAGAATTATCGACCATTTTTGAATGGCTTCAATTGCTAGAGTAGGAGTCATGTTCGGGATAGGTCCTTGATAATCCAGCATCTGTCTTGTAGTTACGTTGATTCCTTTGTAGAAGATGTTGACCTTTTGCTGGTTATTCAAATCATGTGTAGGACATTTGTAAAGGAGATCGTTGTATCTATCCCAGGCTTGATACAATGCTTCATCGTCTTCTTGTTTGAAATTATGGATCTCCAAAAGCTGGTTAGAAATCTTCGATGGAGGACAATACCTCTGAATGAAATGCTTCTTTAGTAGACCCCAAGTATTAAGCGCTCGACGGAAATCTTTCAATCCATCTTCGCGCACCTCATGAAGTCATGGGGAATACCCTCGACATAACGGCATCATGATACACGCCGGAATGTTGAAAAGGCTGCGATGTATAGGACATTTTCAACGTGCTCATATGCATCTTAGTCCTATTTTCGAGAAAAGGGTTAGCACGAAGCTCCCTCATAAATTGGTCTTTAATTTGAAGCGGACATCGGCTCCAATTACGAGACCCGGCCCTTGTTCTACTCTCATCAATGCCAAATATTCCTCAAGAGTGAGGTCATCAATGTTAACAACTTCCACAGTACACGAAAACTTGAATAATGATCATGAGAAATATAGAAAAGTTTAAACAAAATGAAAATGAAAGACTTAATAGCAATCCTAATATAACTCCCGTGTGGCGCCAAAAACTTGATCACGGGTTTCTTGACGAGGTTTAATATTTATAATGTCTCGTTATACCTATGGTCTACCTAATGCACTAACGGAAGTGTACCCGATCGTGTGTAGTGTAGTAATGGTAAAACCGAGGTCGTCCCAAGAGCTATGTGTGTTGGATTATTACTAAGTCTAGGTGTCACCATTTTTAATATGATTTAGATAAGGAATTAATTAATTAACTACTAAAGAAAATAAAAGGCAAAGGTTTAATCAATAGAGGAGAGTGGTGCTAACCTAGTTAATCATCCTAGCTAGTAATGTCTCGTCTAATTACTTCCAATTACTTGGTGGGGTCAAAGTCGAGAGGACAACATTTGGTCAATTAAGCTAACCTATCGGCAAAGATGCCACCTTTGGAAGTCGGTGTCCCTCATAAGTCCAGTTGTTCACGGTCCTCTAAGCCGAGTCATTAAGTACCGCTACATGCTAGACTTATAATAGTGAGTGCCGGGTGTTAGCAACAAACACTCACCCCTAATTCTTAAGTTCATCAAGCGGTGGGTGATCGATTGTTGAAATCGCACAAGTAGAAAGAATTCGTGGGTTGGTCATATCTTACCTTCCGTCTCGGTCTACTCACTTAGGGTCGATTGGTCATATCTCTAAGCAACTAGCCTCTACCGCCATTCAAAACTACCGAAACAAGGGTAGCTACCAATAAACTATGCATGCATACACTTAGAAATAATTATCACGGAAGTAATGTAGCATAAACAAAACAATTAAGGAATCATAACTAGGCCAGCACCAAGAGGTGCTTAGCAGCTCATATTAACCATACAAATCAATTCAATATTTAATGTTACGAAATACATGAATCGAAAGTAAAGAAAAGATAAAATGCTAATGCTTATCGTAGGGAGTGATTTCTCC